>JABWTJ010000158.1:1200000-1693998 GCA_016801875.1 Solanum sitiens | reverse complement strand
AATGTCTTTTGAGTATTGATTATATCACAATGTGCTTAATGTTATATTTTTTTTGTGTTGGAACAGAGCAGTATAGATATATTTCGAGCATAAAAGAATTGAAATGGAAAAGAAAAAGAAGTAAAAGGAATAGGCGGGGTGATTGGGGAACAATCGTTTTGTTTCTCAAAGAAATTCATGCAAGCAACGAACAAGCAGTTGAGACAACATCAGTGTTTTAAAGGTGGTGCAAAGAATTGCTGATGAATCGATCTGATTTGGCCTTTTGATACTTTTAGTCTATGTTGCATCCTCGCTAAACAATTCTTGTAAAATCAAATTTGGTTAAGTTGGACATATGTATGTTGTAATGTCCTTGATGCTTATCAACTAATCGCTTTCACTGGTGTGATTTTTCACAGATTAGTTGAAGTTCATTCCTTTTGCTATCAAAATGTGGTTCGATTAAGAGGCCCTAGTATTTACATTTGTATACTTCATTCATGGAAGTTGAAAGTAGCACAACATTCAAGTTTCTAGTTAATACTACTTTCTAGACACGTGTCCTACATGTGTATCCTTTGCATCGATATACATTTTGTAAAGTAATTTAAGCAACACCAATATTGGTAAATAATAAGTTACACCTGTGAACACCTAATTTTTGACGTGTTTATTTTACTCCTATAATATATTAGTAAGGAATTTTATTTTTATTTGTATTTTCGGTGTTTGTTTTTATTATTTTATTGGCCCAAATGACCCAATTTTGTTTAAATTGGGCTGATTTAGATCAATTCTGATGGCCCAATTGATTTTGACCCGGTCCAATAGAAATGGTCAAGATTGAATATCAACCATTCATGATATTTTGATCCAAGGGCTATTATTGGACCCAAACAAAAATACAAAACTCCAAAAATTAGCATTTTTTTATTTATTTTAGATTTTTTATTTTTCTTCTTCCCCTTACTACCATGCCGCCGGCCGGCCACCGCTGCCGCCACCACCGCCCGGTGGCCACCACCTTTTTGGCCGGAAAAATCTTTAAAATTTTACCATCTTTTCTTTTCACACTCCTCTACCTAAATCTACAAACCTTTCATCCATATCTATAGCCAAACTCCGTAGATCTAAGGAAAACCAAATATGAATATTTACTTTTTTCCTTAGATTTATAAAGTTCCGGTCATTCCCATCCCAAACCCTTTACATAAATGTGTAGAGCTCTTCAAGGGCTATCATTTGATATAAATTTTAAGTTCAAAATCCGTCAAAAAATTTTCCGGCAAAGTTTTCCGGCGACCTTCATTTACCCGGAATTTATGTCAATCTTTCCCCCCCTCTCAATCTTTATCCAAATTCATCATTATCTTTTTTCGTTTCACCATATAAGTCGTTTGATGTCGGATTTGTGTTATTAATGTTCTTTAAGTTTATCATGTTGATGTTGTTGCTTGAAGTATTATTATTATTTATTTATTTATTTTATGTTTATTATTATTTATTTATTTATTTTTCTGCATTATTTTGTTGTGTTTGATCTTTAAAATTGTTTAGATGTTTAGATTTTGTGGTAGTGGGTCAATTTGTTTGGGTCTTGTTGAAATGGGTCAACATTTGGGCCTATTTTAGAATTTTTCAGATGGCCCATCAGCTATTATTCAAACAATGAATAAAAGAAATGAATCATCTACATGAAATTTGAGCCTTTTATTTTCAGATGACCCATTAACTATTATTCAAACAATGAATAAAAGAAATGGGTCATCTAAATGACATTTGGGCCTATTATTTTCTGATGACCCATATAACTATATTCAATTAATGAATAAAGTAAATGGGTCATCTAAAAGGGCAAATGAATCATTTAATTAATCTGATTTTTCTTAAAACAAAAATAAATAAAAAAATACATTGGCCATCTTGGGTGGCACCTTGGGAAAACAAAGAGTCCAATGCATGCATTGGCTCTTAAGTTTTCAAGAAAAGTTGGGGGGTTTAATGTTGAACACCTATTTAAACCCCCTTCTTTTTTCCATTTAGAAGAAGAGGAAAAAGACAGAAGAAAAAATATAGAAAGAAAATTGCAAGAAAAAAAAAAGACTTAAAAAAAATTTTCTTCTTAAAAAAAAAAAAAGGAAGAAGATATTTTTCTTGGGTTGTCTTGGGAATTCAATTGAATTTGCTTCTATTATTTGCTTGTCATCAACTCTAGGTATTTCTTTTTACATTTCAATGTAATCTTTAATTAATGTTTATGTTTTTTTTATGTTTCTTTTTTTGAAAAATTATTGATTTTTTTTGCTAAGTTTATTATGATTCTCGTATGATTATGTTTATCCTTATGTTATTTAGTTTGTATATTTTTATTAATTTATTATAGTGTTTGTCATATGATTGTGTTTATTATGATGTACATATATATTATTATTCATATTTAGCTTAAATGTTAGTTTTAGTAAGTAATAGAAAAAGTAAAAAAATAAATAAATAAAATATAACAATCACAATTTTTTTTAGGTTTTTGGTAACTTTCTTTTTGACAAACGAATTTAAGAAAAAAAGTAAAAAATAAAAAATGTAAAACTGGTCATTTTCGCAAAAGGGTTTAATCTGGTCATTTTTGCAACCAAAAAAAATAATGTAAATCTGGTTATTTCTGGAAAAAAAAAAGGAGGGTAAATATGATTTTCTTTTTTTTCAAAAAAAAATAAAAAATAAAATTCTCTTCATAAATATTTGAATTAACTATTAAAATAAAACACAAATTTGGCTAATTTGACATGGTAATCTAAACAACTAGATAAATTTTGCTATTTTTGCAATCTTCCTTTAAATAAGTCAATGTGGTCATTTTTGTATAAAACAAAATTTTTCTAAATTTGTTATTTCTGAAATTTTGTAAATATATATATAAAAAAATAAATAAATAAAAACTAGTATATCACTAGTTTTAAAAGGGTGCTTAATTATTATTTTGTAAAAGAATTTTTGTTTTCTTTTGTTGCTATTGTCTAGTAGTAAAACTTAATTGTCTATTTATTTTCTTTTTTTTTGGTAAAAAAATTAAAATAATATATAAATACTAACAAAAAATAAATAAATAAATAAATAAATACTAATCATTTTCTTGTCGATTGTTGCACCATTTTCTTTTATTCATATTTATCATTATTTTAAAGAAAAGTTTGAGTAATTAATTATCGTTTCTTTTTTTAAAAATAAAACTTCAAATACCATCATGTGTTCGGTTACGATCCTTGGTGTGTATTCTTTTCTAAAAAGAAGGCTCTTGTGTGCGGTTACGCTCCTAGGCCAATCAATTTTTTTAATAGCAATTAATACAATTTTTTCCCCTTTTATCCAAAAAATAAATAAATGAATTATTTTAGCCAAATATAAGTTAATAAAGCGACCGTGCTAGAACCACGGGACTCGGGGGGTGCCTCATACCTTCCCTCCGGTCAATAGAATTCCTTACCCAATCTCTGTTTTTCGTAGACCAAAACAAAAAAAAAATAAAATTTATTTTAAACTAAGAACTGTCTGGTGACTTGGAATACCTAAAAAACTCAATTCCAAGTGGCGACTCTTAAAATATATATATATATATATATATATATATATATATATATTTTAAACCCGTCATATCCTTAACAATTAAAAAAAAAAAGGTGTGACAGATTTGGCGACTCCGCTGGACACCCCACGTCTTTTAGAATTCGAGCTTTGTACATTAACTTTTTTTTTGGCTATTTTGTTTATTTGGATAAATTTTATGTTCTGATGCTAATTGTGTTATTTCAGCAATTCATTGTTTTGATATTATATTGTATATAAAGTATTTTCTCTTGCACACCTTCTGAGTCTCTGTAATTTTGTTATACACTGTGTGTGCGGTTACGCTCCACAGGACTTCTGTCTAGGATGAGTCAGTGTGCGGTTACGCTCCTGATTCTAGGTTGTCACACATGTTAGGCGGGGTTGGACCAGCAGTTAAGCCGGAATAGCTCTGCTACCGGTACGCTGACCCTCCCCGACTCGAGTTGTCCGCTCGAGTAAGCCAGTCTAGACACCTTCATAAATGTTAAACCTAGATAAAATTGTCTCTAGTATGGTGCATTTATTTGTATCATGTGCATTTGACCTAGCGAAATTTAAGATATGTTTCCATGCTAGACCAAAATGTGTATTTCATATGCTATGTAAAAATAGTTGGTTCAGAAGGCCTTGACATTGTTGACCATCTTCAAAATAGCTTTGTCAGTTTATTTTATTTTATTTTATTTTTTTTTTTAAAAAAGGTCAAAATAAAAAGGGTAGTCTTCCCAAGACAAGTTTTTCTTTTATGAACTACGCACACCTGATTCTCACTAAAAAGAGATACGTAGGCATCCCTTCTCAGGTTCGGTGTTTGTAAAAATTGGTGTTTTATTTATTTATTTTTTTGAAAAAAAAACAAACTCTTTTTTTTTACTTTTCTTTCTTCACTCTGTTAGAGTTTGTCATAAAACCCTTTATTGGATTCAATTTAAAGGTACAAATGGCACCATCGACCAAAGGACAAGATTCAAAAAGGCCTAGAAGCGAAGGAATTCCAGAATTCATGATCGTAGATACTATACCAAAAGATTTATGGCAATGGTGGACAAACATGGGAAGTCATGAGAAAAAAAAAAGTAAAGGAACACTTGGGGCATTTAGTGCATCTTATGGAGATTGACCCTAGAAGGGATGTGGTTGAGGCATTGATTCCTTTTTGGGATCCCAAAAATAATGTATTTCGTTTTTCTGACTGTGGGATGATGCCAACTTTGGAAGAAATTGCCGGCTTCATGGGTAAGGGGTCTACTGTTCGAGGTGCTGATCTACGTAATAAAAGACCCATAATTCCGAAACATGTTGATGCCAAAAAATTCCTGGAACTGCTCAAGATTAATCAAATAGAGAAAGAGAGTTTGAAAAATGGGTGGGTCTCATTGGACTTTATATACCAGAGATACGGCCAAAGGGATGGATTCAAGAACTATCGAAACCAGTTGAGTAACCAAGGGGGTGAAGAGGCTTGGAAGGCAAATGGATGTTTTGCTTTTATGGTCGCATTTTTGGGGCTCATTATTTTCCCCAAAAGGGACAAGCATATTGATATTCGTCTGGCTGGTGTGGTGAAGGCGTTGACCACAATGGAAAGTCCAACTATTCCTATGATCCTGGCAGATATGTTTCGTGCATTGACTAATTGTTTAAGTGGGGAAATGTACTTTGAAGGCTGTAATATTTTGCTCCAAATATGGTTTTTGGAACACCTTTATCACCATGATCGTGCGCCTAGGTTTACTCCAGATTGGTGCAACTATGTTTCCTCTCATAAGGAAAGGGAAGCTAAAATTGATTTTCCAAAAGGAATCATAACGTGTGAAGAAAAACTTTCAGTGATCACGTCTGATGAAATAGTGTGGAATTATTACTGGTTCCCAGCTAAGGATATCATTTGCATGTCTAGTGGTATCTAATTTCTTGTGTTGATTGGTCTTAGAGGTGTTCAACCATATGCCCCACTTCGGGTTATGCGTCAACTAGCCAGAATTCAAGAAATCCCACCCAATGATGATATGAGTAGGTTTGCATATGACACTCCACCAGGTTTTGTTTTTAATAGCGAAGATATTATGAAGATTTGGTACGGGAGTATTATTTCTGAGCTAAGTGAAATGGTTGTGGAGAAAGATAAGGGAAAGGTGATTCCTGGGTACCTATCGTGATTTCGTGATCCAATGACATTTGGTGACACTCCCGAAGGATCCAGCAGAAAAAGAAGAGATCAACATATTATAAGACATTTGAAAAAAGAGTTGGAGAAGGCCAAAGCAACCATTGCACGGCAAGAAGTACAGGTCCAAAGAGGCAAAAATCACAAGTTAGAGTTGCAAGATATGGAAGGAGAATTGAAGCATGCAGAGGGAAGATTAGCCCGGTTGGAGGAAGAATTGCATAGTAGAATCCACTTGGCACGACAGATAAAAAAGGAGCAGAGTTTTGAGATCTCTCGATTGAAGAGGGACTTAGTGGCATCCGAAGAGGTCGTGCACTATTAAAAGGGAGAAGTGAAGTGACATAAGGAAAAATTCGAAAAAGAAAGATCGTGTTGGATGCATCAGTTAGAAGAATGTAAGAGAAAAATCAGTCATTATGCTGATATCGAAGAGGGACAAAGACAACTGATCATCGAGAGAGCAACACTTCGCCATCAACTTGAAGCAGCAGAAGGGCGAGAGGCCCTCTTGAGGAATAATCTTGGTGATCATCAGGCTGTTTTAAATGACTGTCATCAAAACATGGGAAGGGCTAGACTTCAAGTTCATCAACTGGCAGAGCAAACCTCCTATGTTATTAAAAATCAGCGCCGTATGAATGATCAAGCAGTGGCTGAGCAAGCACGGACAATTGTTCCCCATCTGCCGAAGGTGTTGCTGAATTTATATGAGACCTTGGGAGGAAAAAGAAAGCCCCAAGAAAGTGATGAAGATTGAAGAGAAGTTTTAGTTGTTTTATTTGTTTGTTCGTTTCATTTTGTTGAAAGACTTGGTGTTTCAGTTTTAAATTTGGTGTTTAAGGATATTATGTTGATTCGGGTTGTGTTTAAACCTTTTGAATTTGTTGTTTTCTTGAAGTTTTTGTGAATGAATGAAAAAGTTTCCTTTCTCACTATTCCAAATTAATTTTTTTTTGAGTTGTCTAAATTTTTGAACTACGTAATGATCTGATTCATGCAGTAACATGATACGTAGGCAACCTCCAAATGGTCCGATCAGAATTTCTTTTTCAAAACTTTTTCTTTTTCTTTTTCAAAAAAAAAAAGGGACAATAAGCAAGGCAAAGATGGGATGAAACAATGGCCTTCTGAACCCATGTTACTATGTGATTAATAAGTGTGTGATTGATTTCTAAAATCATCTAACCCCTAACAAGTTTGTTCATTTCACATCAACTCTAGTTAGCTTTCGGTGGTTGGTTTGTGGTAAACTGGCAGAGCACCCGTACTTTACTAGGTCTAAGGTAAGAGCGTCAATGACAACCAATACTGAAACTATGGTGAATCCAGTGGATACTCCAGTTGATTCAACAACAAGAGAGACAGTCACTGTTGAAGAAAATCGGACGTTAAGACATATTATGGCACAGTTGTGGCAAGCCTGGGCCAATGGACAAGAACCACCAACGTCTATTCCTGGTTTTTCTGAGATCACTAGTATTCGATCTTCATCTTCTCAGGTCCCAATATCAGACCCTTTCTTTCCTCCACGGTATGGTCCATTTGATAATTGTAGGACCGGGCCATCAATAACACGCCCTCAAGGCATGCCATTCAGGAATAATCCCACTGTCACAACAGCTGCACCAGTCTATACTCTCCCACAACCAACTGTGACTCAAAGAGCAGCTCAAGAGGGATAGTTCACCACTCATCCGGAGCAGTACTATACTCCTGGGATAGCATTTGGGGGCCCTAACTCTGTTTAATTCGGCTCCCCCATTGATGTTGAGAGGCCCACTCCAGGCTCAGAGCAAGAAGAAATGTTGAAAAAAATGAAAAGCATCGAGCAACACATGAAGAGCATGCAAGGGTTAGGAGGGCACAAAAGTGTCGCATTCAAAGACTTGTGTATGTTCCCAAATGTCCACTTGCCACCTGGGTTCAAAACCCCTAAGTTTGATAAGTATGATGGACACGGTGATCCTATCGCCCACCTTAAGAGATACTGCAATCAACTTCGGGGTGCAGGGGGTAAAGAAGAATTGCTCATGGCTTATTTTGGTGAGAGTCTGACAGGTGTTGCCTCAGAATGGTTTATAGACCAAGAGATCTCCCACGGGCACATATGGGATGATATGGCTCAAGATTTTGTTAGACAATTTCAGTACAATGTCGACATTATGCCAAATCGTAATACACTCTCCAATACAAGGAAAAAACCAAGTGAAAGCTTCAGAGAATATGCTATCAAATGGAGGGAACAAGCAGCCCGAGTCAAACCCCCATTAAATGAGCAAGAATTGGGTGATATCTTCATAGAGGCTCAAGATCCTGATTACTTCCACCACCTCACAGCCGCAATGGGAAGACCGTTTCACACAGCAATCAAAATTGGGGAAATGGTCGAAAGTGGTCTCAAAACAGGAAGGATCGTGAGCCAGGCAGCAATTAAGGCTACCACACAGGCCATTCAAGGTGGTTCAGCAAGTTTTGGAAATCATAAAAGGAAAGATGAAGTTATTTCACTGGCATCAGGGTCAAGGGGAGCTCAGAGAAAGTCTAACTGTCCTTACCCATCAGTTCAGGGACAACCTAGCTATCCTCAGCACTACTACCCTTATGCCCCTCAATATCCAGTATCTCCATCTCCGTACACGGTTCTAAATGCTCAGTCATATGTGCATCCCCCCAATCGCCCGCATTTTCGAGCCCCCTCTCAAGGAAACTTTCGCCCGCAACGGCCACCCTATCAGGTCCCTTACAACTCTCCTCTTATGCAGAATTATGCTCAAGATCAAGCACAGAAAAGGAAATTCACTCCATTGGGAGAGTCGTACTCCAGCTTGTTTCAAAAGTTAAGAAAAATAGGAGCGATTCAGTGTATTCCACCACATCGTCTGAATCCAAATGCTCCAGGTTTCCAAGCCAATGAAAGATGTGAATACCATTCAGGAGCCCCAGGACACAACACTGATAATTGTTGGACCTTGAGGGGAGCAATAGAGAAGCTGATCGAGCATGGAGTTGTTGTTGTGACAGATGATCAAAACACTCCCAATGTGACCAATAACCCACTTCCAACTCAAAACAACTTAGTGGGTATGGTTTGTGATGATCAAGAGTACAAACTCCTCAGCAAAATGGGAAAGTTGTTTAGGAAGATCGGAGAAGAAGACAAGTCAATGAAGTGTTTAGAACCAGTTGTATCTCTGAGTGTGGAAGGTGTCAATATTGACACCAAAGTCTTGTGCGTCCCGGGGGTTTCAAAGGGGATTGAAGTTCGAGCAGTTATGCCAAAGTTGTATGTATCAAAAGGCTTTTCATTAACACAACATGACCAAAGTTGCTTGACCAAGTTGAAAGAGCCTATCTTTGTTAAGCCCGTTCAACAACTTCCGGTAATTGATTCAAGGGCTGTCCCTTGGAACTATAACAAAACCGCAGTGGTTTATCGAGAAAAGGAGATTGTCGAAGAAGTTGATAAAACAAGGGGTTTGACACGTTCTGGAAGATGTTATTCTCCAGAAGAATTAAGAAAAGGGAAGATGTCTGAAAATATCCAAGTACCACTAAAGAAAGTAGTTACTGACGAAGAAAATGTAGAATTTCTAAAAAAGCTTAAGGTTCCAGATTACTCTATCGTGGAACAATTGAAGAAGACGCCTGCACAGATTTCACTGTTGTCTCTACTTTTGCACTCAGAAGAATATCGTCTTGTGTTGAATAAGGTTTTGAATGAAGCACATGTGCCAAAAGAGACCACAGTAAATCAGTTGGAGAATATGACCAAGCGCGTCTTCGAGTCAAACGCCATCACTTTCACTAATGATGAGTTGCCCAAGGAGGGAGCTGGGCACAACAAAGCTTTACATCTTACAGTGACATGTGAAGGTTACTATGTAAAGAGGGTCATGATAGATGGAGGGTCAGGGGTAGACATATGTCCTCTTTCTACGCTGCAAAGCTTGAAAGTTAACACTGACAGAATTTGCCCCAGTAATGTATTTGTGCGAGCTTATGACGGCTCAAGGAGGGATACCATTGGTGAAATCAAGTTAAACATGACAATTGGGCCAGTAGTCTTTATGATCGTGTTCCAAGTATTGGATATGGAAACATCTTATAATTTTCTACTAGGGAGGCCATGGATCCACATGGCTCGAGCCGTCCCATCAACTCTACATCAAGTTGTCAAGTTTGAATACAACAATCAGGAAATCACTGTTTATGGGGAAGATGATTCACCTATTTACAGAGATCCATCCGTCCCATACATTGAGGCAAAAGAAGGATGTGATTCTGTTGTTTACCAGTCTTTTGAGGTTGTATCAGTCGATCGCTTTAAAGAAGGAGAATCTATCACCCAATCATGTATATCTTTTTCCGCTTCAATGGTAGCAACGACGATGCTCAAATATGGTTATCAACCCGGTAAAGGTTTGGGAGTATATTCGCAAGGAATCGTGGATCCCATTACTCTCTTAGGAAACCAAGGCACCTCTGGCCTCGGATACAAACAAAGCAAGAGAAATGGAGATAAGGCTAAGAACAACAAAAGGATTGATTGGTCATTGCCACAACCGATTCCCCATATTTCTCATTCTTTTATCAAACCTCAGGGTCCAGAATTGAAAGATTCATTCACTCTTGAAGACATTGAAGAAGTTATTGAGGATCTCAGTCAGTTGTTTTGTGAAGTAAGTATGGTCCAAGTTGGTGAAGGTACAAGTCATACCGATATGCAGCTCGTGGGATCAGGTGTTGAGTTAAGCAATTGGGAAGCCACTCCTTTCCCCATAAGGAAAGAGTCGTGGTAGTTTGTTTTGCTACTCTTTTGTATTTTGTTATTCTCAGGGTTGTGGTCCAAATAGTTCAAAGTATTTTATTATTGTCAACCCTTCTGTCCCTTTTGATGTCAATGAAATGAAATTTCAGTTTCATAGTAAATTTTGTCTTTTTCCCTCCCTTAATTCTTATTCTCTATTTTTTAGTTCTGTAAATGCCGGCTTTGATAACATGACATGCATGCGGAATTCACTCCCTGATTTCAAAGAGTTGCTTATTCTTGAATCACCAAGTCAAGAGGTGGAATATGATGAAGAAGAGGCTTTTGGGGAAATTAATAGGGAACTGGAACAGTTTGAGCACAAACCAAAGCCTAATCTTAGTGAAACTGAGATAATCGATTTGGGAAGTTCTGAAGATGTCAAGGAAATAAAAATAAGTTTACATATCAATCAGGAAATTAGAGAGGAAATAATACAACTTTTGTTTGAATACAAAGATGTATTTGCTTGGTCTTATGATGACATGCCAGGTTTGAGTGTTGATTTAGTGGTTCATAAGTTGCCCGTTTATCCTGATTTTCCACCCGTCCAACAGAAAAGAAGGAAATTCAAACCGGACGTGAGTGAAAAAATCAAGAAAGAAATAATAAAACAACTGAATGCAAATGTGATCCAAGCTATTCGTTACACTACTTGGTTGGCAAATGTTGTTCCTGTGCCGAAAAAGGATGGAAAAACAAGAGTTTATGTTGACTATCGAGATTTGAACAAGGCTAGTCCAAAAGACAACTTTCCATTGCCAAATATCCACATCCTAGTTGATAATTATGCAAAACACGAGATGCAATCTTTTGTGGACTGTTATGCGGGGTATCATCAAATCTTGATGGATGAAGAGGACGCTGAGAAAACTGCTTTCACCACTCCATGGGGAACTTATTGCTACAGGGTCATGCCATTTGGTCTTAAAAATGCTGGGGCAACTTACATGAGGGCTATGACCACCATGTTCCATGATATGATGCATAAAGAAATTGAAGTATACGTCGACGATGTAATCATCAAGTCTAAAACACAAGTTGATCATGTGCAGGATCTGAGAAAATTCTTGGAAAGAGTGCGAAGATATGACCTGAAGCTTAATCCAGTAAAATGTACATTCGGAGTTCCATCTGGAAAACTTCTGGTTTTTATTGTCAATAGAAGTGGAATCGAATTGGATCTCTCCAAAATAAAAGCCATTCGAGATTTGCCACCCCCGAAAAATAAGACCGAAGTCACGAGTCTACTTGGGAGGATGAACTACATCAGCAGGTTTATTGCTCAACTCACAACCACTTGTGAGCCCATTTTCAAACTTCTGAAGAAGGATGATGTTATCAGATGGACAGAAGATTGTCAACGAGCTTTTGAAAAAATCAAGGAGTATTTGTCCAACCCTCCCGTGTTGGTACTGCCTGAACCTGACAGGCCTCTCTTTCTATATCTTTCAGTAACAGATAATTCATTTGGGTGTGTTCTCGGTCAACATGATGCCACAGGAAGGAAGGAGCAGGCTATCTACTACTTGAGCAAGAAATTCACTAGTTATGAGGTAAAGTACACCCTTTTGGAAAGGACGTGTTGCGCCCTAACTTGGGTAGCTCAAAAGTTAATGCATTACTTATTGTCCTACACAACTTACCTCATATCAAGGATGGATCCTTTAAAGTACATCTTTCAGAAGCCAATGCCAACTGGCAGACTCGCGAAATGGCAAATTTTGCTCACTGAATTTGACATTATATATGTCACTTGCACTGCAATGAAAGCCCAAGCTTTGGCAGACCACTTGGCAGAGAACCCAGTCGATGGTGATTACGAACCATTGGATACATATTTTCCAGATGAAGAGATTAACTCAATTGAGAAAGTAGGTTCAAATGGAAATCAAGCCTGGCAATTGTACTTTGATGGAGCAACCAACACAAAAGGCACAGGGATTGGGGCAATTTTAATATCACCCACAGGGCAACATTACCCTGCAACAGCTCGACTTCGTTTCTTTTGTACAAATAACACGATTGAGTATGAAGCTTGCATCATGGGTCTAAATATGGCAATAGATTTCGGTGTGCAAGAATTAATTGTGTTGGGAGATTCTGATTTGCTCATTCGACAAGCTCAAGGCGAATGGAAAACTCGAGACCTCAAGCTCCTTCCATACAGACAGTGTGTGGAAGATCTTAGCAAAAGGTTCATGTACATCGAGTTTAGATACATCCCCAGGTTTCATAATGGTTTGGCCGATGCCTTGGCTACTTTGGCCTCAATGCTTCCCTATCCTGGAAACACTTACATCACCCCATTAGAGATTCAAGTTCGGGACCAACATGGCTATTGTAATATAGTGGAAGCAGAACCAGATGGTGAGCCATGGTACTCAGACATCAAGAATTTTTTGAAGACAGGGAGATGCCCCGAACATGCCAACAGAAGCCAAAAAAGAACTATTAGACGTCTGGCTAATGGTTTCTTTTTTAGCGGGGATGTTTTGTATAAACGAACTCCGGATCTGAATCTATTGAGATGTGTGGATGCTGAAGAAGCCGAGAAAATTATGAATGAAGTGCACGCTGGGGTATGTGGACCACACATGAATGGATATGTCCTTGCAAAAAAGATACTCCGGGCGGGGTATTATTGGCTTACCATGGAAAGGGATTGCTTTCACTTTGTGAAAAAATGTCATCAATGTCAAATTCATGGTGATCTCATTCATTCACCTCATTCAGAGTTGCACCCCATGGCTGCTCCTTGGCCTTTTGTTGCATGGGGAATGGATGTAATCGGACCAATTGAGCCAACAGCCTCTAATGGACATCGATTCATTTTGGTTGCAATTGATTACTTCACCAAATGGGTGGAGGCGATAACTTTCAAAGCAGTCACTAAGAAGGCGGTCGTGGATTTTGTTCATTCAAACATTATTTGTCGATTTGGTATCCCAAGAGCTATCATCACAGATAATGCTGCAAACCTCAATAGTAATCTGATGAAGGAGGTATGCGAGCAGTTCAAAATTGTGCACCACAATTCTACTCCATACCGACCAAAAGCCAATGGAGCTGTGGAGGCAGCCAACAAGAATATCAAAAAGATTCTCAGAAGGATGGTTCAAGGCACTAGACAATGGCATGAGAAGCTGCCTTTTGCACTTTTAGGATATCGCACAACAGTGCGCACCTCGATTGGTGCAACTCCTTATTTGCTGGTGTATGAAACTGAGGCTGTGATTCCAGCGGAAGTCGAAATTTCATCTCTTCGAATTATTATCGAGGCTGAAATTGAAGATACTGAATGGGTCAAAACCCGACTAGAGAAACTCGCATTAATAGACGAGAATCGATTGACGGCTGTCTGTTTTGGTCAACTTTATCAGCAAAGGATGGCTCGTGCATACAACAAAAAGGTGCACCCAAGACACTTTGAAGTAGGTCAACTGGTCTTAAAGCGAATTCTCCCGCACCAAGAAGAAGCCAAGGGAAAGTTTGCCCCAAATTGGCAAGGTCCATATCTTATCAAGGAAGTGTTGTCCAAAGGAGCCCTGCACCTTACTGATGTGGAAGCAAAAATCACGGGCATAATTGTTAATGCAGATTCAGTCAAAAGATACTACATCTAATGCATTCTAAGATTCTGCGACAAGTTTGGGGTTGAAAGAACAAATGCACTTCTGCAAAAAAAAAAAAAAAAAGAAAAAAGAAACTCTCATTGAAAAGTCTGAACTACGGTTGACCTAATTCCGAAAGGATACGTAGGCAACCCTTTAGGGGTTCGGTCATATAAAAAAAAAAAAATCAGTTTTCCAGTATTTACAGAAAACTGGGGCATTGTTTTAGTTTTTTTTAATATAGAATAATGTCAGATTGTAATTCTGTTTATTCTGGCAACCGACTTTTTGATCAAATCTGAAAATGATATTAATCATCAAAGGCAACATCGAAAAAAAAAAGAAAAAAAAAAACTTATGAGTGAAAACCCTTGGAGGTACCATAAGTAAAAAAAAAAATAAAAAAAAATAAAAAAAAATGAGAGAGTCTTATCGGTGAAAACCTTCATAGGCATCATAAGACGAAAAAATAATAATAAAATCTTATAGGTGAAAATCCTGCGGGCACCTTAAGATAAAGGGAGAGAACATCATGAATGAAATCTGCAAAGATGATCATTTCTCGATACCTCTGCGTAAAGGGCACACAGATCAATTGACGATGACTCAGATTTTGAGAACTAAAAAACTCAAACGGATCAGGGGGCAAGTCCAAGTGCATGTCATGGTCCAATCAAAGTCGACATATGCCTCCAGATAAGTTCTCTTTCTCATTTTTAAAGGAATATCCTTCATTAAGTTTATAGTCTTCTTGATCCAATCTTTCATACTCTTAAGTTTGATATTTGTTTTTTTTTCTTTTCAATATAATCTCTTGACAAAATAAAGTAAAGAAAGCAAAGCTTACTACGTGTTCCCAAAAGTAAAGCTGATTATCTGAGTTGACAAGCCATTGAGCAAGGACTAAAAACACCTCAGATCTTCACTGAAAATTCGTGAAGGTCATCATTCTTTGGGACATCAGTCGCACCATGATATTTGGTAGTACCAAAAGATCAAGGACCGTGGTTAACAAAGAGGGAGCTTCAAAGGTTTCTTAACCAAGGAGTTGTAGTAGAGTTGGAGAAATTGGTCGTGAGTATGGTTAAGTCGTTGGAGAACCAAGGCCACAAACCAACCACCCCTTTAAACTAACAATTTTCTCTTTCATTTGCTCAGCACAGGAAAAAAAAAAGAAATGCAGGATTACAAGTCAAAAAGGAAACATCACAAAAAGGAAGATCTCAAAAGTCTTCAAATGTTTGGTGTTTCATCTTATGCTACTCGCATTTTTGCCTATCAATGCGAGAGTTTCGGGAAATACGTTCCAATCTGAATTCCGTGCAATACGCACACGTCCTTTATTCATGTGCAATACGCACCATCCTTTGTTCATGTGCAATACGCACCTGTCTAAATTTCGTACAATACGCACCAATCTGAATTCCGTGCAACAAGCACACATCCTTTATTCATGGGCAATACGCACCATCCTTTGTTCATGGGCAATACGCACCTGTCCGAATTCCGTGCAATACGCACCAATCTGAATTTCGTGCAACAAGCACACATCCTTTATTCATGGGCAATACGCACCATCCTTTGTTCATGTGCAATACGCACCTGTCTGAATTTCGTGCAATACACACCAATCTGAATTCCGTGCAACAAGCACACATCCTTTATTCATGGTCAATACGCACCATCCTTTGTTCATGTGCAATACACACCTGTCTGAATTTCGTGCAATACGCACCAATCTGAATTTCGTGCAACAAGCACACATCCTTTATTCATGGGCAATACGCACCATCCTTTGTTCATGTGCAATACGCACCTGTCTGAATTTCGTGCAATACGCACCAATCTGAATTCCGTGCAACAAGCACACATCTTTTATTCATGGGCAATACGCACCATCATGTGTTCATATGCAATACACACCAGTCTGAATTCTGTGCAATACTCACCAATTGGAATTCATGTGCAATACGCATCAATATGAATTCCGTGCAATACGCACACATCTTTTATTCATGGGCAATACGCACCATCCTTTGTTAATGTGCAATACGCACCTGTCTGAATTTCGTGCAATGCGCACCAATCTGAATTCCGTGCAACAAGCACACATCCTTATTTCATGGGCAATACGCATCATCCTGTGTTCATGTGCAATACGCACCAGTCTGAATTTCGTACAATACGCATCAATCTGAATTTATGTGTAGTGCGCACCAGTTCTTATTCACATGCAATACAGATCAATTCTCTATTCATGGGCAACACGCCTCACTTAACCTATTCATTCTAGGGTTATACTTCCTAGTTCAAGATTCTCATTTGTTTTCTTCTTTTCTAAAGAAAACATATTCTTCATGGGTTCTTCATTTTGTGATCTTGAGTTTTGAGTTTCAACAACCAACTCAAGTTAAAACATGCACTTAAGAATGATCCACCAGCCGCCAAGACAGCATGAAGATAGATCTCAAAGATAATGCAAAGAGCAAGCAAAAGATCTAGACAAGATCCTAAAAAGATACATCAATTAGGGATCTTGTAACATTTATAATGTAGAGAGACATAGTTCTCTAACTCTTTTCTTTGTAACTCTAGGCAGTAGAAGATGACAAGCAATATGAAGCAATCTTTTGGCCACCGTTTTTGATAGTTTCGGCTATCACAGTTTCTCAAACTACACTGATCTGATTTCCTTTTAATCAAGGATATGTAGGCAACCTCTGAAGCAAGGTTCGGTCATCTTTTCCAAAATGGCTTCATCGGAGTTTGAAACAGTCAAAAATTAGCCACTTCGTTCACTTTCTTTGCTTGAAAACTCTTCATGTTTCCAAGCAAAGAGGGGCATGCTGTGAACACCTAATTTTTGACGTGTTTATTTTACTCCTATAATATATTAGTAAGGAATTTTATTTTTATTTGTATTTTCGGTGTTTGTTTTTATTATTTTATTGGCCCAAATGACCCAATTTTGTTTAAATTGGGCTGATTTAGATCAATTCTGATGGCCCAATTGATTTTGACCCGGTCCAATAGAAATGGTCAAGATTAAATCTCAACCATTCATGATATTTTGATCCAAGGGCTATTATTGGACCCAAACAAAAATACAAAACTCCAAAAATTAGCATTTTTTTATTTATTTTAGATTTTTTATTTTTCTTCTTCCCCTTACTACCATGCCGCCGGCCGGCCACCGCTGTCGCCACCACCGCCCGGTGGCCACCACCTTTTTGGCCGTAAAAATCTTTAAAATTTTACCATCTTTTCTTTTCACCCTCCTCTACCTAAATCTACAAACTTTTCATCCATATCTATAGCCAAACTCCGTAGATCTAAGGAAAACCAAATATGAATATTTACTTTTTTCCTTAGATTTATAAAGTTCCGGTCATTCCCATCCCAAACCCTTTACATAAATGTGTAGAGCTCTTCAAGGGCTATCATTTGATATAAATTTTAAGTTCAAAATCCGTCAAAAAATTTTCCGGCAAAGTTTTCCGGCGACCTTCATTTACCCGGAATTTATGTCAATCTTTCCCCCCCTCTCAATCTTTATCCAAATTCACCATTATCTTTTTTCGTTTCACCATATAAGTCGTTTGATGTCGGATTTGTGTTATTAATGTTCTTTAAGTTTATCATGTTGATGTTGTTGCTTGAAGTATTATTATTATTATTATTTTTTATTTTGTTTTATGTTTATTATTATTTATTTATTTTTCTGCATTATTTTGTTGTGTTTGATCTTTAAAATTGTTTAGATGTTTAGATTTTGTGTTAGTGGGTCAATTTGTTTGGGTCTTGTTGAAATGGGTCAACATTTGGGCCTATTTTAGAATTTTTCAGATGGCCCATCAGCTATTATTCAAACAATGAATAAAAGAAATGGGTCATCTACATGAAATTTGGGCCTTTTATTTTCAGATGACCCATTAACTATTATTCAAACAATGAATAAAAGAAATGGGTCATCTAAATGACATTTGGGCCTATTATTTTCTGATGACCCATATAACTATATTCAATTAATGAATAAAGTAAATGGGTCATCTAAAAGGGCAAACGAATCATTTAATTAATCTGATTTTTCTTAAAATAAAAATAAATAAAAAAATACATTGGCCATCTTGGGTGGCACCTTGGGAAAACAAAGAGTCCAATGCATGCATTGGCTCTTAAGTTTTCAAGAAAAGTTGGGGGGTTTAATGTTGAACACCTATTTAAACCCCCTTCTTTTTTCCATTTAGAAGAAGAGGAAAAAGACAGAAGAAAAAATATAGAAAGAAAATTGCAAGAAAAAAAAAAAGACTTAAAAAAAATTTTCTTCTTAAAAAAAAAAAAAGGAAGAAGATATTTCTCTTGGGTTGTCTTGGGAATTCAATTAAATTTGCTTCTATTATTTGCTTGTCATCAACTCTAGGTATTTCTTTTTACATTTCAATGTAATCTTTAATTAATGTTTATGTTTTTTTTATGTTTCTTTTTTTGAAAAATTATTGATTTTTTTTGCTAAGTTTATTATGATTCTCGTATGATTATGTTTATCCTTATGTTATTTAGTTTGTATATTTTTATTAATTTATTATAGTGTTTGTGATATGATGTGTTTATTATGATGTACATATATATTATTATTCATATTTAGCTTAAATGTTAGTTTTAGTAAGTAAAAGAAAAAGTAAAAAAATAAATAAATAAAATATAACAATCACAATTTTTTTTTAGGTTTTTGGTAACTTTCTTTTTGAAAAACGAATTTAAGAAAAAAAGTAAAAAATAAAAAATATAAAACTGGTCATTTTCGCAAAAGGGTTTAATCTGGTCATTTTTGCAACCAAAAAAAATAATGTAAATCTGGTTATTTCTAAAAAAAAAAAAGGGTAAATATGATTTTCTTTTTTTTCAAAAAAAAATAAAAAATAAAATTCTCTTCATAAATATTTGAATTAACTATTAAAATAAAACACAAATTTGGCTAATTTGACATGGTAATCTAAACAACTAGATAAATTTTGCTATTTTTGCAATCTTCCTTTAAATAAGTCAATGTGGTCATTTTTGTATAAAACAAAATTTTACTAAATTTGTTATTTCTGAAATTTTGTAAATATATATATATAAAAAAAAAAAAATTAAAACTAGTATATCACTAGTTTTAAAAGGGTGCTTAATTATTATTTTGTAAAAGAATTTTTGTTTTCTTTTGTTGCTATTGTCTAGTAGTAAAACTTAATTGTCTATTTATTTTCTTTTTTTTTTGGTAAAAAAAAATAATAATATATAAATACTAACAATAAATAAATAAATAAATAAATACTAATCATTTTCTTGTCTATTGTTGCATCATTTTCTTTTATTCATATTTATCATTATTTTAAAGAAAAATTTGAGTAATTAATTATCGTTTCTTTTTTTAAAGGCGCCTTGGAATAAATTTCCCGAGTC
This sequence comes from Solanum sitiens, assembly GCA_016801875.1. Taxonomy (NCBI): domain Eukaryota; kingdom Viridiplantae; phylum Streptophyta; class Magnoliopsida; order Solanales; family Solanaceae; genus Solanum; species Solanum sitiens. Next base: position 1,674,377 of record JABWTJ010000158.1, on the reverse strand, counting down.
ACCTTACCATCCCAACTATGGTTCCTTTCATGTGTCGTCTTCTTTTTTCTTTTGTTCCTTCCATTTTGTTATTGCCTAGGTGAGAGATCTTTATCCTGGCTACCTTATCAAATAATATGTCTATAATATCATCCTCGTCAAACATGTCGCCGTCCAAGTCAATATCATAAGTTGTAGTTGGACTAAGTCTTGAAACTACATCTTCTGGCTCATGGCTCTTTTTCAATACCTTGGTGGTAATGGTCAAGTTTTTTTTAGAGTTATCAATTGTCACTACCATAGATAAATTGGGTGCTTGAGGACTTAATTTACTTCTTGCTGGTGAAGAAAATGCTACTCTTCCTCAACTAAATCTGCCCATCTAGACACACTCGTTTCATATTGTTTTTTCTTATAAACAATCAAATCGTTTGTAAAATTAGCATAAAAGATGGATTAAAAACCTTACACTAAAGTATTGTCATTCCTGTTGGGGATTAACTGCTTCCTGAATATTTTCTCTCCAAGAGACTCCAAAGATGGGGAAGGAACATCATGATCCGAGGTGTTGATTGTGGCCATAGATGGTTTGACCATTGGTTTTTCTTTATTCAACATCCCGGCCTGTGGCTCCTTAATTATTCTAGTGGTTTCAAGATTAGAAACTTGAAGAATTGGAGTGGATAATGCATGGAGCTATTGATCAGAATTGATCATTAGGGCATCAAAGTTGTTAGAGCACAACCTTTCTTGATACTTTATCTTCACAATTTACTTTCTGGTGCAATCTAGTTGTTGTAGTTTGGTGCTACCTGGAGATTTTTTTTTCCTTGGTACTATAGTGCAGCCTCCCTTATCATTGTCATTCAAAGCAAAGTCACGATCACACGTACCACCAGATTAAAAAATTCGATCCAAATATCATAGCCACACTAGGATCTTTCCAAGATAAAACACCAGCAGCAGGTAGTTTAGGATCCGAAGCTTGATCATACTCCAAATTAACCACAGGAACCACCTAATCACTAGTAATAACATCGAAGTTGTACCCAAAACCGAAGTATGTGAGATTGTTGCTAAGGTGCAATTTACTGCAATTGTAGTGTTAAAAGTATCATCTCGAACACAAGTATCAACTACTCGATCTCCATCATTTTTAATAGCTTCCACCATTGCTAGCTATATCATTATTATTTGCATCTACAGTTCAATTATTATCACCGGTACTTTGATCTATGTTTGCTAGTCCTGTCTTCTCATTTAATATTTGTCACAAATCAACTCAGACTTTATCCCTTTTGAGTTGTTCCTCTCCAACCATTCCATCATCTTTGTGATTGTTATCTTGATGCTTTTTCAAAATCAATCGACAACTGTTTTTATCGTGATCTTGATGCTTACAAATTACAATGGTTACAATATAAAGGTAAATTATCACAAACATAAATTCCTGTAAAACTTCTTGATCTTACCGGTCTGCTCGTTCATATACGGGAGGCTCATCCTCTTAGAATGCTTGTCCATGAGATCGAGTATAACTTTCACCCTAGCAGTGCTAGGCCTTGTCTTGTCTTGTGTTGCCTTGTCGATAGCTATTGTCCTTCCAACTGCAGATGCCATCGACAACAAGGATCTCTTGATAAATAAATCTGGTGATAATCAAGGCAACGAAATCCACACCGCAGCCATTGAAGTCTGTCAAGAGTAGAATATTCAAACTTTAGAATTATTAAACAAAGAAACTTCTAATTGAAAGAAGGTTTATCTTCCATTCTCAATCTTCCATTTTTGTTGATCGTTCAGCGTTCAAATCTTTTGATACTCTCTCCATTTCAAATCATTGATGATGAGTTAAACGTATGATCTTGACGTATTAATATAGTGAACTCTGTAAGCAATATTGATGTTCAAATCATTCATTATCTAAGGCATAAAGTATACGAGTCATGTGGGGTGTGGGGAAGATAACAACAAAATAGCGCAATCATCGAAATATCAAAATAAGTGCTACACATAATACTAGTATAAGGACAATAAAACAAATACCAACCCCTCTAAGAAAAACAATACTAATCTACCTACTAATCTTTTACATTAATATGTGTCCTCCACACCTTTTGTTTATCTATGAACTTAATAATGAGAACGTGTTTAATCTATTGACTTAGTTTATCATAGAATTTATACACTTCAAATATAAATTAATAATCCTATTGCTTTACATATATATCACCACATTAAGATCTGTTATTTATTGTTGGATCTTTTTATAATCAAAAAAACGTTTTCCTCGCCAAGCTGGTTAGACTGTAGAAAGAGAATAGAGAGTTCAGAACCTATATATTCGAGCCATTAAAAGATAAAATTGACACAAATAAGCCACAATTTTAGAGTATAACTAAACAAGCTTAGTGTAGTTTTTTCTTCGATGATATCAAATTATATAAACGACAGTTGTTATCCTGTTAATGTCTAAATGTTATCATTAAATGAAAATTTTCTTCCACTTTATAACGCGGAAGTTTTGCTTACACTTTATAAAGTGAAATTCTTACATTTAATATAGAAAATTCTACTTTACAAAAACTTTTTACTTTCTTCCTCAATTTTTCTAACCCTATACTGGTCCCCAACCCGACAACCAAACAATTTGACCCCACTTTGGAAATTCGAAGGTTCTCATTTGAAGATTTTCCAAAGATTGGATGTCCCTAACACAACAATAGTACAAGCCGGCAACCCGACAAAATATTATGTGTTTTGAAATATTTTTATATTTTTATTACATATCAATACTTTAAATTTAAGAGAGAAAAAAATTAAATAGAAAATCATAGCTTAAGTGAAATATTATAGATTCCATATGTTATTGAAGATATATACATAGAAAGAGCTGAGAATTACTAGTGCATACAAGATACATGTTTGCATAATGTAGTTGTAGTTAAGGCTGAAGTAGCGCTTGTGATTTTAGAAGATCTACTGAAGTATTAAAGGCAAATGGGGCTCCCATGCCGTGACGTCTGGCAGATGCTTGGCCTCCGGGAAGAGAAACCTGAAGGGTGAGCTTATGGCGGTTAGTTTGGTACCACATTAGATGTTCTCTTTACTTTATCGAAGAGAAATGCATGTTAATATTTATTGGGAGGAGTTCGGCTAAGATATGATATTGGTTTGTTGTTAAACTCTATTTGAAAGGTTTGTCAATTTGTAGACATTATTGCGGTTTTGATATTATTTTTTGATGTTTGTGTGTGGAACTCATACAACAAGTTGGGATGTCGGGTTATGCTATGACTGTTCTAAGAACATTCATTTTTTCGAAAATCTTCATATGAGAAATTTCGAATTTCAAAAGAGGAGTCGAATTGTTTGATTGTCAGGTTGGGGACTAGAGTAGGGTTAGAAAATTTGAGGAAGAAATTAGTAAAAAGGTTTTGATAATGTTAAATTTTTTATATTTATTTTAAGATAAACTTCCACATTATAAAGTGGAAGAAAAAGTTCAATTTTATATTAAAACTTAGATGTTAATAGACAACGGCTGCCGTTAATATTGTTTGATATAATGAAAGAAAATCTACACTAAGCCTATATTAGTTATACTTTGAAACTTTGGCTTATTTGTGTCAATTTTATCTATTAATGACTCAGATAGGTTCCAGACTCGAGATTAGACGTATATAAAAGGAAATAACTTATTGAGAATTGTGACTATGGGATCATATCAATATTCTTTTGTATATGTTTTATAGATTTACCTAAAAACAAATCAAAATAGATATCATTTGACTCCCGAAAATGAAATTTTGTTAATAATACAAAATAGGATAAGTTCTATATATACATGTGTATATATATAATTGTACTGTTGTGCTTACTTAATTTCATTACTTAGGGTTCTTACTTCTTGTTCATTGCTGGTACGTTCTGGTCTCTAGATAGATTTTAGGTACGTATGATCATCATATCATTGGTGTTAAGGACATGGAAAAATATAACAAGAACCTCCGGTCTGCCATGTTGAAGAAACGCTATGCCAATGTGATCTTAAAATCCCAACAAAAGGTTCTTGGCAAGGCGTTTGATGGGGGAAAAGATGAAGAAGAACGCTAAGATGTGTGAGAAGCAGTTGCAAGAAGAGAAACCCAAATTGCAGATGGAAAGAGATAGAAAAGCAGCTCGGATCACCATCGAAAGCATCAAAAGGACAACTCATTTTGACGATGCTCTTCAAGCCGAAAGAGATTTTCTGGCAATCATTGGTGCTACGAGTCCTTGGTAAAAGAGTTAACATATTTTATGTAGTAAATAAACTTGTCTAGTACTCTTGTATCCTAAAATAAAGATGTAATTGACGCAAAATCAATAAGCTGATACTTGTAAAGTGCAAGCTAATAAATCATGTTTATTATTGTATCGTATGAAAGCATTTTTAACCAATTATTTTTGGTGTGAATTTATGATCAATTAGCTTTGTGAGAATTATCTGTACATGCAAACATTTATTTCGTTACACAATTTTGCTATACTTTCTAGAGATGCAATGTGAAAAGACGATTTAATATAGTAATGTAATACTTATTTTTGTTATGAGTTTCTATGTTGAGACGATCCAAAGTTAAATTAATTAGTAGTTATTTAGTTTTAGCGTAATATATCAGAAAAATAATAAATTATAGTTGAATATAAAATGACAAATAAATGAACATATCTTTAGGCTAAGGCGCGATATCTCGCTCTCTTTAAGGATATTCAAGTCCCCTGTGGCATAATCTACATTTTCGCTCTTGACTTGTCCCCTATTAACAATCTGTGTTTGAAAAAACAGAATTACTGATTCTGATAAAACTTTGCAGAAACACGAAGTAACCAAAGTTTACTGAATCAGTACAAGAATGAACAAAAATTAATTAAGAAAAAACTTAAAATTTGTAACGTACCAAAATCTGGAAAAATTCGAACAGAAAAAGATCAATTCCACTGAACTCCCAGTGTCCCCTTAAAGAAATTATTCCCCTATAATATCCGAGGTTTGATTTGGAATATAACTTCCCAGGGTAAAATGATCTCAATCACCAGAGTATAGATACTAAAAACTCTGGTGTCAGCGAACCAGTCAACAATAGTAAAATACACGAAGTAATTTATTGTGCAGAAGAAAAAGAAGAAATCAGAAAAATTCTGAAGAGTGAATGATATTTATAGGCAAGAGGAAAAGGTTCCGAAAGGTTGCAACCCTTTTAGAATCCACACGACCATTAATGAAAGTTTGCAACCTTTCAAATGGTACTGACTATTCCTGAAAGTTGCAACCTTTCTAAACAGTCATGGCGAGAAATTTAAATAAAACGGGAAAGTTTTTGAATCAAACTGGTCGCGCGCGAATCCGAGTCGAGTCGGGTTAATCAACTAAAAAATTGAAATATGTCGGTTAATTTCAACTAAATAATAGAAAACGTTTTGTTATCAACTAATTAATTGAAAATATTTTTTGGCCATTTAATTTAATTAATTAACTAATTAATAATTACAACAAACTTTGTCTAAAAAATAATCTCTCGATCGATCATTTTCCAAAGCCAAACCAAAGTCGTAGCCGTAGCCGAGCGAGCGACGACGACGGTGTGAGGGGGGTCCCTCTTTTCAACCCTTTTAACAATTAATAGGAGTGTTTCTATATTTAAACTCTCTTATTTTTCTTTCCACCACCGATGAGGGACAAATGCTTTTTCATTAAAGCACAAGAGGACTTTTCAAGTTCCCAACTCTTCAAGTTCCTCTTTTTCCCTCTATTTCCCATCAATTCTTGCTACATACCCAATAATCCCCCACATTGATGAGGAATGATTATAACATAGGTATGCACAGACAAGTGTGTACTTTACAGGCAAGGATTAATTGCATATGGATAAGTAGGTTTCCCCTTGGACTTTTCGTAGTGAACATATGTCGGATATACTCGGTCAATCGGTAGATGTGATATCTTTGAACCGTCGAGCTTTGGTGTATACCTAGACAACCATATGTCACACAATTAACCCTTTACTGTTTATGGATCTTACACATGTGTATGTTTCAGCCATGAACACCTCCTGGTTTCATGAGTGTATAGAGAATAGGCTTTTGACAAAAAAATATCTTTGAAACGGCTTACACTTCACACTCACATAGGTGATTTCTAACCGTGTCATCTCATAGATACACTATTTGGTCAAATCTTCCAAACTTAGCAAATCATTAAAAACTTTAAGCTTTATTAACTCATTAACAAGCCTTAAAGTCTTTACCTTGTTCCGGAACATTGTCTTCATCATGAGAACGGATTGAGTTAATTGACAATGTCGAACAGTCAGCCACAACTTTATTTTTCTCCTCTAATCTAGCTCTTGGGATCTCCAGTCTGCTAGATAGAATTACCGTCATGCTGACTTGTCCTAAGCCGTAAACCTATTTCCTTAATAATCTTTCAAATGCCTCTCTCACTAGGCCTTTCGTTAGTGGACCTGATACATTATCGCTTAACTTTACATAGTCAATTGTGATAATTCCACTAGAGAGCAGTTGTCTTACGGTGTTATGTCTCCGTCGTATATGATGAGACTTTTCATTGTACATGAAGCTCCCTTCCCTATCTATTGCTGCTTGACTATCGCAATGTATGCAAATAGGTCCAACAGGTTTGGGCTAGAATGAAATATCCTCTAGGAAATTTCGGAGCCATTTAGCTTCTTCACCAGGCTTATCCAACGCAATGAATTCAGATTCCATTGTGGATTTTACTTCATTTGACCTGGTTATCCAATTTGCATCACTATATCCTTCAATCACAACATGTTATTTATTATAATGCAAAGCATAATGTTGTGTATATTTCAGATAACCCAACACACGTTTCATTTCCATCCAGTGAGTTTGATTCGAATTACTAGTGAACCAACTCGGTTTGCTAATAGCACATGCTATATCTGGTCGCGTATAATTCATAATATACATCAAACTTCCCAACACTCTGGCGTATTCCAATTGAGAGTCACTTTGACCTTCATTCTTTTTAAATGTACAACTTAAATTAATTGGAGTTTTGACAACATTGAAATTTAAGTACTTGAACTTATCCAATACTCTTTCAATATAATGAGATTGAGATAATGCTAGTCTCTAGGGAGTTTTGATAATCCTGACCCCTAAGATCAAATCAGCAACTCCTAAGTCCTTCATATCGAACTTGCTGGACAACATGCACTTAGTAGCATTTATCTCATTATTAACATGTGATCAACATACAAACAAACAATGACTTCATGATTCATAACGTTTTTAATGTAGACACATTTATTACATTAGTTAATCTTGAATCCATTTGCTAACATTGTTTGGTCAAATTTACCATGCCATTGTTTGGGTGCTTGAATTGAGTCCATAAAGTGACTTCACAAGTCTGCACACTTTCTCTTCTTTACCAGGAACTACAAACCCTTCAGGTTGTTCTATGTAAATTTCTTTCTTCGACTCTCCATTTAAGAAGGCAGTCTTTACATCCATTTGGTATATTTTAAGATCATGCGCTGCTGCTAGTGCTGTTAACATCCTAATTGATGTTATCCTTGTTACTGGAGAGTATGTATCAAAGTAGTTCAGACCTTCCTTTTGTCTGTACCCTTTGACTACCATCTAGCCTTATATTTGTCAATAGTCCCATCAGATTTCGTTTTCCTTTTAAAGATTCACTTTGATCCTAAAGGTTTATTTCCTCGAGGAAGATCACGCAATTCTCAAGTGTGATTACTTAAAATTGATTCCATCTCATTATTGACTGTTTCTTTCAATAAGTTGACTCAGACGAAGACATAGCTGCTTTAAATGTTTGAGGCTCATTTTCAAGCAATAGTGCCATAAAATCTGGTCCAAAAGAAGCAGGTTTCCGTTGGCGAGTACTACGCCTAGGATCCTCACTAGTTAGTGTATTTTCAATTTATTCTTCTTGTGGTCGTTTAGGTCTTTCACTTGTCGACTCACATTCAGTTTTATACGGATAAATGTTGTCAAAAAACTCTGCATTATTTGACTCAATTATCGTATTAACATGAATCTCAGGATTTTCAGATTTGTAAATCAAAAATCGATAGGCTTTACTGTTTACATCATATTCAATAAATACACAGTCTACTGTTTTGGGTCCAATTTTAAACCCTCTTTGGTAAGAGAACCTCTACCTTGGATAAACACCCCCACACTTTGAAATATTTCAAGTTGGGTTTCCTTCTTTCCACAACTCATATGGAATTGATTGTGTTTTTCGATGGGGTACCCTATTGAGTACTTATTAGCCGTAAGGATGGCTTCCCCCCAAAGATTTTGTGGTGAACCAGAATTGATCATCAAGGCATTCATCATTTCCTTTAATGTTCTGTTCTTCCGTTCCGCCAAACCATTTGACTGTGGAGTATGAGGTTCATTTTGTATTGCTTAAATGCATCAATTGCTTCATCCTTCCTATTAAGCAAATATACATAACAAAATCGAGTACAATCGTCAATAAAAGTTATAAAATACTTTTTTCCACCATGAGATGGTGTCTACTTCATATCGCATATATCTGTGTAAATTAAGTCTAAAGTTTTTGAATTTCTTTCAACAGACTTATAAGGATGTTTAACAAACTTACTTTCCACACAAATTTTCCTTTTCAATTTATCGCATTTAAAACCAGACAATACTTCTAGAGTAACCAATTTTCGCAAGGCTTCTTAATTTATGTCCCAAACGGGCATGCCATAAATCATTTGACTCCAATAAGTAAACAGAAGAAGAATTCTTATTAATACTGTCAACAACCATTACATTCAGTTTGAAAAGACCCTCATTGAGGTAGTCCTTTCCTATGAACAGTTGATTCTTATTTATTACAACTTTATCACTAACTAGGACACACTTAAACCCGTCTTAACGAGTAGTGCAATAGAATCTAAATTGTTCCTAATAGTAGGGACATGCAGAACACTGTTCAAAGTCAACACCTTGTCACATGTCATTCTCAACATTACTTTCCCAGTTACTGCAATTCTTGTTGTTGCTGTGTTTCCATGAACAAATCTTCTTCGTACTCAGCAGGAGTGTATGTTGCAAAGGATACTTTCGCAGAGCAAATAAGTCGAGTGGCACATGAGTCGATAAACCACTCCTTGGGATTTCCAACTATGTTACACTATAAGATCATTGCACACAAGTCATCTGCATCTTCCATCTCTTCCACGATGTTTGCTTGACTTTTGCCTTTGCCTTTGTCTTTGTACTTTCTTGGAGCATGACAATCAGAAGACCTATGACCAGCCTTACCACAGTTGTAACGGTTGCCTTTGAATTTCTTCTTGGCTTGTTCTGACTTCTGCCCGTTGGACTTCTTTCTCTTTTTGCCTTTGGTAGGATCTTCTTCAACAATATTAACTCCAATGATTGTTGAACTTTTACGATACTTCTTTTCAGTGGTTTTGTTATCTTCCTTAATCTTGAGCTGAATCACAAAATCTTCAAGCTTCATTTTCTTACGCTTGTGCTTTAGATAATTTTTGAAGTCGTTCCACGAAGGAGGCAACTTCTCGATCATTGTAGCCACTTGAAAAACTTCATTTACCACCATATCTTTAGCAATCAAATCATGGAGAATAAGTTGAAGTTCCTGCACTTGTGATCCAACAGTTTTACTATCTACCATTTTATAGTCTAAAAACTTTGTGACCACAAACTTGTTCAAGCATGCATCTTCTGTCTTATATTTCTTCTCAAGTGCATCACACAACTCTTTCAAAGTTGACATTGCACTATAAATATTTATAAGTCATCCTCTAATGCACTTAAAATGTAGCCCTTACATAGGAAGTCTGCCTGTTTTCATGCTTCAATAATCATGAATTTGTTTCTGTCTAGCATATCAGCAACAAGCACTGGAGTTTCTTCGCTGGTAAATTTCTGCAGACCAAGAGTGGTAAGCCAGAAAAATACTCGTTGCTGCCATCCTTTGAAATTCACATAAGTAAATTTACCCAGTTTCTCTGCTTGTGGTACAACAGTTCGGGTTGGTGCAGCAACAACCACTGTAACACCGTTTTTAGCCATTTTTGATAAACAAAAATCGATATAGTCTTAGTAAGCAATAAATTATAATTGCAGACTTCGAGGACTATAAAATCACAAAATTTTTTTGTCTCCACCAGAAATACAGATTAAAAAATAATAATTTTCTTAAGATTATTACCAATCTGTGTTTGAAAAATAGAATTACTGATTCTGATAAAACTTTGCAGAAAAACAAAGTAACCAAAGTTTACTGAATCAGTAAAAGAGATGAACAAAAATTAATTAAGAAAAAACTTAAAATCTGTAACGTACCAGAATCTGAAAAAATTCGAACAGAAAAAGATCAAGTCCACTGAACTCACGATGTCCCCTTAAGAAAATTATTTCCCTCTAGTATCCGAGGTTTGATTTGGAATATGACCTCCCATGGTAAAATGATCTCAATCACCAGAGTATAGATACCAAAAACTCTGGAGTCAGCGAACCAATATACAACAGTAAAATACACGAAGTAATTTGTTGTGCAGAAGAAGAAGAAGAAGATATCAGAAAAAATTGTAAGGAAAAATTCTGAAGAGTGAATGGTATTTATAGTCAAGAGGAACAGGTTCTGAAAGGTTGCAACCCTTTCAGAATCCACACGACCATTAATGAAAGTTTGCAACCTTTCAAATGGTACTGACAGTTCCTGAAAGTTGCAACCTTTCTAAACAGTCATGGCGGCAAATTTAAATAAAACGGGAAAGTTTTTAAATCAAATGGGTCGCGCGCGGATCTGATTTCAACTAAATAACGGAAACGTTTCTGTTATCAACTAATTAATTGAAAATAGTTTTTGGCCATTTAATTTAATTAATTAATTAAATAAATAATTAAAATAAACTTTATCTAAAAAATAATCTCTCGATCATTTTTCAAAGCCAAAGCCAAAGCCAAAGCCGAGCGAGCGATGACGACGGCGCGAGGGGGGTCCCTCTTTCCAACCCTTTTAACAATTAATAGGTGTGTTTATATATTTAAACTTTCCTATTTTTCTTTCCACCACCGATGAGGGAAAAATGCCTTTTCATTAAAGCATAAGAGGACTTTCAAGTTTCCAACTCTTCAAGTTCCTCTCTTTCCCTCTATTTTCCATCAATTCTTGCTACATACCTAACATCTCCTACATGATACAACAACCCAACAACATGACACAACTCAAACAACTCCGGATTAGTTGAAGAGTCCAAAACTCCACCAAAGAACACCTTCCTTCAACATGTAATTACTCTATTTTGTATAATGAATATAGTTGAAGGCTTAGACAAATCTCTCTTTGACTACACTAATCTTTGTATAAACACAATACGATACTACTCATCTTTTTAACTCTCTATTTTTTGTATGTCTCTTATTGTACTCAACTCATAGTAAGACCACACTATTTATAGGTGAGAAATTCTTTCTTACAATGAATAAGAAGATAATGGGTAGTAAATTGGATAAGTGAATGACCTATAGGTTACAAGAATAAAGAGGTAGAATAATGGGTGAAATAAAGAGTGTGTGGTTACAAAAGTTACTATAACCAGTGACCATATTCTTCCACAATTGATGAGAGTAAAGAGATACAAATATAATGTCCACCTAGACATAACATGATACATAATGTTGCATACAATATTTTTTTTTGTTAATATTAAATTATCACACAAACAATCCCTCACTCATTTTAATATTAAGATAAGAGAGTTTTTCACAATTTAGTTGAAGGTAGACTATTATGCTTAATGATCTGCATTGAACCTTCACTTAGTAAAACAATAACCTTTACTCCAGAGTAGTAATCATAGACTTGAACTATCACTGCTTACACACAATAATCAAGGAATTGACATAAGCTTTAATAGCCACATTACGACCTTGTGTTATCCCAGTTTTCATGAGCGTTTTTGAGAACAAACCCATTCTCATATAAAGAGACCTACTTTCACACCCACATAGGTGAAATCTGTCAAGGTTCCACTCATACGAGATACAAAATTTCTTTAAGAGTTCAATGACTCAACCTCCATAAATCATTATAGGATAAATGCACTCACATCATATTGATTTAGTAAAACTAATATTAGTGGATTACACAAGTCATCATATGATTTTTTTCCCATTGAACTTGGTTACATGATCTCTAGTCCCCAGGTTGAGTTGCCTCATATATGACTTAGAATTTTTTTAGCTTCAATTTATTCTCCCTCGATCTGTTTCAGACTATTTATCTTGCTAAGGCATTAGTTCATGAATATGCAAGATTATCACAATTAATTTTAAGACTATTAATATTGATGATATACCAATGAACAATATGCTCTCACATTATTGTGTTTTCTCCCCACGAGTCTGAACTTACCGTTATAATATACAATTATGTATTCTACCAATTATATTGATGCCATCACAATTAACCAAAATTAGAAAAATTATTTTTTTCAAAATAAATGTTTGATATAATAAAATCAATTCACTTTTTCGCTAGTTGAAACTCAATATGTTTTACTTCAACCTCCAAAGTCTGGAACTGTTACAGAAATTTTGGTCAAGATTTGAATATATTTCGAACCCTTTTCCTTATAAATTATTTACCTATTTTATGATAATTGTTTTCTTACTAAGATTATGATTTATGTGGATTTTTAGGATTTGATAGATTTGATTTAATATTGACTGATGATCAAATCCAATGTAAGTCAATACATATAGAATGTTATTTATAAAATTTCCAATTATGATATTGTAAAAACAACTCAAACCAATAATAAAGATCCTTGAGACAAGAGAACCACTCTAAGGTATATAAACTTTAGTGGACAAAAACTTAAATAATAATAATAAATTATATACCTATCTTATGACAATTTTTTTTTGACTAAGATTATGATTTTGGTGAGTTTTTAAGATTGGTAGATTTTATTTGATATTTCTTATGATCAAATCCAATGTAAATCATTACATATAGAATGTTATTTATAAATTTAACTTATAAAAACAACTCAGACTAACTAATATTTTTGTTTAAATATGGGCAAGGCCCATTTATTGAAAAAAGAGGGTTCTAACATAAGTTACTTGAGTTGAATATTGATCCAAGACCAAAACAAAAAATCATCAGCAACAAGCTAAAATGACGGACCAAACAAAAAAAATGTAATATTGAAACCAAGTGGCACTCATTTTAGCTCCACGATGGTCGTTCAAGGGGCTCCAATTCCAATAGTCCTTCACTTTTCGGATCATAGAACTGCTTCATTCTTGAGTTGTAATTTGGGTGTTCAGAATTCTAATGCACACCATGAATTCGGATTGGTGGTGACTTCAGTTTTTCCATCTTCAACTATCAAGGTAAAAGATCTAATTTACTTTTACATCTCCTGAATCAACCTTAATCAAGAAAATTACCTAATCAATCCTTAATTCGTGCAGATTAAGCTCACAAGAACTGGTATCACTGCATCTTATTTCAGGATATCATAGGTATTTTCCCAAATTTGATCAATAAACGCTTGAACTACGACATGCAAAAATCTTTGAGTTTCCTTTTTGTGTTATGTAACCCTTTCTTTGCGATTTGTTGCTCGTGTTAATTATAATCTTTTATTTTGATCCACAATTTCGATTTTGGCATTTCTTTGTTTGATCGGAGCCTTAATTGAACTAGCTTGTCTGAATTATTATTTTTGCTAGTATTGACATGTTTTTATTAGGGAGAAATTGCATTACAGTGCTGCAAAAATCATACACAGTAATTAAAAAATAGTCAGGTTGTTGACTTTCCTGAAAGTTTGTACTGTCACCACTTCCCTTTCCTTTAAGATTTGATGAATGCATCATATGTTTATTAATATGTCCAATGAAATTCTGAGATTCCATTTGAAATCTTCTTAATAATCAAAAAATCATTTTTCATCACTGATTTTTCTAAACATAGTGCCATCTTTGAATGCTTTAACCTCAACTTCTAAAGCATCACATATATCAATTTTTTCTGCCTTTTAATCCATGATTTATATTCTGACCTTTCTTTGTTCGAAGCCTTAATTGAACTAGCTTGTATTCTTGAATTATTATTTCTGCTTGTATTGTCATGTTTTCATTAGGGAGAAATTGCATTATAGTGCTGCAAAATCATAAACAAAGTTAATTAAAAAATCAACCAGTTTGTTGACTTTCCTGGAAGTTTGTACTATCACCACTTCCCTTTCCTTTAAGATCTCATGAATGCATCTTATGTTTATTGATATGTCCCTTGAAATTTTCCAGATTCCATCTATAATCTTCTTAATAATCAAGGAATCATTTTTCATCACAAGAGGTAAAAGATTATTCTAAATACAGTGCCATCTTTGAATGCTTTAACCTCAACTTCTAAAGCATCACACAAATTAAGTTTTTTTGCTTTAATTAATACCCATTTACCATGGCTACCTCTCACATAAAAAACATTAGAGTTGTATTGGATATTGTATTTAATAGAGCTATCAGTGTTGCACTTATAAATTCCTACGGGAGTCCGGCACAACCATCTAACAACTTTACAAGAAATAATAGGAGTATAAGATTCCAAAAATAAAAAAAATTGAGCCTAGGGCTGAGATACATTAACAAGCCAAAAATATCTTGAAGCAGTCATTAGATGAATATTTCTATTTATCTCTCCCTCCATGACATTCTTGGACCTTCCTCTTCGATGTTTTCTATTATTCTTTTTTTTTTTCAAATTTGTTAAATGATGAATATTGGAAAAGCTATATCAGTGGCTTCAATTTAATAACATAATCAACACTCTACCATTTATCTAGGTTTTGTTTAATTTGACCAAAAGGACCATGTATCTCACCAGCACCTGCGAATGTAATTCATAAAGACTTAAAATCAGTGCGAGACAAAAAAAGATTGTCAAAGATTTCTTATATTGAGTCTGAGCAGCAATAATATTCCACGAAATCTGCTATACTGTTCTTAACCAAAACCTCTCTTATAGGAATTCTTTGAAACCACACCCTCCATAATTAAGATATTCTTAATGGAATAGTCTTTTCTCGTACGTTCATGATGCCCAACTGATTCCTCTTCCTTTGTCTAGTCATGTTCCAAACACTACCCACTATAAAGTTTCTTTTGCTATTTGCATCCACCAAGGTTTTGTCTTTTTATTCTGACAGCTCCACAATTCCCAAGACATCAACCACATGATCACACACTTATTTGTTCAACAACTCAGTCATCATAAGCATGTTCCATCCATCATTCTCCTTGATATGATGAACATCTTCATATCCTTCTATGAGTCTATGTGTAATAGGTAACACAATGCAAAGCACCTAGTTGTGTCCAATTATCAAACCAAAGATTAGCATGACCACCTATAATTTCCCACCACATCTCTTTATCTATCTTATCTTTGACTTGCATCTTTAACTCCTATACTTGAGATCTACCCTTCCATCCAACAATTTATGGTGTCTTTTGCAATACTAGTTCCATAGGAAAAAAGCCCATGAAATTTTTTTGGTCCTGAAATTTCACCAAAGTGTGGCAAACAGTGCATGTGAAACATCAAACAGAGACCTAAATCCTAGACCTCCTTCTTCTCTGAGTTGGCACATTTTTTCCCGTGCCACCCGCTACTTTGCTCTTCTTTCCTTTTAAAATTCCATAAATTTTTTGCAAAAATTCTTTGGATGTCATAAATGATACATTTAGAAAGTGTGATAATAGAAAGCAAATATATTGGTATATTATGCAAAACATGATTAATAATAAGCACAACCTTCCCTCCAAAAGGTAATAATTTACCCTTCCAAAACCATAACTTAATAAGAATTTTCTTAATCAACACAATCATTTTTCCTTTTTTTGGCATGCGCTTTATGACAAATAAGATAAGATAAAAGGGAACTTACCTCTCAACAAACTAGTTGTCTCTTCATCTACCTTCACTAACTCAGTATAAACTTACTAAACATCTAGAAAAGACTTTTCTCCTTATTAATCTTCTGGCGTAACTAGTTTTCATATTCCTACAACACCTCATTATCAATAAAAGAAAATTCTTTTATGTTGATGCAATGATACTAGTATTATCTGCATACGCAAGATGATTTAACTTGTCACTTCACTTATGCATTTCAAAATCATGAAATTCGTTGTTATAAAACAACTGATTCAAGGTTGTGGAGAGGAATTCAACATGATAATATAAATAAAACAGGTGAGAGGGGATCCCTTTGATTAACCCCCCTTGATGAATGGAAAATCACGATCCTGTCCATTTATAAGAATAGAGTAGAAGTTATTAGACACAATTCTCCAAATCAAATCAAGAACTGATTCATCAAATCCCATTTGAGAAAAAAATCTAATTCAGAATTTTTAATTCACTTATTATATGTCTTTGCCAAATCTAGATTAATTACCACATTCTCGGGTTTTCCCGTCTTTCTTATGTTAGTGATAATTTCTTGAGCTAGAAGCACATTCTCTATAACATTTCTACCCTTCACAATCTAGATTGGTTCTGAAAGACTAGCCTTGATAACAACCCTCCCAAGCTGTCATGCAAAATTCTGGACCCTTATACTTATATTAGTTTGTATTCTGAAACCTTTTACTTACCCCCTTGTCATCTGGACCCCTAAATTAACTAAAACACAATATATTAAACCCCTCTGACCATTGACCATCTTATGTGACATAAATAGCCGAGTTGACGAGAGAGTGTGACTACACACATTTAAGACAAGTGAACATCATTTTTTAACTTTAAATTTTAAATTATTAAAATCATATAATAAAAAAATTAAAGAAGAAAAGAATCTATCTTCTTCCTCACACCACTTTTTCAGCCACCCCCACCCCATCGCTGCCCAAACCTCTTTTTTCCTCCACACCATAGTTATCATCTTCAGCCCGATCTTGGCATTGACACTTTGGTGACATCAATTTTCATGACGATTATTTGTGGAGAGAGAGAGTCGTGTTGGTTTATGGCGGTGCTAGGCGATTCGCAATGGTGTGAGAGGGAGAGAGGTGGCTCTGGTCCATTTTTCTCTAGAATGGGAGCGATGTTGGACATTTTTGTCCGCCAGAATGGGAGTAGGCGGCTGGCGAGGGAGTTTGCAGGTCCCCATCTTTAATCTTTCACAACAATCGTCTCCTTCTAATCCCTTAAACTTGTCTTTTTCAACCGATTTCGATAACCCAAGAAAATCTCAGACAAATTTTGGGTAGATTTCTACGAGTTTCACGGCAGAGGTTGGTGCATGTGAAGATGTATTTGTAAGCAATTTGAGGTGTGAAAATAGTAGTTGGCATTGGATTACGAAAATTTTGGCCAGATCTGGTTGTGCGGTGGCCAAATCTGGTTGTTAGGTGGCTTAGGTTGTTGTTACTGTGGTTGTTTGGTGGCTTAGGTTGTTGTACTGTGATTTCGCCGGCAAAAATGGCGACAACGCCTGTGATGACTTTCTTTTGGTCGTGAAATAGTGAAAATAGGGAGAATTAGAAATGCCAATAATAAATTAAAATGTTATTATTTTATATTTTATTAAATAATTTTGTTTAATAATTTTTAAAAATAGTTATGAAATAATTATGATGTGGCAATAATTTATCTGACGTGGATATGACATGTCAATTATATAAAAGAGAGTGAGCTACACACATGGTTGGAGGGGCTTAAAAATCTCATTTTGGTTGAGTTTAAGGTTCCAAATGACAAAGGGGTAAGTATAAGGATTCATAATAAAATCTGATACAAGTATAAGGGTCCAACAGACCATTTCGCCTTAATAAAATTACTTAAACTAATATGTCGTAAATTTGAACATGTTCTAACAAACACTTTCTTATGAGTAATTGATTTAGGCAATGTAAGACCTTAAAAAAAGCATGTACCAAATTAATAATATAAATTCCCACAATGTCCCAATAAACTTGAAAAGATTGCCCTGTAAAGCCACTAGGGCCAGAAGCACTGCCACCATTTAATTTGAAAATCACTTTTTTTAATTTCCTCATCACATGGTATTTCTTTAATTTAAGCATTTTCACTGTCAGAAACTTTTGGTTGCACATATTGTACAGAAGAAATCTTCACTTACATATGTCTTAATAAATTGGTTTGAATTTTTTTTCAGAGCCTCTTTAACATCTGATTTTTTTTTCCAGGTTTCATATGATTTTCTTCAGGGAGAGCCTCTTCCTTCTTTCCGTCACCAAATAATGAATGAACTTAGTGTTCTTATCCTCCTCTACATACCATTGGATGCTGACCTTTTTTCTCCAAAATTCCTCCACATAATGCAAATGTAATTTGTATTCAGCCTGAGCACGTTGGAGAAACTTTCTATGGGATGCAGAAGGGTCCTCTTCAAATAATTTTTATTTTAGTTTAACAACCTCCTCACTTATCAGTAGATATTTGAATATATGACCAAACTTTTTCTTACTCTATTTAGCCAAATCTAACTTGGTCTCCTTCAATATCAAATTGCATTGCACAGAGATATCTCCGGAATCCTCAACTTCCCAATCCTCTTGTACTACTTTTTCAAAATCAACACTCTCGGACCAAAGTTTTGAAAACCTATATTTTAGTGTAAGCCTCCACAGGTAATGAATAAAGGAGCATGATCAGACCGTGTCCTAGCCAAATGTTGCATATCCACCTTACCAAACATATCATGTAAAGCCTGATTAATGGCAAATCTACCAGTTCTCCTAAAAATACTATCTACATCTACTCTACCATTTCACTATGTAAAAGGAATGCTAGTAAATTGTAAATCAAACAGCTCACAAGAATTGATACAAAATCAAAATCCTCATATCCTTGTGAATAAATAGGAAGTCCACCAATCTTCTCCTCAGCACACAAAACAACATTGAAGTCTCTACCAATCATCCAAGACATTGAATAGTTGTAACCAATGTTATATAGATATTCCCATAAGCTTAGTCTCTCCACTGCAATACATTTAGCATATGCCACAGTAACTAGTACCTGATAACCATAAGCTTAGTCTCTCCATAAAATCCTTCTTTTGTTCACTAAATTGCATTCTCTATTTCCCTCTCAGTACACATCCTCCAATTTAAAGATTGTATCTTAAGCTTTTAATGTCCTCCAAAAATTATGACCCGTTATAAGATGATATTTTTGTAACGGCCTAGCCCACTTGTGATATTGTCCGCTCTAGGCCTAGACCGCACAGATTTAAAACGTGTCACTAGTTGGTAAGACCCGCTTACTTGTATACCCAACATCTTCTCTGTGTTTTGGTCGACGTCGGGCTTCTTATATAAGGTCGGGCATCACATACACCCCCTCTATGGACCCAACAACTTCGCTGAGGTTTCCCTTACCATATGGAATTTACTTAGACTCAATATTGAGATTCACCTTGCCTTATCAATATTTAACTAAACTCATTTGAACTCTATCTTACATCGACACAGCTAACACAAAAATGGCTCTGATACCATTTTTAATGCCCCAAGCCACTAGTGATAATGTCCACTCGGGCCTAGGCTTGCACGAATTTTAACAGGTTACTAGTTGGTACGAGCTTCTTACTTATGAAGTCGTGTATCAAAGGATAACCTAATGATTACAACTTTTATGTAATCTTTCATCCTATGCAATAACCTATCGTTCTCCCTTTGTGAATTGAACCGTAGGCTCCCCATGTTTATATTTATTCTATTTCAATAAGATTTTTGTCAAATTCTAAGGAGCTTGGTTTGTGGTTAATTAAGTAAAATGGGATGTTTGTTGATTGGGGTTAGGGTTTTCCTATCTCACAGCCAAAGATTGGGAATAAATGTGTGCAAACATGACTGTTGCTAAGTCTTCATAGAGATCACCTAAAGGTTAAGGTTCCTTTTGCACATTTGGTACTCTTCGAAGACCCTATTAGGTTTCATAATATAAAAAGTGTGTCAAGGGTAGAATATTTAGTTTAGCTTTCACAGTTAAGTTAAGGTACTAATCCCTATCATAGCTCGACCAAAAGTCGGGGTCGTTACAACTAACAACATTCTTTAAAAATAATCTCTCATGATACTTATGGTTACATCACTAAAATGGAGACAAGTGAAGGATTAGGATCTAAGAATGATGTCCAACTGTCATGTCTTTCAAATAACTTTACCAGGGAATAGTCGATCAAATTGTACATTTGTAGATCACTCCAATTATGCATCAACTAATGCTACAACCTGCAGGTATTGTGAAGTTATAACTCTATCCATTTCAAATCATTGACAAGTTTGACATATGATCTTGATGTGTTATAGTGAAATCTATAAGCAACAGTGATGTTAAAATTATTCATAATCTAAAAAACATGATTTAGCGACGGACAAATTTTGTAGCTTAACAATAACATCTGTCACTAATCCTACTTAGCAACATATTTTTGCTAGCTACGAGCATAATAGCTACGGACCAGTGACGAAGTTCGTAGCTAAATACCGTGTTTTTTAGTAAATGAATAACATCAATGCAGGTATGTGTTCTTAAGAACAAATGATCCTTTCTCTTTGGTGGAATTAAGGGAGAATTTATCATTTTGTGTGCCTGTCTGTAATTTTGACCTTTTTATTTTGCATCTTAACAATATCAACAACATACCTAATGAAATTCAACAAGTGAAATCAGGGAGGGTATAATGTGAAAGTAAAGGGGGGGGGGGTGAATTAAAAAATTCCTTTAGTTGACTTCCCGTGTGGGATATTCGACTTACCTGCATATTAGTTTAACAGTATAAGATAAGAGTAAATGTAGTAAGTAAAGGACTCGGAGGATTTGATATTGGTTCGGAACACCGATGTGGTGCCTACTTCTAGTCCCCTTGGGTTTCTTTAAGAGCTTGTTGAGAATTTGTGTGTTTACAAAGTATTTCGACTCGGAGCCCTATCTGATTTGAAAATCATATCTTCTACTTTGACTCAGCCTCTACTTAGATATTTCTTTTTCTTTTCTTTTTCAGTTGTATTCTCATGAGAATACAATACTTTTATTAAAGAAGACAGAAGACAATAGTTCAAGTTCAAGTGAGGTGCGTGCTTCACAACTAAGTCTAAAAGAGGTTTATATAGATGGGCTGCTTGCTTTTGTAAGGAAAATCCAAGGGTGTTTCTTTCAATCAAGGATATTAAGGGATTCCTTGATTGAGGCGATATAATGATTTACGTCCATATTAGGTATGTGCATGATTAAATCGATTTACTTCCTTCTTGAGATGATCTTCTCAAATCTCGGCTTGATTGATTTTTCTTCCTTCTCTTAGTGGACCACTTGATTCTAGGCTGGTTTGCTGATCTTTGAATTTGTCTTTGCTTGATTGAAATGTCTCTAAGATCGTAGCTATATTGAATTGATTAAGAATCGCTCTAGTCATGACTTTCCTTTCTTCCGTTACTTTTAGATATAAGATCATATCTCTTTCCTTCTTGGTGCTATATGCTTGATTCCTTTTCTTTTATATTTCTTTTCCTACGAAGGACACATATAACTTTTAAGAGTGTTTTTATCAAAAGTAACTGATTCTATGAGGTTAACAAACTCTCCCCTTTTGATAATAACAGTTAATTCACAATTTAATATAATTTTTTTAGAGAGTTGTGGAGCTTCCCTGAATTCCTTGATGTGTCTGTTTGTAGATCCCAGTTTGATTTTTAGCTCCCCCTACCTTTATGAATTCATTGGCTGTGTTAGCACCCCTGCCTTTATAAAAATTGTGGGAAACAAATCCCCCTCCCCTCCCCCCCAACATAATCAAAAAGAAAAAAAAAATGAGGGCACACAAGATAAAGCTAAAACATGTAGCAATGGATAATAGCAAAGAAACACTTAGGAGGACAAAGAGTCCTCAATAATCAATATATAAGACAGAGAAAGGTAGGGACCGATCCCTATTGAAAGATAGTTCAAAAGTAGCAGACAAAAAGCAAAAGACCCAGGATTAGATTTTAGCGATCACCGAGAAAGTATTTTGACGGTGTTGATGAACTTTTCACAGAAGGAGTTGTAGGAGCCATCCACATTTTGAGTGAGTCCAGAGTAAGAGGTTCGGAAAGTGGCAACAAGATCATTGTCGGAGGAGCTGACTCCGCTTTTGAGAGAGTCAACTTGTTGACGGTGGAGATTCCTTCCTATGTTAAGCCAATCATAGCAATAAACAACTTACCAACTTCAATACTCGTATCCTTTTGAATAGATAAATACATTTTCAACAACATCATGAACAATCTCCAAATCACCATCCACCACCAGAATGCAAGTCTTGAGTTCATTAATGTCCTACATTAGGTGAGAAACGGACTTTGCAGATCTTGCTGGGTTTGACTGTTTTAGCTCTCGTTTTAACAGATTTGTTTTTCACCCATTTGTTTTCTTTCTAGATGTTGTTGGGTTTTAAAAGGTGTGAATGAAAAATGAAGAGTTGCGACTTTTATAAAGAGTTGCGACTTTTATGAAAGGTTGTGATTTTTAAGAAAAGTTATGACTTCCATGAAAAGTTACGACTTTTATGAAAAATTGCGACTTTTATAAAAAGTTATGACTTTTATGAAAAGTTGTGACTTTTATGAAAGGTGACGACCTTTCTGAAAGATTGTGATTTTTCCAAAGGTTTGTGACCTTTACAGTAAGGCACAATAAGAACCTTCTCGCACTACCCTTTGTTCTATAAATTGAGAGATTATCTCTCATTATATATATATATATATAATATATATAGAATTTTTTGGACTTCTTCTACTACTACTAAATCTAGTATTCGAAGTATACTTTGCCGCCGTTGAGTGGCTCACTGACACCAGCGTTTTGGGTATCAATACACTGGTGATTGAGATCATTCTACCCTGGGAGGACATAATCCAAATCAAACCTCGGATACTAGAGGGGAATAATTTCCTTAAGGGGACACTGTGCATTCAGTGGGCTTGATCTTCTTTCTGTTTTCCCAAATTTTGATATGTGTTACAAATTTTAGATTTGTAAATTAATTTCTGTTCTTCTATTCTTCACCGGTTCATTAAACTTTGGTTACTTCGTGTTTCTGCAAAGTTTGTTGGAATCAGTAAGATTCTTTAAACACAGTTTGACAACAATTCTTCTTTAAGAAAAATATTTCATATATTTTTTCTAATCTGTTTCTGATTCTAGTTTCTCTACTAGTTTTAATTTTCTAGTTATGAAAATGTTCTTAAACTTTGTTGTGTCTTACCGAGTTCTTCAAAGTTTTGTTCTAAGTATCTTATGAATAAAAGATGGACAACAATCTTAAGGAAATTATTTATATGTTCGCGGTTACCACAAAACTTTTGTGGAGGAACTATCCTTACTGCAAAAGGGAAAAAAAAGTTGTCTTTTCATAAAGAAAGCAATTTTGTTTGTTCAGGACACAATCTATTTCATATGAGAAATGGAAAGGAAGGAAATCCAACTTGAAATATTTCAAAGTGTGGGGGTGTCTAGCCAAAGTCCAAGTTCCTATTCCTAAAAGGATTGAAATAGAACCTAAGAATGTGGACTGTAAAATTAGACTTGAGTAGTCTAGTGAAAGCTCTAAACGACCTTGGAATGAACAAAAGGAGAATGTACTTAATAAAGAGATTCAGAGGCGTAGTAAATGTCAAAGGACATATACTTCCTTCGAATATGATTTTGTAACATTTCTTGTGTCTTATGTAGACTCATCCTTTTGGACAAATGGTATCAATAGTGAGATTGGTTCAATCTTGAGCAATCCTATTGGAAGTTGGTTGATCTTCCTTCAGGAAATAAACTTTTGGTTTCAAAGTAAATCCTCAAAAGGAAAATAAAAGTTGATAGAACTGTTGACAAATACAGAGCAAGACTTTGTGTCAAAGGCTTTAGACAAAAACAAGCTTATGATCTTGTTGATATATATACTCGTCAGTAACTAGAACTACATCCATTCGGATGCTAATATTATAAGTTGTGATATATGACCTCCAAATTCATCAAATGAATGTGAAAACATTTCTCTTAAATGGAGAATTGGAGGAAGAAATTTACATGGAACAACAGACATACCCCATACTAGAGAAAGAACGAGAGCCGTAAGTAGCATTAATAACAACAAGTGTAAATATAGAGAGATCCACAAGATGATTCACCGGGATACACTAGATGACTAACCCATAAGGCAACTTGCAGATGCATTAAGGTCTTCAATGAACTTTCCAGCACGTATTCTTTGAACCAAACCATCCACTTGATGTGATACTTCTTAAGTGAGCAATATAATATAACAAACACGTCCCGAGTAGATATACTACTCAGATCAGGAATAAGAGTGGTGGCAAAAATATGTGCCAGAATGCGATGTTCAAAGCAAAGAGATAGAGGCCCAAAATTAGATAAGTCAGAGTCTGGTCCTACTACAGTTCTCTTAGAACCTTATAGAGAAGCCTTAAAATCATCAGGCCATGCTTCATTCATGTACGGAATCACACTAGATAACTTATTACCAAACACATCTCCGAACAACAATTCATGATAATAATATGACTTCCCATTACAAGGGTTTCCACCTCACCTCTATCAGAATAGATACGTACATTCACATAGAAAAGCTGAACAAATTCTTCAAAAAATTCAAGACCACGCAGACTAAAAAACAAGTAGAGTTTTTAAGCCTTGAGAAACAAACTTACCTGATAATAAGAGTCCCTTAACTGACTGAGACTGATAACATGACTAGAAACAATTGGCTGAGTTTTGATATTGTTATACTAATTTTTCTGTTTGACTCCTTAGATTTGCCTCATCGTAACCACAGAGTCATTTTTTTCAATTAAGAAAATTATTCAACTTATCAGTATTGAGCACAACCAACACTCAAATTTGTATAAGAACAACCACAATCACACATAAGAGGTGGATTTTTTTAAAATTAAATTTGGTTCAAAATCGCTTTCATATTAACACAATGGGCCATAAGTTCTCAACAACCATGATATTTATATAAAACCCACAAGGCACCAATATTCACAAAAACACAATAAACAACAGCCCAATATTCGTAAAACAACATAAACAAGGCAGGAATGGAAATACCCATTTGCAACTAAATTCTTAAATTAAAACACAACTATCAATTAAGTATTCAAATCAGTAAATAACAATACCCATAAGCTAATTCAACCTATAATCACATGATCATACCCCAAGAATTTAGTGTTTTATCTAAACATCATAAAAAATAAAATAATTACCAACTTGATTGGCCATCAGCTGGGTAAAAGTCTCCAAGCCTTTATAATGTTCAAAAATTGATAAATTAAAAATCCCAATTCTGAATCCTCACAATTAAGCTTAGAAATCCTCAAAGTTACAATAAAAACCGAAAAACTTCAAAGAAAAGTCTTACTCTAAAACATGGGGATCAGATCTCCTCAATTTCGCTTTTGAATTCAAATTTATAATTGCCCATTTTTTGGCCTGAAAGTCCAGTTGGCGGAATAAGTCGCGCCTCGCCTAGTGGTTTGGCGATCCTCCCTTTTCTCCCTTCCATCACCACTTTGCATTGATCTTCAGCCTCCCAGGTTATGTGCTTTGGTGATCCACCTTGTTATCGCAGTACCGATCGGCGATTTGCCGACTGCCAATTTTTGTCTCCAATTTGGTTCTTCCCAATGTTGGCTTGCTGGAACTTTGGCGAACTAAAGAGCCACTTGGCGGCTCGCCGATAACCAAGATCGCTTTTATTCACTTCTTCAACTTGGTAGTTCCTCTTTGTCTGGTAGTGTCCTTGCCTTGCTCCTTAGCCTGTAATGCTGCAAACCAATATTTTAACATTAGTTTAGAGCATAAAATTGGGAATTTGAGGACACTTATACTATCAAAACAAATCCCTAAATTAGTAAAAATCTAGGACTCATGAGATATTCATATTTTGTAGTAGATAGTGCGACAAAAGTTTTTTTTTTTTTTTGTGTTAGGAGATTAAAGATTGAGCAAAATTTGACAAGTTCCACTATTAGTAATCTTGCGATCATTTTTTGTTACCATATTCCTAAGTCTTATAGTTCCAATCAAATAGCGAATGATTCACTTTACTGTAGTGAGATGTGATTCTTTTGGACTAGATTGAAAGCGTGCATATTTGCATACACAGTACATGATATCTGGTTGATTTGCAATGAGATAGAGTAGTGATCCAACCATTCCATGATACATTTTCTCATCTACATCTTTTCCTAGTACATCTGTTTCAAGGCAAGTGGATGAACTCATGAGAGTTCCAAATGCTTTTCCCCTTTTTAGACCAAACTTCTATATAAGTTCCTTTATATATTTGGTTTGACCGGTAAATGTTCCATCAACTGACTGTTGATTTGTAATCCAAGGAATAAAAAATGTGAATTCTCCCATTATACTCATCTCAAATCCCCCCTTCATAAGATTATCAAAACTCTCACACAGAGATAGGTTAGAACTTCCAAAATTAAAATCATCAACATAGATTTGAACTATAAGAATATATGCACCAGATCTTAGAATGAAAAGCATTGTGTTAAGTTTCCCTTGTTGAAAATTATTTTGAAGTAAAAAGGTACGTAAGCTCTCATACCAAGCTTTGGGAGCTTGTTTGAGACCCTAGAGTGCCTTGGAAAGTTTGTAAACATAGCCAGGACAAAAAGGATTTTCAAACTCAGGGGGTTGTTTGACAAAAACTTCTTGTTTTATGAAAATGTTTAAGAAAACGCTTTTTACATCCATATGAAAAATTTAAACTGTTTCAGGAATGCATATGCGAGAAGATACGAATGGATTCTAAACTTGATACCGGAGCAAAAGTTTCATCGTAATCAATACCTTCATGTTGGAATATCCTTCATGAGCTACCAATCTTGCTTTCTTGCGAATAACTTGTCCATCTTCATTTAGCTTATTTTGAAATACCCACTTGGTCCCAATTACTGAACAGTTTTTCGGTCTCTCAGTAAGAGTCCATACTTGGTTTATTTCAAACTGATCAAGTTCTTGTTTCATTGCTTGTCTCTAGGATTCATCTTTCATCGACTCAATTATATGTTTAGGATCAATTTGAGAGATGAGTGCTACAAACACATGTTTTCAATGAAGCTCCGGTCTGTATGGAGTCAGTTGGCTTACCCATGATGATGTCGTTTGGATAGCTAGTGCTAATTCTCTATTTTATGGAAATGCCAATCTTTTCAGCTGGGATAGTCAGCTCTAGTTTTGGTGTACCCGACTCTTCTGGTGTAGCTTGATCAAACATATTTGTGAGACTTTCAGTATTCAAAATATGAGTAGTTTCATCATCAGTAATATCTACTTCTTGCATTCTTTAGTTAGTATCATGGAAAACAACATAGACAGATTCTTCAACACTCAAACTTCTTTTATTAAAAACTCGGAATGCACGACTGACAGGTGCATAACCTAAGAATGTACCTTTGTCGCTTCTTGGATCAAACTTACCAAGATTTGTCTTGTTGTTGTTGTACACAAAACATTTGCATTCTAAAGGATGAAAATAACTAATGTTAGGTTTCTTACTTCTCATAGTTCATATGGAGTTTTCCTTAAAATAGGTATGATAAGGCACATGCTCAGAATATGGCTAGCAGTACTTACTGCTTTAGCCCAGAAATGATCATGCTGATTTCGATCAAGAAGAATGGTTTGGTTGTTTTCTGTAATGAATAATTTTTCTTTTCTACCACACTATTTTGCTGTGGTGATCTAGGGGATGAAAAGTTTTGAGTGAAACCATTTCTATTACAAAATTTCGCAATTGTTTTATTCTTAAATTCTCCACCATGACAGCTATGAATTGTAGAAATAAAATATGTTGCTTTTCTTTGAACTTTTCTACAGAATACTTGAAAGTTAGTGAAAGCTTCATTTTTATGAGACAGAAATATGATCCAGGTGAATCTTGAGAAGTCATCGGCAATGACAAAAACATATTTCTTACCATCAATACTCTGAGTGGGACCAAAAGGATCCATATGCAACAGTTGCAGAGGTTTAGTGGTACTTACAATATCTTTGACTTTTAATGAAGAACGAGTTGACTTACCAAGCTGACAAGTGTCACATATATGGTCCTTTTCAAATTTTAACTTTGGAAGTCCAATGAGTAGTTCAAGACTAATTTATTTTAAAAAATTATATGTACTATGAGTGATACATATGATTTCTACCAAAAAAATGCATATGAGATGAATATAGAGCCTGAATTTCATAAGAAACAATTTGAAGAAAATTTTCATAATGAAATCACAAAGTCTCTTGAAATTAGAGTTGATCACTTTATATATATACAAATTATTTTTGAAGAAAATAGCAGATCAAATTATTTTTTCACTTCAAAATAGATTTGAACCAATTGAAGCATATGAAAATATTTTTGGTAAATTGAGATCACTAGATGATGAGAATTTAAAAAAAAAAACTATTTTAATCTTGAACTTTGTTTAACGCATAATAATTATTCTGATATTGATGATTTAGATTTATTTTTTGATTTAGAAGTGTTAAGAGAAATAATGCAAGAAGAAGATAATGATCTAAAATAAATATTCAATCAAATGAAAATACTTGATTTCCCCCCCAAAATACACATATTGCTTATTGAAAACAGTAACCATTGTCTCAGCCGAAGAAGTTTTTTGAAACTAAAATTGATTTAATCTTATTTAAGATCAATAATGTCTCAAGAGAGTTGATTGAGTGGGTTAGTTATAGTATCAATTGAAAATGAATTATTAAAACAAATCGAGTATAAAACAATAAATAATGACTTCACATCTAAAAAAACTAGAGAAGTGGATTTTTAAATAAAAGTATACATGATGAAAGAAAAAAATATTAGGGCCCCTCGTTCAAGTCTGGATAATTTTTCAAGGGCATGCATGCTTGCGTGACCAAGTTTTCTATACCATAACCAAGATTTGTTTGACACTGCAATGAGACATGTGAGTGTAGGCAAATCAATATTGTTTAGAACATAGATATTATCAACACGATCTCCAACAATAGAGATATCTTTGGTCGCAAGTCTGATGGTGCAATTTGTTGGGTTGAATGAGACTTTGAATCCAACATCACATAGTTGAATGATGCAAAACAAGTTGTGTTTGAGATCGTCTACAAGATATATTTCTGATAGATCACATGATGAGCTGAGAGTGATTGATCCGACTCCTACTACTTCTCCTTTTGCATTGTCTTCAAACAATACATATCCTCCATCAATTTTTTAAGAGTTTTAAAGTTTTTTTCCTTTTGCACATATGTTTGGAGAATCCACGGTCGATTACCCATATTTCCTTTTTGTAGGTTTTCTTGGTCTACTCCTGCAAGCCACACAAATTAATTTCTTTTAGGTAGCCAAGTATTTTTGGTTCCTTGTGGGTTGGGATTAACAATTTTTGGTCTTCAAATCCATTTTCCAGAGGAAAGTTAGTTAAAAGATATGTGA
Source organism: Solanum sitiens (assembly GCA_016801875.1). NCBI lineage: Eukaryota > Viridiplantae > Streptophyta > Magnoliopsida > Solanales > Solanaceae > Solanum > Solanum sitiens. The sequence goes on along the minus strand of JABWTJ010000158.1, from coordinate 1,644,795 downwards.
CGAATATCACCGCAAGTAAAACAAGTGACTTCAACATAGATTTCAGTAGAATGAAAAGAGGAGTTACAAGAGACATTTAGGATAGATCTGTTGGATCTGATGGAACTATGACTAAGAGAATTTTTGATGCTATTCAACTGCATTTTTATTTCCTCTAGTTCTTCTTCCAATAAGTCGACTTCAATCCACTTGCTTCTAGAAGAATTTGTCAGTCCTTTTTTTCTTGAGCAATTTTCTTATATTCATCAATGACTTTATGCAATTCATTGATGAATATATCCAGAGAGTTCTGTAAGTCATTGCAATTTGAACGGTTAAAGGGTCTTACCTCACTTGATTCCCCTAGTGCTATGAAACATATGTTGACAGTTTTATCATGATCATCTCAGATGTTTCTCCTTTACTCCAAGTTCCAAGACTTGTTGGATCTTCATTTTCGCTCTGGACAATTTTGATTAATGTGGCATGGTTTTCCACAATAGTAACATCGATCATCATTTCTTTGGTACTCATTATGCTTGATACCTTGTCGAGGCCTTTGTCTGACTCCTTGGTTAATGTGGACCATTCATCTCCTCTTTAACTTTAGTAGTTCCAGCTTCTCTTATCATCTTTGTGGAATATGTTAATATGGTTTTATTCATAGAACTTTCCTCTAGGTTAATCAGACGTTATCTTTTCCAGATCTCCATTTTCTAAAATGCAAGCTTTTGGGAGACTTCTAATGAGTTTCCTGATATGTAGTCCGTTTGAATATATCATACCTAAAAACTTCAGCTCACAAATGATTTTACTGAACCTCGAGAACATGTTCTCAACATTTTCATCTTCCGTCATTTTGAACAATTCATATTCATTCACTAGTGAACTGATTCGAGCTTCTTTGCTGGTTCCTTCATAGGTAACTTCAAGTAGTTTGTCCCACATTTCTTTTGCAATTTCATAGGTTGAAATCTTGTCAAATTTTACTGTGCTAACTGCACAGTACAACAAACTTATTGCCATAGCCTTTTTTTTTAATTACCTCTTGTTGTTCCTCTATAACGTCAACGAATTCTGGATCAAAGGGTCTGTCAGTAGCGTCCTTTCTAGTGAGTCTAGGAATTTGCTTTGGTCCCTTCTTTATGACTATCCATGCCAGAGGTTGTTTGAGGTGATAAAAATTTGAAATTTGTCTTTCCAATGAGAGTAGTATTGACCATTGAAGTAAGAAGGTCGGTTTGAAGAGTGCCCGTCTTGAAGGAGAGCACCAGAGATTTGATAGTTTGCCATAAATCTTTCCTTATTTGTGGTTAAATACTTTATCTGTGAGACCTGTTCTGATACTTATTGGAAGTAAGGGGGGGGTGAATTGAAAAATTCCTTTAGTCGACTTCCTGTGTGCGATAGTCGAATCACATCCAGATTAGTTTAACAATATAAGATAAGAGTAAATGCAGTAAGTAAAGGACTCAAAGAATTTATACTTTTTCGAAACACCAGTGTTGCATACTTCCAGTCCCTTGGGTGTTTACAACGTATGATTTAGAGCCTTGTCTGATATTCAAATCAGATCTTCTACTTTGACACAACCTCTACTTGTATAACATATACTTGGATACTTTTATATTTTCTTTTCACTTGTATACTCACGAGAATACAATGACTTATGAAAGACAACAAAAGACAATATATACTACAAGTTCAAGAGAAGTGTGCTTCACAACTTAAGCTAAAAGAGGTTTATATAGATAGGTTGCTTGCTCTTGTAAGGAAAACCCAAGGGTGTTTCTTTCAATAAAAGGATACTGAGGGATTCCTTGATTGAGACAATTTAAGGATTCATGTCGATATTAGATATGTGCATGATCAAATTGTTTACTTCCTTCATGAGATGATCTTCTCGAATCTCGGCTTGAATATTGATTTTTCTTCCTTCTCTTGGTGGCCCACATGATTCTAGGCTGGTTTACTGATCTTTGAATTTATCTTTGTTTGATTTAACTGTCGCTAGGATTGTAGCAATCTTGAACTGATTTGGAATTCCTCTAATCATTGCTTTCCTTTCTTCCGTTACTTTTAGAGATCAAATCGTATCTCTTTCCTTCTTGGTGTTATATGTTTGGCTCCTTTTCTTTTTAATTTCTTTTCCCGCGAAGGGTACGAATAATTGTTAAGAGTTATTTCTCAAAATCAACTGATTCTATGAGGTTAACATAATGCACGCAGACCTTATCAGAACCTCGTGGAGGTAGAGAGATACACTGAGAGACCCTCGGCTCAAGTGCAACAAAATTAGGTACAAAGATGACTGAGACTGTGTCGTAAACATATCAAGTAACAACAAAATAGTTTGATAATATAAATATGAAAACTAGCACTACAAAAATACTAGTATAACGACAATAACAAATACCAACCCCCCTAAGAAACACAATACTACACTACCTACTAATCCTCCATACCTTTTGTATCTCTATGAACTTAATAATGAGAATGTGTTTAATCTATTGAATTAGTTTATCATATAATTTACACACTTCAAAGATAAATTAAATAATCATATTGGTTTGCATGTATCTATCACCACATTAAGATTTGTTATTTATTGTTGGGTCATTTTATTATCTCTCCTGCGTTTTCCTCTCCAAGCTGGCTAAACTGTAGAAAGAAATTATATGTGTATGTATAATAGGAAATAACTTAATTAGAATTATCAGTTAAACTATGGGATCATACCAATATTCTTTTGTATATGTTATATCAGTTAAACTTAGTTTACCTAAAAAACATATCAAAATTGGTATCATTTAATTTTCGAATTTTTTTTTGTTGATAACAAAAAATTGGATAAGTTCTATACATATGTGTTATGTGTATATATATAATAGTACTGTTGTGCTTACTTAAAATCATACTGATATTAGGGTTCTTACTTCTTGTTCATTGCTGTTACGTTCTGATCTCTAGATAAGATAATCATATCATTGATGTTAAGGACATGGAAAAAGATGACAAGGATCTCCGAGCCTCCATGTTGAAGAAACACTACGCTAATCTGATCTTGAAATCACAACAAGAAGTTCTTGGTGAGGCGTCCAATAAGGAAAAGATGAAGAAGAAAACTAAGTTGTGTGAGAAGTAGTTGGAAGAAGACAAATCCAACTCGCAGCTGGAAAGAGATAGAAAAGCGGCTCGGGTTTCCATTGAAAACATCAAAAGGACGGTTCATTTTGACGATGCTCTTCAAGCCGAAAGAGATTTGCTGGCCATCATTGGTGCTACGAGTTGTTGGTAAAAGAGTTGTGGTAAATAAATTTGTCTAGTACTCTTGTATGATAAGATAAAGATGTAACTGAGTCAAAATCAGTAAATTGATATCTTGTGAAGTGTAAGTTAATAAATCTTGCTTATTGTACCGTAAAATCGAATTATGATCAATTAGCTCTGTGAGAATTATCTATATATGCAAATATTTAGTGTTTCGTTTTTTGCTATACTTTCTAGAGATGCAATGGGAAAATATGAGTTAGTATAGTAATAGAATACTTATTTTTGGTATGGATTTCTATGTTGAGATGATCCGACGATAATTTAGGCATTTGTTTAATTATATCTATCATTTCCTAGCTAGAAGAAGTGATAAATGGGCGGAATGGATCAGATTTGAATGGATAATTGGAGTGTGTTCCACTAATATAAATATGAGTAAAAATGAATTTGGTCTAATATAGATTGGATAGTGGTTCTAACCCATTTTTCTACTTCTTTAATCTTTTATTCATTTTTTTTTCTTTTTTCTACTTTACTTGTTACCTACTTACCTTCTTCTTTTTCTGGGCTTTAAATTATATTTTTAAAGTATGTTCATAAATTATGATATAATAAATGCATATTTACACATATACACTCAAATTGGTCAAATTACATCTAAAAAACACATAAAGAAAAACATTATTTTCATGAAACTTGGTTAGAGAATATCAATATCATACAAGCAAATTAAAAGAAAATATATTCACCATCCTAATGATTGTTAAATGACCGATATGGGGCTTTCTGATCACTGAAATCTCCTAGAGGAATGAGGAGCATGATATCCCGTTCACAGATTGCAAATGAAAATCTAAAAGAAGTTTTAATCGCGAGAACGGAAGAAGAGCAAGTACATGTCATATCCTTATGTAGACAGTTGGGCCTCCCGTAAGAATTCACTTCGCCAGGGAGAAGATGAAAATGAAGATTGTTTGGAAGTTACTCCCAGAGGAGTAAAGAGATCCTCCAATCCATCTATGGTCTCCACCTCACTAAGGAAAGTTTCGAAAGCATACAAACAAGAGGCTTAATATAATAGGCAACGGATGCATTGCTTAGGCTCAGTAAGTAATTTGCGTATTACTTTTTTTTCGTTTATTTTTTTACCCTTCCCTAGGAGCCCTTTTGCTCCCTTGGTGACATGAACTCGCAACCTTAGGGTTGGAAGTGAGGGGTGTTTGCCATCCGAACAACTCCCTCTCGTGAATTTGCGTATTACTTAGTGTTGAGATTAAGAATTTAATGTTGTAATCTGTGTTTCACTTTTGCTTGGTGATAAATGAAAACAATTTGAAAATCTTGGGTGACAGGTTGTGTTTTACTCCCTTGAGCAAGGAGGTTTCCACATAAGGTCTCGTGTGTTTTCTTTACTTACAGTATTTACTTTTGTGCATCACAACTATATTAAAGGACCTGGTCCTGTAATAATTAGTGGACACATACATTCCATCATCGTCCACTTAGCAGTTCTAGGCCTGTAATACCCATATAAAAATAAGGTCATATGTGTCATTTAGGTCTTATTTCAAAATAAAAGAAATAAGTTGTTTGATTGTTATTTGGACTCAATGGAATTGTTTGAAAAATAAAATAAAGATTGGGCTAAAACCCTATTGGAAAGCTGCGTCTGGCAGCAAATCACAAAAAAAGAAGGGGAAATCTGTGGAGGGAAAGAACGCAACATCTATACAAGTTGCGGTTCAAAATTAGAACCTAGATTCAGAGACAAAGAGCAACACATGATTCTGGTAACTTATGGATAGAAAACACAGCCTAATCAAGTCGGACTTTAAGGTATTGTTTTATTCATTCGACATAGATATATGCATATTATAGTGGGTAAACAATCAATAAGCAATAGCTTATTTTGATGAGTTTTGATAACTATTGAATGACCCAAGTCATGAAAAATGGAAGAAACAAATTTGGTGCAACACTTTGATAATCATCATATATTATTATAAGTGGAAAGCTCCAAAGTGAAAAGTTGAATTACCATTTTATCCGTACACTTAATGAAAAGGCTATAAAATATTTAATTAAATTCATCTAATATAATTAATTAAACATTTTTATCTTTAAATAAAGAAAATACTCCTTTCATAATTTGTGTAAAAAAAGATGTAAATATATGTTTAAATAAATGCTAAGTATCATATTGACTACCATACAGTGAATGTTTTAACAATTTCAAAATTGATACTTCATATTCTTATATGTGTATTAGTACATATATTGAATAATTATAGTCATACGTTTCAACTTTAAACAATATTACAAATTTGGATTTTAATAGTTTTGGAAATCTAACCATTTTTATAGAATAAAATATAAAGTGTCCTTTCACTTCTTCAATAAAGAAATTTAATGATATTTTAATGATCTTTTTATAACTTGACTTTTGAGTTTCTATATATCTTGGCTATAAATACCATTGTGTGCTTCACTAATTTTACAATCAGTAAATTGTGCCATGATATATGTTGTCTTAGTTTTGATGATAGCTACTTCTCTTCACTCCTTTATCTTAATATTTGTTTGATAATTTTATTGTAGATTAACTAAGAATTGCTTAGATTTCTCTTCTATGTGTTCAAGTGGAATTTTTAGTTTGTGTTTTTATATTAGAAATGAAGATGTTATACATTTGTTGATGTTCATTAATAATATATTTGTTACTTTCACCTTTCATCCATGAAATGGATTAATGACATATTCATGACAATCCTTTGAGTCTCTCAATTATATCCTATAGGAAGAGATTTTGAATAATTAGAAGAGAATAAAGAAAGTTGTCATCTCTTATCTCTCTACATTTTTTTCTACTTTTTTCTTTCGCATTGTTACTTTTAGCTTCATTTTATAATATTTTTGTTGATTTCTTTAGAGGTGTTCTTTTATTTACCATTAAAAATCTCTATTTTATTTTCCGAGTAAATTCCTATTTGATAAATAAATAACTACAAATAAAAAATTATTGTACACAATAAGATGTCGAATTTTAGATTTAAGTCTTTGCATGGTTGATAATTGTTCTTGCTTTGGTGACCACAAATGTAAGTTGTATAGCTTTTAAAGTACTTTTTCCTGATTTAATATTTTATTTTACAAACTTTATAGTAAAAAATAGAATTATTAGTTCTATTAAAAGCGTGAAGCAACAAAGTTAAAGGTTGGATTACTAAAATAATCCTATAAATTTGTATAGAGTATAACACTCTTTGAAAATATAAAATCTGAAGAATTTGATGGGTTACTTAGTAATTAAATTAACTTAATTCAATATATTGACCATATTCATCTACTAAAAGCCTCTAGCTACTGGTGAAATATGAAAAGATGTTTGAGACTTTGATTCCCCTCATTCACTTTCTTTCATTTAATTCATTTTAATTCTAACATGAAATTTAAGTTCAAATTGTTCAATTTAATTAATTATTTTTCTCTTAGTTAAGTTAAGACCCCGTACATATATCTTCCATTATAAAAGAAAGACTTTATTGATTTTCTTGATAAGAAAATTTGAGATAGCTGCAATATGAGTGTGCCTTCTATCCTACCTCATATTTTTCTTATATACGTGAAAAATCTCTATATATTTTTCTTAATTAATTATTGTAATTTTTAACTATTTTTTTGTTGATCTTTTTTTATTCTATCAGTAAATTACTAAATCAAAATGCACACACATTTAACATATAATTATTTTTCTTTCACAATATTTGTGGTTTCTTCGTCTTTAATATCAAAGAGGCCATACAAAGACATTTAACATATAATTATTTTGCTCTTGCATGTCGGACAAGTCTCTTACTGGATATGATACTGAAAAGATTATTTGAGATGATCTCATTGTTTTACAAGATATGATTTCTATTATTGAAAAGGTTTTACACTTATTTGAGAAATAGTATTTTGGACAGGTGATTGTTAAACTTTGAAATGATATGATTTGATAAGATTTAAATGCTCTGTTCGATTTTGAAATGCTTCTACTGATTACAAGAAGAATATAAATGGGAGTATACCTTGATGAATCCCGTAGCTAATGGCGGAATCGTTAGACCTGGTACACCTTGCAATTACTGATTTTTGATAAAGCCCTTGCTAGTGGGATGTGGAACTAGTATACTATTACTGATATCTCTCGAGTAGGGATTTACTGATATAAATATTTAACTCCTTTAGGAGGAGTTCATTGTTATTGGTTACTTCTTAAAGAGAAGGTCACTCTGATTACATGATTCATCCTTGGAAACCTCCCAGATATAACATTTGATATGAAAGTGTTTTTCTGAATTTACAACTATAAGATTTGATATAGAAAGGTTTCTCTGAGTATACTATTAAGTATTTACATTGTTTTTTGCTTATATGAAGCACAAAATGTTGAATATTGTTATTGTTTCTGAAAGAGCATTATTTCATCGTTATGATTATTGTACCAACATGTTTTGTGACTTGTCCCTCCTTAAAATGGTTGTGGTTAAGTATTATTACTCACTGAGCTAGCGTCTCACTCTTCGCTATATTTTTTTTTACAGAGAATACAGGTGAGTCTGGTAAGGTCTAGAGCTTTCGAGTTGATAATTTTTTGTGAGCCCTGCACTTGTTCGCTTGGATAACAAGCTTATTGGGTTTTATAAGCATTTGTTGGAATTCTTAGAGTCTCTCCATAGTCATTTCTTTTATTAGAATTTATGAGTATTCTTTCGTATAGTAAACTGGTGTCTAGTATGAGACTTATGCTTTGGAGTTGGAATTAGTATTTTTACTCTTCAAATAATTTATTGATGAATAACGTGGGAAAATGATGAGAGTGGTTGGCTGCGTTATTGATTTATGTCATATGTAATTTCAAGATAGGCCCAAAAATAGAGGAAACTCTGTCCGATTTTCTGTAGTTTTCTGGTTAAGGCTTGCTTTGGAACTCTTCTCCTTAGCGCCGGTACGATTCTAAATTGGGTCGTGACATTGTCTTGTCTTGTGTTGCCTTTGGCCTTCCAACTATAGATGCCATCGACAACAAGATCTCTAGGAAAATAAATCTGGTGATAATCAAGGCGACGAAATCCACACCACAACCACTGAGTTTGTCAAGAGTAGAATATTCAATTTGGTTTGCTTGGTTAAGTTAAGGTAGTGGGTGCCTATCACAGCTCGACCAAGAGTCGGGGTCGTAGCAACATTCTTTAAAAATACTCTCTCATCAGGTTTGATTTATCTCTAGGTAAGGACTTGAAAATGGTACTTATCATTACATCTATAAATTGGATATAAGTGACCTCAAACATTGAATTATTAAACAAAGATACTATAAAAGAAACTTCTAATCGAAAGAAGGTTTATATGTTATTCTCAATCTGCCCTTTTTGTTGATTGTACTGGTTCTAAGCTCTTAATACTCTCTCCATTCAAATACGAGTTTGACATATGATCTTGATGTTTTATAGTGAAATCTGTAAGCAATATTGTTGTTCAAATCATTCATTATCTAAAGTATGAAGTATATGAGTCATGTGGGGTGTGGTAAGGTAACAACAAAATAGTGCAATAATCGAAATATCAAAATAAGTGCTACAATAATACTAGTATAACGACAATATAACAAATACAAACCCCTCTAAAAAGCACAATATTACCTACTGATCTTTTTACATTAATACGTGTCATCCACACCTTTTGTATGTCTATGAACTTAATGAGAATGTGTTTAATCTATTGACTTAGTTCATTATAAAATTTAGACACTTCAAAGATAAATTAAATAATCCTATTGGTTTACATATATATATCACCACATTAAGATCTGTTATTTATTGTTGGGTCATTTTATAATCTCTCCTACGCTTTCCTCTCTAAGCTGGTTAAACTGTAGAAAGCAATTATATATATATATATAATAGAAAATAATTAGAATTATCATATCAATCAGTTCTAAAAGGCGGGGGCGTGAGGCGAGGCGTTTTATACAGTACGGGGCGAGGTGTGAGCCCCGAGACACGGAGAGTAATTCCCATGGATCTACGGGGCGTAGTCTCATGTATATTCAATTTTATAGTTTTATACTAATTAAATTCCTTTCAATGATTTTACAAATAATATTTTATAAATAACCTATAATATGTAGAAATTATATTATGATTTTTATTTGAGTTAAGTATTGATAATCTATAATAAAGAAAAAAGTATTATAATTACTATTTGAGAAATATCATTACACCAATAATAATAAAACATGACAATACAAGAAATGTTACTTAATATATAATTATACCTTCATAATGTTACCAAATATTAAATATGTGATACTACATTTGTTGTTTGAGTTACTCTTTAAAAAGTTACGTATTACTCCTTCCGTTTAAAAAAGGATGACCTAGTTTGACTTGGAACAGAGTTTAAGAAAAGAAAGAAGACTTTTTGATCTTGTAGTTCTAAATTAAAGTTATGTCGAATGTACCAAATTGTCCTTTAATCTTGTGGTCTTAAACATGCCACGTGAAAAGTTAAAGTTAAAGTGTTGCCAAAAAAGGAAAGAGGTCATTCTTTTTTAAACAGACTAAAAAGGAAATAAGGTCATTCTTTTTTTAAACGGAGGGAGTATTCATTTATTCAAGAATTATGAGGGTCAACAATGTTAATTAAAGATTGTAAAACATAATTTGTGTAAGATCTGTTAGGCGAGTCCCGAGCGTTGGGCGTGTTTAGGGCGTACAATCAGGCGCTTTGGACGTAAGTCTTGTACAATCGGGCGCTTAGGCGTTTTGCTAGAGCCCCACCCCAGGGCGAGTCAGAAGAGTCTTTTAAAACACAGATATCAATATTCTTTGTATATGTTATATCAGTTATAACCAAAAAAATAATAATATCAAAATTGATATCCTTTGACTCTCAAGTCTAAAAAAGGAAATTTTGTTAATAATACAAAATAGGATAAGTCCAATAATGTGTATATATATAAATAATAGTACTGTTGTGGTTACTTAATTTCATTACTTAGAATTCTTACTTCGTGTTCGTTGCTGTTATGTTCTGGTCTCTAGATAGGTTATAGGTACGCATGATCATCATATCATTGATGTTAATGACATGGAAAAAGATAACAAGAACTTTCGGGCTGCCATGTTGAAGAAACGCTACGCTAATGTGATCTTTAAATCCCAACAACAAATTCTTGGCAAGGCGTTCGATGGGGAGAAGATGAAGAAGAAAGCTAAGTTGTGTGAGAAGCGGTTGCAAGAAGAGAAACCCAAATCGCAGCTGAAAAGAGATAGAAAAACGGCTCGGATCGCCATCGAAAGCATCAAAAGGACGATTCATTTTGACGATGCTCTTCAAGCCGAAAGAGAATTCCTAGCCATCATCGGTGCTACGAGTATTTGGTAAAAGAGTTTACATATTTTATGTAGTAAATAAATTTGTCTAGTCCTCTTGTATTATAAAATAAAGATGTAATTGAGGCAAAATATAAGTTGATATCTCGTAAAGTGTAAGCTAATAAATCATGTTTATTATTGCGTAACCAATTAACATTGAGTTATGATCAATTAGAACTGTGAAAATTATCTATATATGCAATAATGCAAACATTTATTTTGTTACTGTAAATCATGGATGCTGTCATATAACTCTTACTCAATAGGAAAAATGTATGAGATTGGACTTCTATGTTACTGGAAATTAACACAAGTTATGAGATATTTTTTTTAAAAATGTAATGATAGTACATCAAATTAAATTTACTGCTACTTAATTAGTAATAGCTTTTTTTTGGAAAAAAAAAAACAAAATTCAATAGATAAACTTATTAGAACAAGAGGTTGTAACATGATAATTGGAAAACAAATAAAAATGTGTTGAACTAACATGCCTCGAGTGATATCAAATTGAAATCATCATCCAAATGGTTCTTTAGATGTCATCATATATACCATCCCATGCAACTTTTTGCGTTTATCCAAATGGAGTAGTACTTTATTGGGATATGCATTGTTTTGATAAATGAAGAAATACATGGAACACGTTGACAAGGTCATCTGAAGAGAAATTGTTTCAAGAAGGACTTCTATTTTATGAAAGAGTTCCATTGCAAGAAGAACTCTAAATGGAATCAAGTAGTTAAACAAATGAGGAGTCATTGCAGAAGTAAAAGACTTCAGGAAACAAGGGCATAAATAGAAGAAGAGGTGTTCAGAATAATTACGCACTTACATAGCAAAACAATTGAGAGATTGATTTCTGAAGTGTTGCTGATCAAAGAATATAGAAGAAAACTAGGAAGCTTTCTTAGTATTTGTGATTTTTATTATTTCTAGATCAGTGATTTATAAACTGAATTTAGGATCTTAGTCTTCAAATTGAGGGCAGCTCGAAGACACTGGGAACACATACCTTGGAGGTGTGTGGTAGAATTGATATTAAGTAGTTGATCTTTAGTTTAGATAAACTCTTGTAATCTCTTTTGTTGGTTGAGACTTGCAGTCATTTAGTGAAGTTGGGGTAAATCCTGTTGAGGAAAAGGTCATGATTTTTACACCTTTTGAGGCCGGTGTTTCCACGTAAAATACCGTGTTCTTACTTTACTGCCTTATTTTTCACTTGGCATTAAATGCAAGATTTTCCCTAACTAGTATAACGGATTATCTTTCAGCAGACCAAGTCTTAGGTATGTTCGGCTTTTAAAAGGAGTGAATGAAAATGAAGAGTTATGACTTAATAAAGAGTTGCGATTTTTCTGAATAGTTGTGACTTTTCCATGAGATTGAGACCAGGGCCGGCTCTATGCACTAAAAAATAAGGCCTCCCAAATTTTAGTCAAAAATAAATTATGTGTTAATATTTTTATAGAAAAATAAAATATTTATGAAAATAAAATATAATTTTTTTTAAAATAAATTATTTCATCCACTTAACATCTTTTTTACTTTGTTAAAAATTAGAATTAACAGTGAAAAGTGTTGCAAAGTGAATTACAAATTCTTTTTTATTTCTTTTTAGATTTTAGTTTCAAGCATTACTTTAAGTATATAAGGTATACCAAGTCATCAACTTTTTGAGTCAAATTTTGGTTCTAACTATTATCTTTATTTAATATTTATCAACTTATTACTTGTATCATTATATTAACAATACAAATAATAATTGTCTCACTTAAAGATTGTTTTCAATGATGAGTTGATAAAATCTTAAATAAAACGAAAAAATAATATTAAGTACTAATAATTTTCATCTTTACAGTGTAATTTTTTTAGAAATAATACGTATATGAAGTATATTTATATTTTAGGCCACCAATTGAAATTTCGCTTTAGGCCTCAATTACGTCAAGCCGCCCCTGATTGAGACTTGTATGAAGGGTTATGACTTTTGACTTCTCCAAAGGATCCTGATAAGGGACAATAATTATATGTTTAGACTACCCTTTGTTTATAAATAAAGGAGTTTCTTCATAACTTTTCTTCGTAGATTTCGTCACCAGGTATGTGGAGTTTCATAGTGGGTTCCTTTCACCCATCAGGTTCCTAGAGTTCAGTCATTTCTTTGATTTTTCATAGCTTGTTTGAACCTAGGGTTTCTAAAACCTTGGAGATTCGTTGTGTTTTATCTGCTATAGTTTCCATATCTAATTAGCATGTTTCTTGAAATTTTAGCATAGTTTCATGTATATGATTCGAAACCCTAGCTTACATTAATCATCAGTACTCATGAATTATACTTAATAGACAGATCAGTCATAAGATCATGCTTTAGAATTTGAATGTAATCCCTTTCAGTATATTTTTGTGCGTTCCCAAATGGCATGTATATATTTTGAGCTACTCAGGACTTCATTGCATTTTATTTCTATTGTACTTACCTTTACGAGTTCCCTAAAAAGACAAGTTGTATTTGGTTTCTTCAGATTGTCCCATTCCATTAAGAGTTGGCTGTATGGATCAAAATGTTAGACATGGTATGAATTCTCCAGGGGCATCGTTTGTGGAGTGTGCAAGATGTTTCAAATGGAGGTACGTACCTACAAAGGAAAAGTATGAAGAAATAAGGGAACACATTTTGGAACGGCCCTTCTTTTGTGAAACAACTCGTGAATGGCATTCTAATAAAAAATGTGATGATCCACCTGATGTCACTGAAGAGAAAATCGGACTCAAGTGGGCAATTGATGTGCCCAATATTCCTCAGACTCCTTTGGGGTGGGAACGTCGTATAATATTCAGAACAAAAAGAGACACCAGAATTGCTGATGTGTATGTCTTGCATCTTTTTCACTATTCATTTTACTGTTAATACGTAGAATAATTATATATTGATGCCTTCCTTGTAAGCTAGGGACCTTGGCACTAATGTGCAAAATAAATGTCATAGTTCTTAATTATTTTCTTTTCATGATTTACAGGTATTATATATCGCCATCTAATCAGCAGCTTCGTTCCATAACGGAAGTTGAAAAGTATGTTCATATTATCAAGTTAAACCTGCTTTACGGAATGTTTTTCTTTTCCTAATGCTTTCTTTGATTGGTTAAAATTGCGTGCTGTGATAATAAGGAATAAACATCATTTGCATTTTATGTTGCTTAATAGCTAGTCTTTCTTCCCAGGTACTTGGAGCAACATCCGGAGGAAGCAACAGAAAGTGAAAAGCTGGATAACTTCTCATTTAAGATCCCAAGATCACTAGAGGAAGATTATGTTGTAAATGGTGGTATGAATTTGTATTAGACATGCTTAAATTAGAAGTTAAGATCGATGTTGCATTATTCTGTGATTATATTTACACACGCCTTGAAATAAGGAAATTATCAGAAGCATTCAATTCTAACTCATTATTTGTGTTTGGATTAATTGAATGTTGGTAAGATTTTCTGCTCGGAAAAACCATAAAGTTCATAGCTAAAAGTTTTCTTAAAGAAATGCAAAAGAAGAAAGATTCTTCATTTAGGATATTTGATGTTCACCAAAAGTACAGACATTACTCACAATTATTTGTCTCAAATTTTAGTGCTTAGTTTTAATGTCTTTTGAGTATTGATCATATCACAATGTGATTAATGTTATATTTTTATTGTGTTGGAACAGAGCAGTACAAAGATAGATATATTTCGAGCATAAAAGAATTGAAATGGAAAAGAAAAAGAAGTAAAAGGAACAGGCGGGATGATTGGGGAACAATCGTTTTGTACCTCAAAGAAATTCAAGAAAGCAATGAACAAGAAGTTGAGACAACATCGGTGTTATAAAGGTGGTGCAAAGAATTTGCTGATGAATCGATCTGATTTGGCCTTTTGGTACTTTTAGTCTATGATGCATCCTAGCTAAACAATTCTTGTAAAATCAAATTTGGTTAAGTTGGACATATGTATGTTGTATTGTCCTTGATGCTTATCAACTAATCGCTTTTACTGGTGTGATTTTTCACATATTAATTGAAGTTCATTCCTTTTTCTATCAAAATGTGGTTCGATTAAGAGGCCCTAGTATTTACATTTGTATACTTCATTCATGGAAGTTGAAAGTAGCACAACATTCAAGTTTCTAGTTAATACTAGTTTCTAGACACGTGTTCTACTTGTGTATCCTTTGCATCGATATACATTTTGTAAAGTAATTTAAGCAACACCAATATAGGTAAATAATAAGTTACACCAAAATTACGTTTTTAACATACAAGCTCAAACATTATTGTAGATACAGTTTGAGTTTGTCAAATAATACAATAAAAATATATTTATTTCATAAATTTAATACATTAATGTGTAAAATATAAATATAAAATAGCTATACACACACACACGTCCCAACATCCGTTCAAAAGTCGCAACTTTTCATTTACTTCAATGAAAAGTTGCGACTTTTATAAAAAATTATGACTTTTATAAAAAGTTGTGACTTAAGTGAAAAGTTGTGACTTTCACGAAGAGTTGTGACTTTTACGAAAAATTATGAATTTTATGAAAAGTTGCAACTTTTTCGTAAGGTTGTGATTTTTTCATGGGGTTAAGACATTTCCAATAAGGCACAATAAACACTCGTTCACCTACATTACTGCATATATCATCTTCTTTGCTTTCCTAAACTTCTTCGTCTTCAGAGATAGGATCCTCAGTCGCATACGGGCTTGAGCTATTGATAAGATTTTTGTTCAAATATACCACCAAGTTAATCGCTTTCATGTTCTTGATTTCCGACGGAAGGCTGTGTGAACCGCTTTGAGATATTCTCTGTAAATCCTTATTCCCTTGTTTCCTATTATTTTCTAAGGAGTTCTCTTCCCCTCTCTTGTTGCTATTATTTGAATCCATTTCGTGACTACACCTTTTATCTTGGTGTTGCTGCTCTTGAGTATTTCTGTGAACATTCTTGTTTTTCATATGTGAAGATACTTCTTGAATAGACCCATTCTCCTTGTTGTTGTGATGGTGATTGGAATTTCCACTGGTGTTGGTTTTGCTTATATCGATCAATGTCTTAATTTTTACATTGGTCCATTTCTTTGGAACCTTCTTCTTTCGTTTCTTCTTTATTTTTTCTAGTCTTCCTTTCAAAACAGACTTTACTTGGCCAATCTTTTCTTTTCCTGTCCCCTTCGCTGTTTCTTGGTCCTCTTCAATGGCGGAGCTACAGTGTGTTTAGGGGGTTCATCCGAACCCCCTTCGGCGGAAAATTATATTATTTTTATATGGTTAAAATACTTTTTTAGGTATATGTAGTAGATGTCGAACCCCCATCGGCTATTTCGTATGTCCATTTTTTCAGATGTTGAACCCTCTTATCAAAAATCCTGACTCCGCCCCTGGTCCTCTTTCATCTCTTCATGGTTGTTGTATTCTTTTTTATCAATGGAGGTGTCTTCCTGGTTGTTGCCTTCTTTTTCAATAGAGATTTTATAGATGGAATCTGTTAAATCTGGAGATTGCATTTTCTGTGCACCAGGCTCAAATCTGCACTCAGCTGTGTTTTAAGTTCAAAAAAAAAAAAAAAACTCACCCGAGTCATGGAGCCCAACCAAAACCATGTATATCAACAAGTCTGTCTTGAAACACAATAACAACCTCCCAGTCATAAAACATGAAATTGGACAAAAGTAATCAAAAGGAAGGGATAATGTTTGTGTACATTGTGAGTGTTGATTACACTTTTTTTAAGTCGATGGCCTTCAGAAAACTTTCTCTCTATATACCCACAATGGCAGGGATAATGTTTATGTAATCTTATCCTCTGTGAAACCCACTTGTGGCATGACACTGAATTTTGTGTTGACATTATTGTATATTCAAAGGTGTGAATGAAAGACGAATTTTTTTGATTTTTTATGAAGAATTGTGACTTTTACGAAAAACCGTGACTTTTATGAAGAGTTGCGACTTCAATAAAAAATTGCGACTTCTATGAAACTTGTGACTTTAATGAAATGTTGCGACTTTTATGAAAAGTTGTGACTTTAATGAAAAGTTGCGACTTTAATGAAAAGTTGCAACTTTCACGAAGAATTGTGACTTTTATGAAAAAGTGTGACTTTAATGAAAAGTTGCAACTTTTTCGTAAGGTTGTGATTTTTTCAAAGGGTTGTGGCCTTTCTCATGAGGTACAATAAGCACTTGTTTTCACTACCGTTTGTTGACTATAAATATAGGGTTCCTCTATTTTTTCAACAATGAATTTATGGACTTCTTCTTGTACAACAAAATCTAGTATTCTAAGTACATAATTTACTACTCTTGAATGGTTCGTTGATACCGTAATTTTAGATACCGATACACTGTAAGTAAGATTTTTGTATAATATTTCTAGTTTGTTGCAGATTATATTTCTTTACTGGTTTTGAATTTCTAGTTTGTTTTTAAACTTTATAGTTAATTTCTTACCGAAAGTTGTTGTTTCTTACCAAGTTCTTCAAAGTTATTATTATTATTATCTTAGAAACACAGGTTCAACAACAGTCATGAGTGTGTATTAGGTTTTGAAAAATGTTTACGTTTGAGTAGATTTACTTCTCCTTCCTTATACTAGCCAAAATAAGTTGATGCAGAGATTGCTTCGTCTTCTCTTGATGACTATCATGTTTTGGTGTGTATTCCATGTATCTTTCACTTGACATTAAATGCAATATTTTCGCTAACCGTTATAACGGGTTATTTTCAATCGATTAGGTCTTAAATATGTATATCCAAACAATAGGTTTTGCTTTTAAGATGAGCACATGATCAACATCTATGGTTAAATAGGATTAACACATCATTTCTATTGTACTTACCTTTTTGAGTTCCCTAATAAGACAAGTTGTATTTGGTTTCTTCAGATTGTCCCATTCCATTAAGAGTTGGCTGTATGGATCAAAATATTAGACAAGGTTCGAATTCTCCAAGGGGATTGTTTGTGGAGTGCGCAAGATGTTTCAAATGGAGGTACATACCTACAAAGGAAAAGTATAAAGAAATAAGGGAACACATTTTGGAACGGCCCTTCTTTTGTGAAACAACTCGTGTATGGCATTCTAATAAAAAATGTGATGATCCACCTGATGTCACTGAAGAGAAAATCGGACTCAAGTGGGCAATTGATGTGCCTAATATTCCTCAGACTCCTTTGGGGTGGGAACGTCGTATAATATTCAGAACAAAAAGAGACACCAGAATTGCTGAAGTGTATGTCTTGCATCTTTTTCACTATTCATTTTACTGTTAATACGTAGAATAATTATATATTGATGCCTTCCTTGTAAGCTAGGACCCTTGGCACTAATGTGCAAAATAAATGTCATAGTTCTTAATTATTTTCTTTTCATGATTTACAGGTATTATATATCGCCATCTAATCAGCAGCTTCGTTCCATAACGGAAGTTGAAAAGTATGTTCATATTATCAAGTTAAACCTGCTTTACGGAATGTGTTTCTTTTCCTAATGCTTTCTTTGATTGGTTTAAATTGCGTGCAGTGATAATAAGGAATATGTACATCATTTGCATTTTATGTTGCTTAATAGCTAGTCTTTCTTCCCAGGTACTTGGAGCAACATCCGGATGAAGCAACAGAAAGTGCAAAGCTGGATAACTTCTCATTTAAGATTCCAAGAGGAAGATTATGTTGTAAATGGTGGTATGAATTTGTATTAGACATGCTTAAATTAGAAGTAAGATCGATGTTGCATTATTCTGTGATTACATTTACACACGCCTTGAAATAAGGAAATTATCAGAAGCATTCAATTCTTACTCATTATTTGTGTTTGGATTAATTGAATGTTAGTTTTAATGTCTTTTGAGTATTGATTATATCACAATGTGCTTAATGTTATATTTTTTTTGTGTTGGAACAGAGCAGTATAGATATATTTCGAGCATAAAAGAATTGAAATGGAAAAGAAAAAGAAGTAAAAGGAATAGGCGGGGTGATTGGGGAACAATCGTTTTGTTTCTCAAAGAAATTCATGCAAGCAACGAACAAGCAGTTGAGACAACATCAGTGTTTTAAAGGTGGTGCAAAGAATTGCTGATGAATCGATCTGATTTGGCCTTTTGATACTTTTAGTCTATGTTGCATCCTCGCTAAACAATTCTTGTAAAATCAAATTTGGTTAAGTTGGACATATGTATGTTGTAATGTCCTTGATGCTTATCAACTAATCGCTTTCACTGGTGTGATTTTTCACAGATTAGTTGAAGTTCATTCCTTTTGCTATCAAAATGTGGTTCGATTAAGAGGCCCTAGTATTTACATTTGTATACTTCATTCATGGAAGTTGAAAGTAGCACAACATTCAAGTTTGTAGTTAATACTACTTTCTAGACACGTGTCCTACATGTGTATCCTTTGCATCGATATACATTTTGTAAAGTAATTTAAGCAACACCAATATTGGTAAATAATAAGTTACACCTGTGAACACCTAATTTTTGACGTGTTTATTTTACTCCTATAATATATTAGTAAGGAATTTTATTTTTATTTGTATTTTGGGTGTTTGTTTTTATTATTTTATTGGCCCAAATGACCCAATTTTGTTTAAATTGGGCTGATTTAGATCAATTCTGATGGCCCAATTGATTTTGACCCGGTCCAATAGAAATGGTCAAGATTGAATATCAACCATTCATGATATTTTGATCCAAGGGCTATTATTGGACCCAAACAAAAATACAAAACTCCAAAAATTAGCATTTTTTTATTTATTTTAGATTTTTTATTTTTCTTCTTCCCCTTACTACCATGCCGCCGGCCGGCCACCGCTGCCGCCACCACCGCCCGGTGGCCACCACCTTTTTGGCCGGAAAAATCTTTAAAATTTTACCATCTTTTCTTTTCACACTCCTCTACCTAAATCTACAAACCTTTCATCCATATCTATAGCCAAACTCCGTAGATCTAAGGAAAACCAAATATGAATATTTACTTTTTTCCTTAGATTTATAAAGTTCCGGTCATTCCCATCCCAAACCCTTTACATAAATGTGTAGAGCTCTTCAAGGGCTATCATTTGATATAAATTTTAAGTTCAAAATCCGTCAAAAAATTTTCCGGCAAAGTTTTCCGGCGACCTTCATTTACCCGGAATTTATGTCAATCTTTCCCCCCCTCTCAATCTTTATCCAAATTCATCATTATCTTTTTTCGTTTCACCATATAAGTCGTTTGATGTCGGATTTGTGTTATTAATGTTCTTTAAGTTTATCATGTTGATGTTGTTGCTTGAAGTATTATTATTATTTATTTATTTTTTTTATGTTTATTATTATTTATTTATTTATTTTTCTGCATTATTTTGTTGTGTTTGATCTTTAAAATTGTTTAGATGTTTAGATTTTGTGGTAGTGGGTCAATTTGTTTGGGTCTTGTTGAAATGGGTCAACATTTGGGCCTATTTTAGAATTTTTCAGATGGCCCATCAGCTATTATTCAAACAATGAATAAAAGAAATGAATCATCTACATGAAATTTGAGCCTTTTATTTTCAGATGACCCATTAACTATTATTCAAACAATGAATAAAAGAAATGGGTCATCTAAATGACATTTGGGCCTATTATTTTCTGATGACCCATATAACTATATTCAATTAATGAATAAAGTAAATGGGTCATCTAAAAGGGCAAATGAATCATTTAATTAATCTGATTTTTCTTAAAACAAAAATAAATAAAAAAATACATTGGCCATCTTGGGTGGCACCTTGGGAAAACAAAGAGTCCAATGCATGCATTGGCTCTTAAGTTTTCAAGAAAAGTTGGGGGGTTTAATGTTGAACACCTATTTAAACCCCCTTCTTTTTTCCATTTAGAAGAAGAGGAAAAAGACAGAAGAAAAAATATAGAAAGAAAATTGCAAGAAAAAAAAAAGACTTAAAAAAAATTTTCTTCTTAAAAAAAAAAAAAGGAAGAAGATATTTCTCTTGGGTTGTCTTGGGAATTCAATTGAATTTGCTTCTATTATTTGCTTGTCATCAACTCTAGGTATTTCTTTTTACATTTTAATGTAATCTTTAATTAATGTTTATGTTTTTTTTATGTTTCTTTTTTTGAAAAATTATTGATTTTTTTTGCTAAGTTTATTATGATTCTCGTATGATTATGTTTATCCTTATGTTATTTAGTTTGTATATTTTTATTAATTTATTATAGTGTTTGTCATATGATTGTGTTTATTATGATGTACATATATATTATTATTCATATTTAGCTTAAATGTTAGTTTTAGTAAGTAAAAGAAAAAGTAAAAAAATAAATAAATAAAATATAACAATCACAATTTTTTTTAGGTTTTTGGTAACTTTCTTTTTGAAAAACGAATTTAAGAAAAAAAGTAAAAAATAAAAAATGTAAAACTGGTCATTTTCGCAAAAGGGTTTAATCTGGTCATTTTTGCAACCAAAAAAAATAATGTAAATCTGGTTATTTCTGGAAAAAAAAAAGGAGGGTAAATATGATTTTCTTTTTTTTCAAAAAAAAATAAAAAATAAAATTCTCTTCATAAATATTTGAATTAACTATTAAAATAAAACACAAATTTGGCTAATTTGACATGGTAATCTAAACAACTAGATAAATTTTGCTATTTTTGCAATCTTCCTTTAAATAAGTCAATGTGGTCATTTTTGTATAAAACAAAATTTTTCTAAATTTGTTATTTCTGAAATTTTGTAAATATATATATAAAAAAATAAATAAATAAAAACTAGTATATCACTAGTTTTAAAAGGGTGCTTAATTATTATTTTGTAAAAGAATTTTTGTTTTCTTTTGTTGCTATTGTCTAGTAGTAAAACTTAATTGTCTATTTATTTTCTTTTTTTTTTGGTAAAAAAATTAAAATAATATATAAATACTAACAATAAATAAATAAATAAATAAATAAATACTAATCATTTTCTTGTCTATTGTTGCACCATTTTCTTTTATTCATATTTATCATTATTTTAAAGAAAAGTTTGAGTAATTAATTATCGTTTCTTTTTTTAAAAATAAAACTTCAAATACCATCATGTGTTCGGTTACGATCCTTGGTGTGTATTCTTTTCTAAAAAGAAGGCTCTTGTGTGCGGTTACGCTCCTAGGCCAATCAATTTTTTTAATAGTAATTAATACAATTTTTTCCCCTTTTATCCAAAAAATAAATAAATGAATTATTTTAGCCAAATATAAGTTAATAAAGCGACCGTGCTAGAACCATGGGACTCGGGGGGTGCCTCATACCTTCCCTCCGGTCAATAGAATTCCTTACCCAATCTCTGTTTTTCGTAGACCAAAACAAAAAAAAAAAAATTTTTATTTTAAACTAAGAACTGTCTGGTGACTTGGAATACCTAAAAAACTCAATTCCAAGTGGCGACTCTTAAAATACATATATATATATATATATTTTAAACCCGTCATATCCTTAACAATTACAAAAAAAAAAAAAGGTGTGACAGATTTGGCGACTCCGCTGGGGACACCCCACGTCTTTTAGAATTCGAGCTTTGTACATTAACTTTTTTTTTGGC
The DNA here is from genome assembly GCA_016801875.1 of Solanum sitiens. NCBI lineage: Eukaryota > Viridiplantae > Streptophyta > Magnoliopsida > Solanales > Solanaceae > Solanum > Solanum sitiens. The sequence continues at coordinate 1,622,523 of JABWTJ010000158.1, read as the reverse complement.
TATTTTGTTTATTTGGATAAATTTTATGTTCTGATGCTAATTGTGTTATTTCAGCAATTCATTGTTTTGATATTATATTGTATATAAAGTATTTTCTCTTGCACACCTTCTGAGTCTCTGTAATTTTGTTATACACTGTGTGTGCGGTTACGCTCCACAGGACTTCTGTCTAGGATGAGTCAGTGTGCGGTTACGCTCCTGATTCTAGGTTGTCACACATGTTAGGCGGGGTTGGACCAGCAGTTAAGCCGGAATAGCTCTGCTACCGGTACGCTGACCCTCCCCGACTCGAGTTGTCCGCTCGAGTAAGCCAGTCTAGACACCTTCATAAATGTTAAACCTAGATAAAATTGTCTCTAGTATGGTGCATTTATTTGTATCATGTGCATTTGACCTAGCGAAATTTAAGATATGTTTCCATGCTAGACCAAAATGTGCATTTCATATGCTATGTAAAAATAGTTGGTTCAGAAGGCCTTGACATTGTTGACCATCTTCAAAATAGCTTTGTCAGTTTAATTTTTTTTTTTTTTTTTTTAAAAAAGGTCAAAATAAAAAGGGTAGTCTTCCCAAGACAAGTTTTTCTTTTATGAACTACGCACACCTGATTCTCACTAAAAAGAGATACGTAGGCATCCCTTCTCAGGTTCGGTGTTTGTAAAAATTGGTGTTTTATTTATTTATTTTTTTGAAAAAAAAACAAACTCTTTTTTTTTACTTTTCTTTCTTCACTCTGTTAGAGTTTGTCATAAAACCCTTTATTGGATTCAATTTAAAGGTACAAATGGCACCATCGACCAAAGGACAAGATTCAAAAAGGCCTAGAAGCGAAGGAATTCCAGAATTCATGATCGTAGATACTATACCAAAAGATTTATGGCAATGGTGGACAAACATGGGAAGTCATGAGAAAAAAAAAGTAAAGGAACACTTGGGGCATTTAGTGCATCTTATGGAGATTGACCCTAGAAGGGATGTGGTTGAGGCATTGATTCCTTTTTGGGATCCCAAAAATAATGTATTTCGTTTTTCTGACTGTGAGATGACGCCAACTTTGGAAGAAATTGCCGGCTTCATGGGTAAGGGGTCTACTGTTCGAGGTGCTGATCTACGTAATAAAAGACCCATAATTCCGAAACATGTTGATGCCAAAAAATTCCTGGAACTGCTCAAGATTAATCAAATAGAGAAAGAGAGTTTGAAAAATGGGTGGGTCTCATTGGACTTTATATACCAGAGATACGGCCAAAGGGATGGATTCAAGAACTATCGAAACCAGTTGAGTAACCAAGGGGGTGAAGAGGCTTGGAAGGCAAATGGATGTTTTGCTTTTATGGTCGCATTTTTGGGGCTCATTATTTTCCCCAAAAGGGACAAGCATATTGATATTCGTCTGGCTGGTGTGGTGAAGGCGTTGACCACAATGGAAAGTCCAACTATTCCTATGATCCTGGCAGATATGTTTCGTGCATTGACTAATTGTTTAAGTGGGGAAATGTACTTTGAAGGCTGTAATATTTTGCTCCAAATATGGTTTTTGGAACACCTTTATCACCATGATCGTGCGCCTAGGTTTACTCCAGATTGGTGCAACTATGTTTCCTCTCATAAGGAAAGGGAAGCTAAAATTGATTTTCCAAAAGGAATCATAACGTGTGAAGAAAAACTTTCAGTGATCACGTCTGATGAAATAGTGTGGAATTATTACTGGTTCCCAGCTAAGGATATCATTTGCATGTCTAGTGGTATCTAATTTCTTGTGTTGATTGGTCTTAGAGGTGTTCAACTATATGCCCCACTTCGGGTTATGCGTCAACTAGCCAGAATTCAAGAAATCCCACCCAATGATGATATGAGTAGGTTTGCATATGACACTCCACCAGGTTTTGTTTTTAATAGCGAAGATATTATGAAGATTTGGTACGGGAGTATTATTTCTGAGCTAAGTGAAATGGTTGTGGAGAAAGATAAGGGAAAGGTGATTCCTGGGTACCTATCGTGATTTCGTGATCCAATGACATTTGGTGACACTCCCGAAGGATCCAGCAGAAAAAGAAGAGATCAACATATTATAAGACATTTGAAAAAAGAGTTGGAGAAGGCCAAAGCAACCATTGCACGGCAAGAAGTACAGGTCCAAAGAGGCAAAAATCACAAGTTAGAGTTGCAAGATATGGAAGGAGAATTGAAGCATGCAGAGGGAAGATTAGCCCGGTTGGAGGAAGAATTGCATAGTAGAATCCACTTGGCACGACAGATAAAAAAGGAGCAGAGTTTTGAGATCTCTCGATTGAAGAGGGACTTAGTGGCATCCGAAGAGGTCGTGCACTATTAAAAGGGAGAAGTGAAGTGACATAAGGAAAAATTCGAAAAAGAAAGATCGTGTTGGATGCATCAGTTAGAAGAATGTAAGAGAAAAATCAGTCATTATGCTGATATCGAAGAGGGACAAAGACAACTGATCATCGAGAGAGCAACACTTCGCCATCAACTTGAAGCAGCAGAAGGGCGAGAGGCCCTCTTGAGGAATAATCTTGGTGATCATCAGGCTGTTTTAAATGACTGTCATCAAAACATGGGAAGGGCTAGACTTCAAGTTCATCAACTGGCAGAGCAAACCTCCTATGTTATTAAAAATCAGCGCCGTATGAATGATCAAGCAGTGGCTGAGCAAGCACGGACAATTGTTCCCCATCTGCCGAAGGTGTTGCTGAATTTATATGAGACCTTGGGAGGAAAAAGAAAGCCCCAAGAAAGTGATGAAGATTGAAGAGAAGTTTTAGTTGTTTTATTTGTTTGTTCGTTTCATTTTGTTGAAAGACTTGGTGTTTCAGTTTTAAATTTGGTGTTTAAGGATATTATGTTGATTCGGGTTGTGTTTAAACCTTTTGAATTTGTTGTTTTCTTGAAGTTTTTGTGAATGAATGAAAAAGTTTCCTTTCTCACTATTCCAAATTAATTTTTTTTTTTGAGTTGTCTAAATTTTTGAACTACGTAATGATCTGATTCATGCAGTAACATGATACGTAGGCAACCTCCAAAGGGTCCGATCAGAATTTCTTTTTCAAAACTTTTTCTTTTTCTTTTTCAAAAAAAAAAAAAGGGACAATAAGCAAGGCAAAGATGGGATGAAACAATGGCCTTCTGAACCCATGTTACTATGTGATTAATAAGTGTGTGATTGATTTCTAAAATCATCTAACCCCTAACAAGTTTGTTCATTTCACATCAACTCTAGTTAGCTTTCGGTGGTTGGTTTGTGGTAAACTGGCAGAGCACCCGTACTTTACTAGGTCTAAGGTAAGAGCGTCAATGACAACCAATACTGAAACTATGGTGAATCCAGTGGATACTCCAGTTGATTCAACAACAAGAGAGACAGTCACTGTTGAAGAAAATCGGACGTTAAGACATATTATGGCACAGTTGTGGCAAGCCTGGGCCAATGGACAAGAACCACCAACGTCTATTCCTGGTTTTTCTGAGATCACTAGTATTCGATCTTCATCTTCTCAGGTCCCAATATCAGACCCTTTCTTTCCTCCAGGGTATGGTCCATTTGATAATTGTAGGACCGGGCCATCAACAACACGCCCTCAAGGCATGCCATTCAGGAATAATCCCACTGTCACAACAGCTGCACCAGTCTATACTCTCCCACAACCAACTGTGACTCAAAGAGCAGCTCAAGAGGGACAGTTCACCACTCATCCGGAGCAGTACTATACTCCTGGGATAGCATTTGGGGGCCCTAACTCTGTTCAATTCGGCTCCCCCATTGATGTTGAGAGGCCCACTCCAGGCTCAGAGCAAGAAGAAATGTTGAAAAAAATGAAAAGCATCGAGCAACACATGAAGAGCATGCAAGGGTTAGGAGGGCACAAAAGTGTCGCATTCAAAGACTTGTGTATGTTCCCAAATGTCCACTTGCCACCTGGGTTCAAAACCCCTAAGTTTGATAAGTATGATGGACACGGTGATCCTATCGCCCACCTTAAGAGATACTGCAATCAACTTCGGGGTGCAGGGGGTAAAGAAGAATTGCTCATGGCTTATTTTGGTGAGAGTCTGACAGGTGTTGCCTCAGAATGGTTTATAGACCAAGAGATCTCCCACTGGCACATATGGGATGATATGGCTCAAGATTTTGTTAGACAATTTCAGTACAATGTCGACATTATGCCAGATCGTAATACACTCTCCAATACAAGGAAAAAACCAAGTGAAAGCTTCAGAGAATATGCTATCAAATGGAGGGAACAAGCAGCCCGAGTCAAACCCCCATTAAATGAGCAAGAATTGGGTGATATCTTCATAGAGGCTCAAGATCCTGACTACTTCCACCACCTCACAGCCGCAATGGGAAGACCGTTTCACACAGCAATCAAAATTGGGGAAATGGTCGAAAGTGGTCTCAAAACAGGAAGGATCGTGAGCCAGGCAGCAATTAAGGCTACCACACAGGCCATTCAAGGTGGTTCAGCAAGTTTTGGAAATCATAAAAGGAAAGATGAAGTTATTTCACTGGCATCAGGGTCAAGGGGAGCTCAGAGAAAGTCTAACAGTCCTTACCCATCAGTTCAGGGACAACCTAGCTATCCTCAGCACTACTACCCTTATGCCCCTCAATATCCAGTATCTCCATCTCCGTACACGGTTCTAAATGCTCAGTCATATGTGCATCCCCCCAATCGCCCGCATTTTCGAGCCCCTTCTCAAGGAAACTTTCGCCCGCAACGGCCACCCTATCAGGTCCCTTACAACTCTCCTCATATGCAGAATTATGCTCAAGATCAAGCACAGAAAAGGAAATTCACTCCATTGGGAGAGTCGTACTCCAGCTTGTTTCAAAAGTTAAGAAAAATAGGAGCGATTCAGTGTATTCCACCACATCGTCTGAATCCAAATGCTCCAGGTTTCCAAGCCAATAAAAGATGTGAATACCATTCAGGAGCCCCAGGACACAACACTGATAATTGTTGGACCTTGAGGGGAGCAATAGAGAAGCTGATCGAGCATGGAGTTGTTGTTGTGACAGATGATCAAAACACTCCCAATGTGACCAATAACCCACTTCCAACTCAAAACAACTTAGTGGGTATGGTTTGTGATGATCAAGAGTACAAACTCCTCAGCAAAATGGGAAAGTTGTTTAGGAAGATCGGAGAAGAAGACAAGTCAATGAAGTGTTTAGAACCAGTTGTATCTCTGAGTGTGGAAGGTGTCAATATTGACACCAAAGTCTTGTGCGTCCCGGGGGTTTCAAAGGGGATTGAAGTTCGAGCAGTTATGCCAAAGTTGTATGTATCAAAAGGCTTTTCATTAACACAACATGACCAAAGTTGCTTGACCAAGTTGAAAGAGCCTATCTTTGTTAAGCCCGTTCAACAACTTCCGGTAATTGATTCAAGGGCTGTCCCTTGGAACTATAACAAAACCGCAGTGGTTTATCGAGAAAAGGAGATTGTCGAAGAAGTTGATGAAATAGGGGGTTTGACACGTTCTGGAAGATGTTATTCTCCAGAAGAATTAAGAAAAGGGAAGATGTCTGAAAATATCCAAGTACCACTAAAGAAAGCAGTTACTGACGAAGAAAATGTAGAATTTCTAAAAAAGCTTAAGGTTCCAGATTACTCTATCATGGAACAATTGAAGAAGACGCCTGCACAGATTTCACTGTTGTCTCTACTTTTGCACTCAGAAGAATATCGTCTTGTGTTGAATAAGGTTTTGAATGAAGCACATGTGCCAAAAGAGACCACAGTAAATCAGTTGGAGAATATGACCAAGCGCGTCTTCGAGTCAAACGCCATCACTTTCACTAATGATGAGTTGCCCAAGGAGGGAGCTGGGCACAACAAAGCTTTGCATCTTACAGTGACATGTGAAGGTTACTATGTAAAGAGGGTCATGATAGATGGAGGGTCAGGGGTAGACATATGTCCTCTTTCTACGCTGCAAAGCTTGAAAGTTAACACTGACAGAATTCGCCCCAGTAATGTATTTGTGCGAGCTTATGACGGCTCAAGGAGGGATACCATTGGTGAAATCAAGTTAAACATGACAATTGGGCCAGTAGTCTTTATGATCGTGTTCCAAGTATTGGATATGGAAACATCTTATAATTTTCTACTAGGGAGGCCATGGATCCACATGGCTCGAGCCGTCATCAACTCTACATCAAGTTGTCAAGTTTGAATACAACAATCAGGAAATCACTGTTTATGGGGAAGATGATTCACCTATTTACAGAGATCCATCCGTCCCATACATTGAGGCAAAAGAAGGATGTGATTCTGTTGTTTACCAGTCTTTTGAGGTTGTATCAGTCGATCGCTTTAAAGAAGGAGAATCTATCACCCAATCATGTATATCTTCTTCCGCTTCAATGGTAGCAACGGCGATGCTCAAATATGGTTATCAACCCGGTAAAGGTTTGGGAGTATATTCGCAAGGAATCGTGGATCCCATTACTCTCTTAGGAAACCAAGGCACCTCTGGCCTCGGATACAAACAAAGCAAGAGAAACGGAGATAAGGCTAAGAACAACAGAAGGATTGATTGGTCAATGCCACAACCGATTCCCCATATTTCTCATTCTTTTATCAAACCTCAGGGTCCATAATTGAAAGATTCATTCACTCTTGAAGACATTGAAGAAGTTATTGAGGATCTCAGTCAGTTGTTTTGTGAAGTAAGTATGGTCCAAGTTGGTGAAGGTACAAGTCATATCGATATGCAGCTCGTGGGATCAGGTGTTGAGTTAAGCAATTGGGAAGCCACTCCTTTCCCCATAAGGAAGGAGTCGTGGTAGTTTGTTTTGCTACTCTTTTGTATTTTGTTATTCTCAGGGTTGTGGTCCGAATAGTTCAAAGTATTTTGTTATTGTCAACCCTTCTGTCCCTTTTGATGTCAATGAAATGAAATTTCAGTTTCATAGTAAATTTTGTCTTTTTCCCTCCCTTAATTCTTATTCTCTATTTTTCAGTTCTGTAAATGCCGGCTTTGATAACATGACATGCATGCGGAATTCACTCCCTGATTTAAAAGAGTTGCTTATTCTTGAATCACCAAGTCAAGAGGTGGAATATGATGAAGAAGAGGCTTTTAGGGAAATTAATAGGGAACTGGAACAGTTTGAGCACAAACCAAAGCCTAATCTTAGTGAAACTGAGACAATCGATTTGGGAAGTTCTGAAGATGTCAAGGAAATAAAAATAAGTTTACATATCAATCAGGAAATTAGAGAGGAAATAATACAACTTTTGTTTGAATACAAAGATGTATTTGCTTGGTCTTATGATGACATGCCAGGTTTGAGTGTTGATTTAGTGGTTCATAAGTTGCCCGTTTATCCTGATTTTCCACCCGTCCAACAGAAAAGAAGGAAATTCAAACCGGACGTGAGTGAAAAAATCAAGAAAGAAATAATGAAACAACTGAATGCAAATGTGATCCAAGCTATTCGTTACACTACTTGGTTGGAAAATGTTGTTCCTATGCCGAAAAAGGATGGAAAAATAAGAGTTTGTGTTGACTATCGGGATTTGAACAAGGCTAGTCCAAAAGACAACTTTCCATTGCCAAATATCCACATCCTAGTTGATAATTATGCAAAACACGAGATGCAATCTTTTGTGGACTGTTATGCGGGGTATCATCAAATCTTGATGGATGAAGAGGACGCTGAGAAAACTGCTTTCACCACTCCATGGGGAACTTATTGCTACAGGGTCATGCCATTTGGTCTTAAAAATGCTGGGGCAACTTACATGAGGGCTATGACCACCATGTTCCATGATATGATGCATAAAGAAATTGAAGTATACGTCGACGACGTAATCATCAAGTCTAAAACACAAGTTGATCATGTGCAGGATCTGAGAAACTTCTTGGAAAGAGTGCGAAGATATGACCTAAAGCTTAATCCAGTAAAATGTACATTCGGAGTTCCATCTGGAAAACTTCTGGTTTTTATTGTCAATAGAAGTGGAATCGAATTGGATCTCTCCAAAATAAAAGCCATTCGAGATTTGCCACCCCCGAAAAATAAGACCGAAGTCACGAGTCTACTTGGGAGGATGAACTACATCAGCAGGTTTATTGCTCAACTCACAACCACTTGTGAGCCCATTTTCAAACTTCTGAAGAAGGATGATGTTATCAGATGGACAGAAGATTGTCAACGAGCTTTTGAAAAAATCAAGGAGTATTTGTCCAACCCTCCCGTGTTGGTACTGCCTGAACCTGACAGGCCTCTCTTTCTATATCTTTCAGTAACAGATAATTCATTTGGGTGTGTTCTCGGTCAACATGATGCCACAGGAAGGAAGGAGCAGGCTATCTACTACTTGAGCAAGAAATTCACTAGTTATGAGGTCAAGTACACCCTTTTGGAAAGGACGTGTTGCGCCCTAACTTGGGTAGCTCAAAAGTTAATGCATTACTTATTGTCCTACACAACTTACCTCATATCAAGGATGGATCCTTTAAAGTACATCTTTCAGAAGCCAATGCCAACTGGCAGACTCGCGAAATGGCAAATTTTGCTCACTGAATTTGACATTATATATGTCACTTGCACTGCAATGAAAGCCCAAGCTTTGGCAGACCACTTGGCAGAGAACCCAGTCGATGGTGATTACGAACCATTGGATACATATTTTCCAGATGAAGAGATTAACTCAATTGAGAAAGTAGGTTCAAATGGAAATCAAGCCTGGCAATTGTACTTTGATGGAGCAACCAACACAAAAGGCACAGGGATTGGGGCAATTTTAATATCACCCACAGGGCAACATTACCCTGCAACAGCTCGACTTCGTTTCTTTTGTACAAATAACACGACTGAGTATGAAGCTTGCATCATGGGTCTAAATATGGCAATAGATTTCGGTGTGCAAGAATTAATTGTGTTGGGAGATTCTGATTTGCTCATCCGACAAGCTCAAGGCGAATGGAAAACTCGAGACCTCAAGCTCCTTCCATACAGACAGTGTGTGGAAGATCTTAGCAAAAGGTTCATGTACATCGAGTTTAGATACATCCCCAGGTTTCATAATGGTTTGGCCGATGCCTTGGCTACTTTGGCCTCAATGCTTCCCTATCCTGGAAACACTTACATCACCCCATTAGAGATTCAAGTTCGGGACCAACATGGCTATTGTAATATAGTGGAAGCAGAACCAGATGGTGAGCCATGGTACTCAGACATCAAGAATTTTTTGAAGACAGGGAGATGCCCCGAACATGCCAACAGAAGCCAAAAAAGAACTATTAGACGTCTGGCTAATGGTTTCTTTTTTAGCGGGGATGTTTTGTATAAACAAACTCCGGATCTGAATCTATTGAGATGTGTGGATGCTGAAGAAGCCGAGAAAATTATGAATGAAGTGCACGCTGGGGTATGTGGACCACACATGAATGGATATGTCCTTGCAAAAAAGATACTCCGGGCGGGGTATTATTGGCTTACCATGGAAAGGGATTGCTTTCACTTTGTGAAAAAATGTCATCAATGTCAAATTCATGGTGATCTCATTCATTCACCTCATTCAGAGTTGCACCCCATGGCTGCTCCTTGGCCTTTTGTTGCATGGGGAATGGATGTAATCGGACCAATTGAGCCAACAGCCTCTAATGGACATCGATTCATTTTGGTTGCAATTGATTACTTCACCAAATGGGTGGAGGCGATAACTTTCAAAGCAGTCACTAAGAAGGCGGTCGTGGATTTTGTTCATTCAAACATTATTTGTCGATTTGGTATCCCAAGAGCTATCATCACAGATAATGCTGCAAACCTCAATAGTAATCTGATGAAGGAGGTATGCGAGCAGTTCAAAATTGTGCACCACAATTCTACTCCATACCGACCAAAAGCCAATGGAGCTGTGGAGGCAGCCAACAAGAATATCAAAAAGATTCTCAGAAGGATGGTTCAAGGCACTAGACAATGGCATGAGAAGCTGCCTTTTGCACTTTTAGGATATCGCACAACAGTGCGCACCTCGATTGGTGCAACTCCTTATTTGCTGGTGTATGAAACTGAGGCTGTGATTCCAGCGGAAGTCGAAATTTCATCTCTTCGAATTATTATCGAGGCTGAAATTGAAGATACTGAATGGGTCAAAACCCGACTAGAGAAACTCGCATTAATAGACGAGAATCGATTGACGGCTGTCTGTTTTGGTCAACTTTATCAGCAAAGGATGGCTCGTGCATACAACAAAAAGGTGCACCCAAGACACTTTGAAGTAGGTCAACTGGTCTTAAAGCGAATTCTCCCGCACCAAGAAGAAGCCAAGGGAAAGTTTGCCCCAAATTGGCAAGGTCCATATCTTATCAAGGAAGTGTTGTCCAAAGGAGCCCTGCACCTTACTGATGTGGAAGCAAAAATCACGGGCATAATTGTTAATGCAGATTCAGTCAAAAGATACTACATCTAATGCATTCTAAGGTTCTGCGACAAGTTTGGGGTTGAAAGAACAAATGCACTTCTGCAAAAAAAAAAAAAAAAAGAAAAAAGAAACTCTCATTGAAAAGTCTGAACTACGGTTGACCTAATTCCGAAAGGATACGTAGGCAACCCTTTAGGGGTTCGGTCATATAAAAAAAAAAAAATCAGTTTTCCAGTATTTACAGAAAACTGGGGCATTGTTTTAGTTTTTTTTAATATAGAATAATGTCAGATTGTAATTCTGTTTATTCTGGCAACCGACTTTTTGATCAAATCTGAAAATGATATTAATCATCAAAGGCAACATCGAAAAAAAAAAGAAAAAAAAAAACTTATGAGTGAAAACCCTTGGAGGTACCATAAGTAAAAAAAAAAAAAAAAAAAAATAAAAAAAAATGAGAGAGTCTTATCGGTGAAAACCTTCATAGGCATCATAAGACGAAAAAATAATAATAAAATCTTATAGGTGAAAATCCTACGGGCACCTTAAGATAAAGGGAGAGAACATCATGAATGAAATCTGCAAAGATGATCATTTCTCGATACCTCTGCGTAAAGGGCACACAGATCAATTGACGATGACTCAGATTTTGAGAACTAAAAAACTCAAACGGATCAGGGGGCAAGTCCAAGTGCATGTCATGGTCCAATCAAAGTCGACATATGCCTCCAGATAAGTTCTCTTTCTCATTTTTAAAGGAATATCCTTCATTAAGTTTATAGTCTTCTTGATCCAATCTTTCATACTCTTAAGTTTGATATTTGTTTTTTTTTCTTTTCAATATAATCTCTTGACAAAATAAAGTAAAGAAAGCAAAGCTTACTACGTGTTCCCAAAAGTAAAGCTGATTATCTGAGTTGACAAGCCATTGAGCAAGGACTAAAAACACCTCAGATCTTCACTGAAAATTCGTGAAGGTCATCATTCTTTGGGACATCAGTCGCACCATGATATTTGGTAGTACCAAAAGATCAAGGACCCTGGTTAACAAAGAGGGAGCTTCAAAGGTTTCTTAACCAAGGAGTTGTAGTAGAGTTGGAGAAATTGGTCGTGAGTATGGTCAAGTCGTTGGAGAACCAAGGCCACAAACCAACCACCCCTTTAAACTAACAATTTTCTCTTTCATTTGCTCAGCACAGGAAAAAAAAAAGAAATGCAGGATTACAAGTCAAAAAGGAAACATCACAAAAAGGAAGATCTCCAAAGTCTTCAAATGTTTGGTGTTTCATCTTATGCTACTCGCATTTTTGCCTATCAATACGAGAGTTTCGGGAAATACGTTCCAATCTGAATTCCGTGCAATACGCACACGTCCTTTATTCATGTGCAATACGCACCATCCTTTGTTCATGTGCAATACACACCTGTCTGAATTTCGTGCAATACGCACCAATCTGAATTCCGTGCAACAAGCACACATCCTTTATTCATGGGCAATACGCACCATCCTTTGTTCATGGGCAATACGCACCTATCTGAATTTCGTGCAATACGCACCAATCTGAATTTCGTGCAACAAGCACACATCCTTTATTCATGGGCAATACACACCATCCTTTGTTCATGTGCAATACGCACCTGTCTGAATTTCGTGCAATACACACCAATCTGAATTCCGTGCAACAAGCACACATCCTTTATTCATGGGCAATACGCACCATCCTTTGTTCATGTGCAATACACACCTGTCTGAATTTCGTGCAATACGCACCAATCTGAATTTCGTGCAACAAGCACACATCCTTTATTCATGGGCAATACGCACCATCCTTTGTTCATGTGCAATACGCACCTGTCTGAATTTCGTGCAATACGCACCAATCTGAATTCCGTGCAACAAGCACACATCTTTTATTCATGGGCAATACGCACCATCATGTGTTCATGTGCAATACACACCAGTCTGAATTCTGTGCAATACTCACCAATTGGAATTCATGTGCAATACGCATCAATATGAATTCCGTGCAATACGCACACATCTTTTATTCATGGGCAATACGCACCATCCTTTGTTCATGTGCAATACGCACCTGTCTGAATTTCGTGCAATGTGCACCAATCTGAATTCCGTGCAACAAGCACACATCCTTATTTCATGGGCAATACACATCATCCTGTGTTCATGTGCAATACGCACCAGTCTGAATTTCGTACAATACGCATCAATCTGAATTTATGTGTAGTGCGCACCAGTTCTTATTCACATGCAATACAGATCAATTCTCTATTCATGGGCAACACGCCTCACTTAACCTATTCATTCTAGGGTTATACTTCCTAGTTCAAGATTCTCATTTGTTTTCTTCTTTTCTAAAGAAAACATATTCTTCATGGGTTCTTCATTTTGTGATCTTGAGTTTTGAGTTTCAACAACCAACTCAAGTTAAAACATGCACTTAAGAATGATCCACCAGCCGCCAAGACAGCATGAAGATAGATCTCAAAGATAATGCAAAGAGCAAGCAAAAGATCTAGACAAGATCCTAAAAAGATACATCAATTAGGGATCTTGTAACATTTATAATGTAGAGAGACATAGTTCTCTAACTCTTTTCTTTGTAACTCTAGGCAGTAGATGATGACAAGCAATATGAAGCAATCTTTTGGCCACCGTTTTTGATAGTTTCGGCTATCAAAGTTTCTCGAACTACACTGATCTGATTTCCTTTTAATCAAGGATATGTAGGCAACCTCTGAAGCAAGGTTCGGTCATCTTTTCCAAAATGGCTTCATCAGAGTTTGAAACAGTCAAAAATTAGCCACTTCGTTCACTTTCTTTGCTTGAAAACTCTTCATGTTTCCAAGCAAAGAGGGGCATGCTGTGAACACCTAATTTTTGACGTGTTTATTTTACTCCTATAATATATTAGTAAGGAATTTTATTTTTATTTGTATTTTGGGTGTTTGTTTTTATTATTTTATTGGCCCAAATGACCCAATTTTGTTTAAATTGGGCTGATTTAGATCAATTCTGATGGCCCAATTGATTTTGACCCGGTCCAATAGAAATGGTCAAGATTAAATCTCAACCATTCATGATATTTTGATCCAAGGGCTATTATTGGACCCAAACAAAAATACAAAACTCCAAAAATTAGCATTTTTTATTTATTTTAGATTTTTTATTTTTCTTCTTCCCCTTACTACCATGCCGCCGGCCGGCCACCGCTGCCGCCACCACCGTCCGGTGGCCACCACCTTTTTGGCCGTAAAAATCTTTAAAATTTTACCATCTTTTCTTTTCACCCTCCTCTACCTAAATCTACAAACTTTTCATCCATATCTATAGCCAAACTCCGTAGATCTAAGGAAAACCAAATATGAATATTTACTTTTTTCCTTAGATTTATAAAGTTTCGGTCATTCCCATCCCAAAACCTTTACATAAATGTGTAGAGCTCTTCAAGGGCTATCAGTTGATATAAATTTTAAGTTCAAAATCCGTCAAAAAATTTTCCGGCAAAGTTTTCCGGCGACCTTCATTTACCCGGAATTTATGTCAATCTTTCCCCCCCTCTCAATCTTTATCCAAATTCATCATTATCTTTTTTCGTTTCACCATATAAGTCGTTTGATGTCGGATTTGTGTTATTAATGTTCTTTAAGTTTATCATGTTGATGTTGTTGCTTGAAGTATTATTATTATTATTATTATTTTATTTTGTTTTATGTTTATTATTATTTATTTATTTTTCTGCATTATTTTGTTGTGTTTGATCTTTAAAATTGTTTAGATGTTTAGATTTTGTGTTAGTGGGTCAATTTGTTTGGGTCTTGTTGAAATGGGTCAACATTTGGGCCTATTTTAGAATTTTTTAGATGGCCCATCAGCTATTATTCAAACAATGAATAAAAGAAATGGGTCATCTACATGAAATTTGGGCCTTTTGTTTTCAGATGACCCATTAACTATTATTCAAACAATGAATAAAAGAAATGGGTCATCTAAATGACATTTGGGCCTATTATTTTCTGATGACCCATATAACTATATTCAATTAATGAATAAAGTAAATGGGTCATCTAAAAGGGCAAATGAATCATTTAATTAATCTGATTTTTCTTAAAACAAAAATAAATAAAAAAATACATTGGCCATCTTGGGTGGCACCTTGGGAAAACAAAGAGTCCAATGCATGCATTGGCTCTTAAGTTTTCAAGAAAAGTTGGGGGGTTTAATGTTGAACACCTATTTAAACCCCCTTCTTTTTTCCATTTAGAAGAAGAGGAAAAAGACAGAAGAAAAAATATAGAAAGAAAATTGCAAGAAAAAAAAAAGACTTAAAAAAAAATTTCTTCTTAAAAAAAAAAAAAGGAAGAAGATATTTCTCTTGGGTTGTCTTGGGAATTCAATTGAATTTGCTTCTATTATTTGCTTGTCATCAACTCTAGGTATTTCTTTTTACATTTCAATGTAATCTTTAATTAATGTTTATGTTTTTTTTATGTTTCTTTTTTTGAAAAATTATTGATTTTTTTTGCTAAGTTTATTATGATTCTCGTATGATTATGTTTATCCTTATGTTATTTAGTTTGTATATTTTTATTAATTTATTATAGTGTTTGTCATATGATGTGTTTATTATGATGTACATATATATTATTATTCATATTTAGCTTAAATGTTAGTTTTAGTAAGTAAAAGAAAAAGTAAAAAAATAAATAAATAAAATATAACAATCACAATTTTTTTTAGGTTTTTGGTAACTTTCTTTTTGAAAAACGAATTTAAGAAAAAAAGTAAAAAATAAAAAATGTAAAACTGGTCATTTTCGCAAAAGGGTTTAATCTGGTCATTTTTGCAACCAAAAAAAATAATGTAAATCTGGTTATTTCTGGAAAAAAAAAGGGTAAATATGATTTTCTTTTTTTTCAAAAAAAAATAAAAAATAAAATTCTCTTCATAAATATTTGAATTAACTATTAAAATAAAACACAAATTTGGCTAATTTGACATGGTAATCTAAACAACTAGATAAATTTTGCTATTTTTGCAATCTTCCTTTAAATAAGTCAATGTGGTCATTTTTGTATAAAACAAAATTTTACTAAATTTGTTATTTCTGAAATTTTGTAAATATATATATATAAAAAAAAAAAATTAAAACTAGTATATCACTAGTTTTAAAAGGGTGCTTAATTATTATTTTGTAAAAGAATTTTTGTTTTCTTTTGTTGCTATTGTCTAGTAGTAAAACTTAATTGTCTATTTATTTTCTTTTTTTATGGTAAAAAAAAATAATAATATATAAATACTAACAATAAATAAATAAATAAATAAATAAATACTAATCATTTTCTTGTCTATTGTTGCACCATTTTCTTTTATTCATATTTATCATTATTTTAAAGAAAAATTTGAGTAATTAATTATCATTTCTTTTTTTAAAAATAAAACTTCAAATACCATCATGTGTTCGGTTACGATCCTTGGTGTGTATTCTTTTCTAAAAAGAAGGCTCTTGTGTGCGGTTACGCTCCTAGGCCAATCAATGTTTTTTAATAGTAATTAATACAATTTTTCCCCCTTTTATCCAAAAAATAAATAAATGAATTATTTTAGCCAAATATAAGTTAATAAAGGGACCGTGCTAGAACCACGGGACTCGGGGGGTGCCTCATACCTTCCCTCCGGTCAATAGAATTCCTTACCCAATCTCTGTTTTTCGTAGACCAAAACGAAAAAAAAAAGTTTTTTTTTATTTTAAACTAAGAACTGTCTGGTGACTTGGAATACCTAATAAACTCAATTCCAAGTGGCGACTCTAAAAATATATATATATATATTTTTTTAAACCCGTCATATTCTTAACAATTAAAAAACAAAAAGGTGTGACAACACCAAAATTACGTTTTTAACATACAAGCTCAAACATGATTGTAGATACAGTTTGAGTTTGTCAAATAAAACAATAGAAATATATTTATTTCATAAATTTAATACATTAATGTTTAAATTATAAATATAAAATAGCTATACATACACAAACGTCCCAAAATCCGTTCAAAAGTTGCGACTTTAATAAAAAGTTGTGACTTAAATGAAAAGTTGGGACTTTCACGAAGAGTTGTGACGTTTTTATGAAAAATTATGTATGTTATGAAAAATTGCAAATTTTTCGTAAGGTTGTGATTTTTTCATGGGGTTAAGACATTTCCAATAAGGCACAATAAACACTCGTTCACACTACCCTTTGTTGTACATAAATAGAGGGGTTCCTCTAATTTTTCAACAATGAATTTCCGGACTTCTTCTTCTACAATTAAATCTAGTATTTTAAGTGTACTTGTTAGTTTACTCCGTGGTTTTAGGTAACGATACACCAGTGAGTAAGATCGTTCTATTCTAGGAGAAAATATTTCATTAGTCTCGGTTACTTGAGGAAATAATTCTCTTAAGGACACAATGTGCATTCAGTGAACTCGATTTTCTTGCTTTTAGAAAAATATTTTGTATATTAATTCTAATTTGTTTCAGATCCAATTATCTTTACTAAAGTCTTCAAAGTTATTGTTTTGAGTATCTTAGGAGTACAAGTTCAAGAACAGTCACGGATGTGTTATTAGGTTTTGAGCGTATTTACTTTTGAGTAGACAGTGCATGGAGCTTCCACAAGCCGTGAAATGTCTCCTGAAAGAGTCTTAACCAACTTTGAGTTTCGGGTCAACTTCAAACGATCACATCTTTCAGTACAAAATAAATTAGGTGGCCCATGACCTATTAATTTAAAGATCTATCAGTCTTCTTTCCAACGCCAAAAAGTTTGCCTAATTCCAACTCGAAGTAAAGGTTTGTTCCCGTTTTAGTGAAGCCCCATCACGCAGGGAATTTTTACAAGTTGATAGACGGGCCTTGGTCATCATGACCGCCCGTGAAGCCCCTCGTGAAATCACTTCGACAACATTTCATTTAGGGTCGTATTGGTCTTTTTCCCTATGCGTTTGGTTCTTAAAGTGCGTCATTTAATGCTTAAACCATGTCGTTTGCTCAATCTAAGATTAGTAAACTACTCTCAAACTATCTAGAACCCTAATTATCCTAAAACCACTAGATTAGAACAAAAAAAAAATTAAGAGTAGACAATTTCTCACAAGAACAAGCAGAAGTCTTCTTAAAGTTCACTGATGTACCGTGGTTTCGCGGTATTTCTAATGCTTTTTCCTTAAGTTTAGTGTGTGTCGAAAGCCTTTTTGTGTTGATTTTTATGTAAGTTTCTCTTTGTTTGCAGAAAATCTGTCTAAGGATGAACGCGAGAGTTTTTGAGAAAGAAATGCAGAAAAGACCACCTACGGAATCCATGACGGTCCGTCGAGACTGTGACGGTCCGTAGGTGGCATCGTAGTGAAGGGAGAAGTTGCTGAAGGAAAATGGGGAAGTCTGACCAAGTGTGGGATTACGGAAGTCCATGATGGACCGTCATAGCCACGACGGTCCGTCCTGCTTGTTCGTCGTGATGATCAGAGAAGTAGTCCAGTACCCAAATTCCAAGAAATTAAAGTATTTTGGAACGAAGACACTCGACGGACCGTCGTGCTTGAAACGGTCCGTCATACCTGTCCGTCGAGGGGATTGAAGAAAACAACAGAAGAATGTGTAAAGTATGGGACGACGGAGGCTATGACGGTCCGTCGTGTCCATGACGGTCCGTCACGTGGTCCGTCGACCCAGACGCGTTTGGACAGATTTTTAGTAAATAGAATCCTTATTTGATTAGATTTTGTTTTTATTATAAATAGTTGGAAAAACCTCATTTTTGGGGTTAGACTTTCTGGATAATTTTTAGTTTTTAGTTCTTCTATTATAGTATTGAACTCTCGATTTTGGGAATTAAGATACTTTTTTCGGGAATTGATTGTTGGTGATTTTGTTGATTAATCAAGTTAAATTCTGGGAAATTATTCGTTTTCATAAAAGTAAGTGCATGAATTCTTCCATTAACAATATGAATTGTGTAATTATGAACATGGGTAACTAAACCTCATAGCTAGGGTTGTGGGAACCATGGGTGAATAACAAGGTAAAAATCTAACTTAAATAACAATTCTAGAGTGGTGTCTTGCATTTATTGATAATTCTTTCGTGTAGAAGTCTTTTTAACGGATGGACAACGTTAGAACTCGCCTTAATGCTACTTGCCGGACCAAGGAGGTAGATAATAGGAAAAGAATTATCAACATAGATTTAGTGTAGACTATCTAATAGGCTAGTATTGGTTGGTACGAGTTAATAGCTTAGTCAAATACCGAATACGATGTTTAATATGAGGTAAAGATAAGGGTTAGTATAGCAACAAACGTAGCCGGACCAAGGTGCGGAGTGAAATTCTCTAGATGCCGGACAAAGGATTTAGAGATACATAACTTATCACTTTACATGCAAGATATTTGGATAGAATTGTTATAGTTAGATTTACCAAGTTAGGAACCTGTGGGGAACACTTAAGCCCTAGTTACTTTTATAATTTGATTTAACTCCGAAAGCTGAATCTGTTAGTTGTTCATTTTTATTTAGTTAATCAGTTTCATTAATTTAGAAATAAAACCCCCCTTTTTGTCTTTTGTTTTCTTGGAAAATAGTTGGCTAAATAATAGTAATAATAGAATAAAGTTAAGTCTGAACTATTTTCCTTGTGGGATCGACCTCAACCTCATTAGTTGGGTTCTTTACTTGATACGACCGCTTTACTTCTTATTGGAGAAGTAAATTTGAGCGTATCAAATTTTGGCGCCGTTGCCGGGGAAAGTAGCTTTTAGATTAACTTAAACTTATTACTAAAGTTTAGTCAATATTTTCCTGATTTTACTTTTTCCGTTGTTTTTGATTTTTCTCCAGAAATAACGTCATTGTATGCCAAATACACGGAGAGGAAGAGAACCCTTGTTTCCCTACGATCATGAGTTAGAGCGTACACTACGCAATATGAATCGAAATTTGGGTATAAATGATGATGATCCAAACCAGAACATCCCAGCTCCGGTTGATGCTCATGGTCGATTATTACCTGAGAATCCTGGTCAAGGTGCACAAAGGGGACAAAATCCTGCTCCACGTCCTCAAGAATACTACAGAGGTTATGATAATATTGCAAATTTTGATGGGCCACTTGTTTTGCCCCCTCTACCAGAAGGTCACACCTTTGTAATCACCAGTAGTCTAGTGCAAATGCTCACGGCTAGAGGTTTTTTTTCAGGACTACCGTCTGAGGACCCACATGCCCATATAGCTAAGGTGAGGGCAGTGTGTAAAAGCTGTGTAGGGAGGCCTGATTTGAATTTGGATGTAATAGGGCTAAGAGTATTTCCTCTCTCACTGATGGGAGAGGCTGCTATTTGGTTCACTGAGTTCCCTTATAACTCAATTTTCACTTGGAACCAACTAAGGGACGTTTTATTAGCACGTTACTACCCGGTCTCCAAGAAACTAAATCACAAAGACAGAGTGAATAACTTTGTGGCACTACCAGGAGAGTCAGTTAGCAGTTCTTGGGATAGGTTCACTTCATTTTTGAGAAGTGTCCCCAATCACCGCATAGATGATGAGTCACTGAAAGAATATTTCTACCGGGGACAGGATGATAATAATAAAGCGGTATTGGATACTATAGCAGGTGGTTCTTATGGGGAGTGTCCTTATGCTGAAATTGCCGAAATTAGAGAAAATCTCCCGGAATAATAAAGCATGGAGTACTAGGAAATCAGATACTGGGAGAAATACTTTTGCAGTGTAATCCACACACAACCCAGCCACAGATGAGATTCGTGAAGAGATGGCACAGATGAGAACTGAGCTTGGGTTGGTGTTAAAACATGTCACTTGGGGTGCAGAAAAGATAAACGCAGTGAACTACTTGTCTAAACCACCACCACCAACTGATGAATATTATTATGAGGAAGATTCCTATGCAGTAAATGATTAGACGGGGGGTTTCCAACCGAATGCCCAAGGCTCCAATCAGAAGAATTGGCGCCAAGGTCAAGGGAATCAAGGTCGGAACTATGGTAACTACAACCGTGAGGGTAATTATGTCCGTGATGGAAATTACAACCGCGACAACAACTTCAACAGGGGTAACTATGGTAACAAAAATGATAGGAGTGGGCCCTATGTTCCTCCTCAAATTCGTGAAGTTTCTCCTAGGGATGGTGGAGGTAGTATGGCGCGAGTTGAGGATATGTTGCACAAGATGATGAGGAGGTTCGATGCTAGTGATGAGCACACCAAAGAGTTAAGGAGTGATGTAGCGGGTATTGGACAGAAAGTCAATACACATGCCATATCAATTAAGCAGCTTGAATTGCAAATGGCTCAATTATCTGCAACTGTGAACACAAGGCAACCGGGCACTCTTCCTAGCAACACTGTCCAAAATCCGAAAAAAGATGGACACTGTATGGCAATTACTACTCGTGGGGGTAAATAAACTATTGACCCACCGATGCCGTCTATTGTGGAAAAGGTGATGAGAGATAATGATAAAGTGGTAGAGGTTAGTGATGAAGTAGAAGACAACACTGAAAAAGACACTGAAGCGCCTAAAAAGGTAACTCCCATGCCTAGACCACCCCCCCCTTTCCTCAAAGATTAGTGAAAAAGACCGAGGATGGTAAATATCAGCGTTTTATAACAATGTTGAAGCAATTTTCTATCAATGTCCCTTTGGTAGAAGCTCTTGAACAAATGCCTGGTTATGCCAAGTTTATGAAAGATTTGGTTACGAAGAAAAAATCGGTCACTTTTGAGGATGATGACAGAATGCAGCATTGTAGTGCTATTGCTACAAGGTCTTTGGTGCAAAAGAAAGAAGATCCGGGTGCATTCACTATTCCTTGTACAATCGGGTTATTACATTTTGCGAAAGCATTATGTGATCTGGGGGCAAGCATAAATCTCATGCCCCTCTCGATTTACAAGAAGTTGGGTTTGGGTGACCCAAAGCCCACTGCGATGTGGCTACTGATGGCTGATCGAACAGTAAAAAGGCCTATAGGGATACTCCATGATGTGCTAGTAAAGGTGGAGTCGTTCATATTTCCGGCAGATTTTGTTATTCTTGATTGTGAAGTTGATTTTAAGGTGCCTATTATTCTTGGGAGGCCATTCCTTGCTACGGGTAGAGCCTTAGTTGATATGGAAAAGGGGCAGATGAAATTTCGATTGAACAATGAAGAAGTGACTTTCAACATTTGTAGGTCCATGCGGCAGAGTGGTGAGCTCCAACCGGTATCTTCCATATCCTACAAAGTTGGTGAATCACCCGAGACACAAATAGAAGAACGTCTAGGTGTAAAGCACTGGCAGCAGTGATAATGAATTTTGATAAGGAATGCATTGAAGAATATGGGTCATTAGTCGCTGCTCTTGATCATGGTAATGTTAGGTTTAAACCGAAGAAATATGAGCTAGACATGAAGAATCGCGAGTCTCCACCCGCTAAACCATCCATAGAGGAGGCTCCAAAGCTAGAACTAAAAGCTCTCCCACCTCACCTCAGGTATGAATTCTTAGGAAATGGTGACACATTGCCGGTAATCATTGCATCAGATCTGAATGAACAACAAGTTGAGAGTTTGGTCAAAGTGCTATAAAGGTTCAAAAGAGCTATTGGGTGGACCATTGCGGACATTATTGGGATCCCTCCTGGTATTTGTTCTCATAAAATCCAACTCATGCCCGATCATAAGCCAAGTATTGAGCACCAGAGACGCTTAAATCCACCTATGCAAGAGGTCGTGAAGAAGGAAATCATAAAATGGTTGGATGCTGGAGTAATATATCCGATCGCCGATAGTAGTTGGGTCTGCCCTGTTCAGTGTGTACCTAAGAAAGGGGGAATGACTGTGGTCCCCAATGAAAAAAATGAACTTATTCCAATGAGGCCGGTGACTGGATGGAGGGTGTGTATGGATTATCGGAAATTAAATGCATGGACCGAAAAGGACCATTTTCCCATGCCCTTCATGGATCAGATGTTGGATAGACTCGCTGGAAAAGGGTGGTACTGTTTTCTTGATGGTTATTCAGGGTATAATCAGATTTCTATTGCACCAGAAGATCAAGAGAAGACCACTTTTACTTATCCATATGGGACCTTTGCGTTCAAGAGAATGCCGTTTGGGTTGTGCAATGCACCCGCCACATTTCAGAGATGTATGATGTCAATATTCTCCGATATGGTAGAAGATACTATTGAGGTTTTTATGGATGATTTTTCTGTGGTTGGTGAATCATTCGAGCGATGTTTGAGCCATTTATCTGAGGTTCTTAAGAGATGTGAAGACTGCAACTTAGTACTCAATTGGGAAAAATGCCACTTCATGGTCAAAGAAGGTATTGTTTTGGGCCATCGTATTTCAGAAAAGGGCATAGAAGTTGATCGAGCCAAAGTTGAGGTGATAGATAGACTTCCTCCACCTATCTCTGTAAAAGGTGTAAGAAGCTTTCTTGGACATGCAGGTTTTTACAGGAGATTCATCAAAGATTTCTCAAAAATTGCACATCCATTGTGCAAACTGCTGGAGAAAGATTGTAAATTTTATTTTGATGAATCCTATCTTAAAGCATTCGGCGATCTAAAAGAAAAATTGGTATCAGCACCTATCATTATTTCTCCGGATTGGAGCAGTCCATTTGAGGTGATGTGTGATGCGAGTGGGGTTGCCCTTGGTGTGGTATTGGGACAAAGAAGGGACAAAATCCTTCATCCCATTTACTATGCTAGTAAAGCCCTCAATGAAGCTCAGAAGAACTATACAGTAACTGAACAAGAGCTCCTTGCAGTAGTATTTGCTTTTGAAAAATTTTGCTCCTATTTGCTAGGTAGTAGAGTATAGTGCATACTGACCATTCAGCCCTGAGATATTTGATGGCAAAGAAGGATGCGAAACAGAGGTTAATTCGTTGGGTATTACTACTGCAAGAATTTGACTTTGAGGTAAGGGATAGAAAAGGGACCGAAAATCAAGTTGCTGATCACTTTTCCCGTTTAGAAGATGAAGCTATGAGAGAGTTGGGGGATAAGACTGATATTGATGACACGTTCCCCGATGAGCATGTATTGGCTGCCTCACAAGACCTGATTCCATGGTTCGCAGATTTTGCGAACTACTTAGCTAGTGATATTGTTCCATCGGACTTGTCTTTTCATCAAAGGAAAAAGTTCATGTACGATGTGAAGAAGTTCTTTTGGGATGAACCATACTTATACAGGAGCTGTGCTGATGGGCTCATTCGGCGTTGTGTGCTAGAAGTTGAGATGTTGAGTGTTTTAGAGGCATGCCATTCATCACCCTTTGGTGGACATCATAGTGGTGTCCGGACTGCTCATAAGATCTTACAATGTGGTTACTATTGGCCAACTATTCATCAAGATGCTCATGAGTTTACCAAAGCATGTGATAGATGCCAAAGAGATGGCGGCATTTCAAGAAAGCAAGAGCTCCCTCTAAACCCTATTCTTGTGATTGAGTTATTTGATGTTTGGGGTATTGACTTTATGGGTCCGTTTGTGAGTTCTCATGGAATGAAGTATATTTTAGTAGCAGTTGATTATGTATCTAAGTGGGTGGAAGTCATCGCCCTCGCAAACAATGAGGGGAAGAGTGTCACTGCATTCTTGAAAAAGAATATATTCTCTCGATTTGGTACCCCACAAGCAATTATTAGTGATGGGGGATCCACTTTTGCAACAAATTGTTCAAGGGATTATTGGACAAATATGGGGTTCGCCATAATGTGGCCACTCCTTACCATCCTCAAACTAGTGGGCAAGTTGAAGTATCAAATAGGGAGATCAAACAGACTTTGTCAAAAACAGTGAACGCTAGTAGAACAGATTGGTCAAGGAGGCTTGATGATGCTCTTTGGCTTACCGGACAGCGTATAAGACTCCCATAGGTATGTCCCTATACCAACTAGTATATGGGAAAGCATGTCATCTTCCGGTTGAATTAGAGCATAAAGCCATGTGGGCTATGAAGAAGTTAAAAATAGACTGGAACGAAGCTGCAGAACAACGGTTAAATGGGTTAAATGAACTTGATGAATTTCGCCTAAAGGCTTATGAAAGCTCAGCCCTCTACAAAGAAAAGATGAAGAAGTACCATGACCTAAAAATCGAGAAACAATAGTTTATGATTGGGGATTCGGTGCTTTTATTCAACTCTAGATTGTGTTTATTTCCGGGCAAGCTAAAGTCCAAATGGACTGGCCCTTACTTGATCACCCAACTATTCCCTCATGGAGCGGTTGAGTTGGAGAACAAGGAAGGTGTGCGGTTTAAGGTGAACGGACAACGTCTCAAAATCTATATAGGTCATGCGGAATCGGCGAATGAGGTGATTGAGGCATATCATCTTGATGAAGTCTGAGTAATCGAGTGTCCTCAGTCGTGCCGCGACGTTAATCAGGCGCTGGTTGGGAGGCAACCCAATATTTATCATCTAACCACTTTATAGTTTTTTTCTTTCTAGTAGCGGTAGAAATTTTTCTATTAATGGGTTGTAAATTTTCAGGTAGCATATCTACAGGAAGTTCTGCAGAAAAGTTACTCTACCACATTCACTGACGAATACATCGACGGACCGTCACGCCTGTGACGGACCGTCGCATGACTCCGTCGTGCCAGGTACGCTCTTTAGTATTTTTTAAGAATTAGGGCACATGCGACGGAACCTATGACGGACCGTCACATATGCGACGGACCATCATCGGGGTTTCATCACTTCATTACCCGGCTACCCGACCCAACCCGGCTGATGAATTTCAAAAGTTTTTAAACGTTTTAAAACCCCCCACCCCTTCATTTAACAGTTTTCTTTCCCTCTTTCCCCCATTTGAGCCTTTCAACCACTTTCTCTTCCCAAATTCCCCACATTCTACCATTTTCCCTCCCAAATCTCCCTTCCTGGTCGGAGTCTGCTGCTGTGCTTCTCAGTCTTCTCGGTTGGGTGACATTGCTTTCGTATTATTCCTCTTCTAAGGTATGTGTTCCTGAAAACTCTACCCATTTACTTAGTTTGTTTTGTTTTTCTTTACTATTAGCATATGGGTCTTTTGCTCTTTGAATATATAGTGTCAACCTAGGTTATTAATTCCACAAAATGCCTGGATAAAACTAGAGAAATTAGGGCTTTCAAACCTGTAAATTTGATAGGTATTTAGGTTAAAGAGTGTTAGATAAATGTTGGGTCTTTAGGTATGAATCACATGGGGTGAATGTGGCATCCCCAGTTCTGTCTCTGAATGACAGCACGAAAACCCGATGACTGACCGTCGTACCTAGGGCTGCATATTGGTCGGTTCGGTTCGGTTTTGAACATTATCGGTTTTGCTTATCAGTTATCGGTTTGTAGACTAGCTAAACCGTTAAAGAACCATTAAGTTATCGGTTAATCGGTTATCGATCCTTATCGGTTCGGTTATCGGGTTAACCGTTAACATATCACATAATTTTTTTTAAATAAAAATGACATGAAGAATTTGAAGATGCTCTAACTAAACTAATTAATTCCCTCGGCAGAAAAATGTATTTGCTGTAGAAATATGAAGGCACAAGAGAAGAAAGCACAGAAAAAAGGAATATGCCTAATGCCAGTAAACAAATAAGTGACAATAACCACTAACCAGCAGTACCCATTACCCAACAAATATTTTAGTGTATACATAGTTACATACTATCTACAAATAGTTACATACTATCTACAAATTTAGAGAAGGTCTCTTGATCCTCCTCATTCAACAATCAACACAGCAGCAACTAGCAAGCCAGCAACACCTGGAAGGCCTAGCCGTCACCCAACTCTCAACACAAGTACATACTACACAGTACACAATATCACAACTCACAACAACAATAAGCTAACTGCCAACAACCACAAGAGTCATCAGTCAACACTTAACACAACAACACTTAAATAAATTTTTCAACACAAATATAAAATATCATAAGCTGCAAGCTTGCAACATTGCACGAGTAAAAAGTTTAACACAACTGCTAGTGTCCACTGTCCACTCTCCAGTCTGCTATAGCCCACAGCCACACACAATGAACTGTTGAATCCAATGAACTGTTGAATCCTTCAAATTAAACTAATTCTTATTCATATTACTGTGTTTCTTTTTTTTTTTTTAATTTTTTTTGACAGTATTCAATTTTGCGATTTGTCGACATGACGTTCTACAAGTAGAAAAAACTTCATTTGATGGATGCAATTGGGAGAATGCTATAGGCAGTTAGGCACTGCAATAATGACAGGACCAACAAATATAATTCTTAATTCTACTGGAGTAATAAGCTTTAAACGTGTACATTACTGTAAAGCAATTTCATAGTTTATACTTTATAGGAGAAGCCATAAGCAGGTATGTGTCTTTACAGACAAATTACTAACAATACTCAGAATTACACAGTAATGTACAAGCCTCAACATTGGCAAGCAAACAATCTATATATTTTCCTACAAGTACAGTAAGACAAAACCAAATGAGCCATAGTTTCAAAGCAAATGTCAATTCAAATAAAACAATAATGCATATTTAAGCTTATCTTGCTTTCTCGCCTGAGTGATGTCTGATTAGAGTAGTTGTTGCCTCGCCGGATGCCTGAGTTATTGAAATAAACCGTGACTCGTTGATTAGACTCGTCGCCTTACTGGTTAGACTCGTCGCCTCGCCTAGTCGCCTGAGTGACTGGAGCAACACGTCGCATCGCCAGTAGAATCCTTGGAGTTTGAAGTTTGGACTTTGGATTTGGAGAGAAACGAGAGAACGGGTGTGGCGTGAATGAGAAATTGAAAAGTCCAAAACTGAAAATTAAAAACCCTAAGTCCCCTAATTGAGAATTGTAAAAATTAGGAATAAAAAAATATGGGTCTTATCGGGGTATCGGGTACCCCAAAAGTTTGGCTTCCCAACCCGACCCCCGAACCGTTAATCCAAAAAACATTATCCCTAAACCGAGCCCCGAACCGATTACCCAATAATTCGACCCGTTAGCCCAATAAACCGAATATCGGTCCGGGTTAATGGTTTGCCCCAATTTTTGCACAGGCCTCGTACCCACGACGGTCCGTCCTGCACAACCGTCGTGACGGTCAGAGACCCCTGTCCTAAGGGTCTCAACACTTTTTCTAAGTGTCCACTGACGGACACATGTGATGGACCGTCATACCCACGACGGTCCGTCCTGCATAACCGTCGTGACGGTCAGAGACCCCTGTCCTAAGGGTCTCAACACTTTTTCTAAGTGTCCACTGACGGACACATGTGACGGACCGTCATACCCATGACGGTTCGTCCTGCACAACCGTCGTGACGGTCAGAGACCCCTGTCTTAAGGGTCTCAACACTTTTTCTAAGTGTCCACTGACGGACACATGTGACGGACCGTCAGACCCACGACGGTCCATCCTGCACAACCGTCGTGACGGTCAGAGACCCCTGTCCTAAGGGTATCAACACTTTTTCTAAGTGGCCACTGACGGACACATGTGACAGACCGTCATACCCACGACGGTCTGTCCTGCACAACCGTCGTGACGGTCAGAGACCCCTGTCCTAAGGGTCTCAACACTTTTTCAAAGTGTCCACTGACGGACACATGTGACGGACCGTCATACCCACGATGGTCCTCCTGCACAACCGTCGTGACGATCAGAGACCCCTGTCTTAAGGGTCTCCACACTTTTACTAAGTGTCCACTGACGGACACATTTGACGGACTGTCATACCCACGACGGCCCGTCCTGAACAACAGTCGTATCAGTCAGAGACCTTTCTTCTGATACTTTTTATTTCTAAGTATTACATGACGGACCACAAGACGGTCCGTCATACGCACGACGGGCCGTCACCAAGTCCGTCGTACCTTACTGCTACTTCAAAGCTGTTATCACTGGTTTGAATTTCTTTGTATTATTGTCTCATTTTTTTCTTGTCATGTTTCATCCTTCTAGTACTAATGCTGATTCGTTACAGGTACTACCTCTCATGGCACCTAAACAAGATCGCGTTTACGTACGTGGGCGTTCTAAATCTGTCGCCCCGTCTGCCCGATTGGTGATAGGCTCTGATGATGAGCATGATCCAGAGTACGTGCCCTCAGGCACTGCTACTACAGCACGAGCTCCACGTGTACCGAGAGCCACGCCCAAGAAGGTGGCACCCGGCATAGTCACTGCCTCCCAGTCTGATGAGGAGCGCACACTGACCGGCACACCTTCTGGGTCAGCTGCCCAAGACGAAGGAGCATCTGGCTCCTTAGGAGTTTCGTGGTCAGAGGAAGCCTCCGGGTCCGCAGAAGCCTCTGCCCCCGTCACAGCTACACAGTCTGCCTCGGATGATGAGGCTGACAACACTGACTCCACCCCTGGCTCACCAACTGGAGTCCCTGCCCCGGTCACCAATCAGCCCAACCGGTGGTGTGTCGACGGGCAGTACAAAGTATACTTAGACGCCAAGGTTCTCAATGACAAAGGCGTCATGACACGGATCCTTACACTGGAGAGGCGGGTCCTCACGGGAAGTCTCCCCACCATGCCAGATATTCACACTCTTTTCACCAGACACCGGCTGGAGTGGACGGCTCGTTCTTTGGGCCGCTACAGTGAGGAGTTAGTTCGAGAGTTCTATGCCTCTTATGTGGCCACTTTCCGATCCCAGATTGATAAGC
The DNA here is from genome assembly GCA_016801875.1 of Solanum sitiens. Taxonomy (NCBI): domain Eukaryota; kingdom Viridiplantae; phylum Streptophyta; class Magnoliopsida; order Solanales; family Solanaceae; genus Solanum; species Solanum sitiens. The sequence goes on along the minus strand of JABWTJ010000158.1, from coordinate 1,593,392 downwards.
GGTCTGCCCCCGCCAAACAGGCCCCACTTTAGCACGTTCGAGTACGCGGCATACAGGTTGACATCTCCCTACCAGCCATTCGTCGATATCTGTACGGCCCGGATTTTGACATCACCAGGACACCTCTCACCGCCGAGTTCGACTACCGGTGGCAAATTGTTAAAGAGGGACGGTTCTTACGCGAGCCTTCGCTGAGAGAGACCACCAAGAGGTGGATGGCCCAGCACTTGTCTATTGATGGAGAGGCTGCGGATTGGGTGACGGAGCCGAAGGGAGCCATCAGGAAGGCCAACTTGACCCGGCCAAGTTTCTTTGGTTGATAGTCCGCCATTGTCTCTCCCCCACTGCTGCTGATAATATAGTCACATAGGATCGTGCTGTTCTGATGGCCGCCATGATGGCAGGGTTCGAGGTCGATTTCGCTTGGCTTCTCCAAACGGTCATGCATGAGAGGGCTTTCAAGATCACCACCACTTACCCTTTTCCTTGCATTATTTTCTCTTTGTGCAGATCTGCAGGTGTGCCCATTTGGCACATTGACCAGCTCAGGACCCCGCAAGGAAATGTTGACATCGGCCTCATCAGGGATGAGGCCAATGAGTTGGCCCCACGCAAAGGGCCCCGCCTAGAGATGGTCCCACTCGGTGAGAACGTGGCCGATACCATAGAGCATGCTCATGCGGCTTCCCAGGCTGCTTCTGCACACACTGACACTACCCCGGTCGAGTCTATCCCGGGTAGTAGCACTGCCCCGAGCTTCTCTCGCTCGGCTCCTTCCGCCACTCTGGTCCCACTTGCTAGGGTCCAGAAACTCGAGGCACAGATGGCTACACTTCTGCATCACATCCAGCCTTGGATGCAGAGGACTATTGCTGAGGCAGAGGAGCGCATGGAGCGCAAGATGGCACAGCACACAGAGAGGAAGATCGCAGAAGTACATCAGCGGTTAGACGCTTTTGAGTTGCGAGTGCTAGCCCGACCAGCACCTCCGGCGGACATGTCAAACCTTCAGGCTGCGGTTGAGAGTCTGCGGGCTAATCTTGATACGATCCTAGAGGCGAGGGTACCTGAGTCTGAGGGCCTTTCTGCAGAACCTGCTGATGACACAGTGATGGCTGCTCTTTTTGCCACTTCTGATGTTCCACCACCTCCTCCACGAGAGCATGCCAAGAGACGTAGGGGTCAAGAGGAGGATGAGGCTAGGGCGAGGAAGAAGGAGAGCCGTGAGATGGAGGCTGCGAGGAGAGCCTCGATTGCTGCTGAGGAGGCCCGTAAGCTGAGGGTTGTAGAGTTAGCTGCCGGGGCGTCTAGCTCCAAGATTGTCGATTCTGTGGGAGGCACTATTGATGGTGCAGTTAATGCTGAGGACATTACTGAGGATGTCCAGACTACGCAGGGAGTTGGTTTCGGTGAACCGGACCAACCAGCTTGCTGATCGCCGGCGCTTAGCGCCTCAGGTTTGCTTCACTTACCTTTCGAGTAGTTTAGCTTTTCTATGCATTGGGGACAATTGCATATCTTTTTGTTGGGGGTGGGGTAAATGGAACGTGAGTACTTGGGTGAATTCTGAGTAGCCCAAGTTCACGATCCTCTTTTGGGGTTTTCTTGCCTGTGTTCTTTTTCCCCAAGAGACTGATTACTTTTATTGTTGAATCGGCATGTCATATCTTATGGACATAGTATAAATCTGAAGCATGATGGCTAAAATAAATATGATATCTCGATAATCAAAATGATGCATGACTAGGCATAGTAAGTGATAATTGTGTGGTTTGAAACATGAAATAAAGATACACTACTGCATGATCCTGAATCTAAGACATGGACTAGGTGTCTAATAATCTAGGAATGCAAGGAGGGTCAAGTGAGTGTGAGGTGAATTCGAATGTCCACCATCAATACTGAGCTAGAACTTGCCTGGTTAGTCCTGCTAAAAGTGAGTCAAAACAATCAATTAGGAAAGGATCATAGGCCCTTGTTCGAAATAGTCAATCTTGAGCCTAAAAATAACAGAAAACCAAATGAAGTTAATCCCTTTTTGATCCAAATGAATTGAGCTTAAAATAGACCTTTCTTTTTCACCCCAAATGATCTTCTCTGGGAACAATGTGTTGGCCTTGGTCCCTCCTTGGACATGTGCACCTCAGTTTATGCCAAAAGCATAAGTTGAGGGTGGCTAATGCAGAAAGCAACCTTGTTTTGGCCCTGACCCAACCATGGGTATTGTGAACCTTGACTCATGGCAAAATCATGAGTTGAGGGTGGCTGTTATAAGGAAAACCCCGGAAAGTGGGGTTGAAAGAATGAAGAGAAAGAAAGAATAAAACAGAAGTGACTAAAAAAAAATAAAAAAAATAATATATGAATAAAAAGCAAAATAAACACAAGAAAAGAGAAAAGTCACTTACACATAAGGATAAGAAAGGGAAAACAGCAAAGTGAAAACAAAATTGAGTAATAGGGTGAAACAAAATGATAACAAGGTGGTTCGCTTAGCCGATATGTCAAGGAGGGCAACAAGTCACTAAAGTATACCTAAATACACCCTACCTGACCCTGAGCCTATGTTACAATCTAAAAAAAAGTCCTATTGTGATCCTAAGAGTTGTATGGCGAACTTGAAGTAGTGAAAATAAGGGCAAGCCTATGGCACTATGTATAAATGAGTTGTGAATTTATTCTGAGAGTGAGTGTCGAAAAGTGATCCTTATACTCAAACTAAAATCATTGTGTGAAAAATGAGGATGTTATTTGAAGTGAGGACAGGAGTTGTAATACCAGAAATATTAGCATCTCGGTGAGAAATTGAAGAGGATGGGTATCATTGCGTAGTGAGTCTGGATCATGGTTTGAGTCTACACAAGTCAATGCCTAATAGTGATACCATGCATGAACGTAATGAGAATAATCGGGATTGATAGCCAAATGATTGCGGAAGTTAAAATATGGATACTTTTGTACAAAGATTTTGTAGTGAGTCAGAGTGCGTCGCTTGAGGACAAACAACGAATTTAAGTTGAGGGTGTTGATGTACCGTGGTTTCGCGGTATTTCTAATGCTTTTTCCTTATGTTTAGTGTGTGTCGAAAGCCTTTTTGTGTTGATTTTTATGTAAGTTTCTCTTTGTTTGCAGAAAATCTGTCTAAGGATGAACGCGAGAGTTTTTGAGAAAGAAATGCAGAAAAGACCACCTATGGAATCCATGACGGTCCGTCGAGGCTGTGACGGTCTGTAGGTGGCATCGTAGTGAAGGGAGAAGTTGCTGAAGGAAAATGGGGAAGTCTGACCAAGTGTGGGATTACGGAAGTCCATGACGGACCGTCATAGCCACGACGGTCTGTCCTGCTTGTTCGTCGTGATGATCAGAGAAGTAGTCCCAGTACCCATGTTCCAAGAAGTTAAAGTATTTTGGAACGAAGACCCTCGACGGACCGTCGTGCTTGAAACGGTCCGTCATACCTGTCCGTCGAGGGGATTGAAGAAAGCAACAGAAGAATGTGTAAAGTATGGGACGACGGAGGCTATGACGGTCCGTCGTGTCCATGACGGTCCGTCACGTGGTCCGTCGACCCAGACGCGTTTGGACAGATTTTTAGTAAATAGAATCCTTATTTGATTAGATTTTGTTTTTATTATAAATAGTTGGAAAAACCTCGTTTTTGGGGTTAGACTTTCTGGATAATTTTTAGTTTTTAGTTCTTCTATTATAGTATTGAACTCTCGATTTTGGGAATTAAGATACTTTTTTCGGGAATTGATTGTTGGTGATTTTGTTGATTAATCAAGTTAAATTCTGGGAAATTATTCGTTTTCATAAAAGTAAGTGCATGAATTCTTCCATTAACAATATGAATTGTGTAATTATGAACATGGGTAACTAAACCTCATAGTAGGGTTGTGGGAACCATGGGTGAATAACAAGGTAAAAATCTAACTTAAATAACAATTCTAGAGTGGTGTCTTGCATGTATTGATAATTCTTTCGTGTAGAAGTCTTTTTAACGGATGGCCAATATTAGAACTCGCCTTAATGCTACTTGCTGGACCAAGGAGGTAGATAATAGGAAAAGAATTATCAACATAGATTTAGTGTAGACTATCTAATAGGCTAGTATTGGTTGGTACGAGTTAATAGCTTAGTCAAATACCGAATACGATGTTTAATATGAGGTAAAGATAAGGGTTAGTATAGCAACAAACATAGCCGGACCAAGGTGCGGAGTGAAATTCTCTAGATGCTGGACCAAGGATTTAGAGATACATAACTTATCACTTTACATGCAAGAAATTCGGATAGAATTGTTATAGTTAGATTTACCAAGTTAGGAACCTGTGGGGAACACTTAAGCCCTAGTTACTTTTATAATTTGATTTAACTCCGAAAGCTGAATCTGTTAGTTGTTATTTTTATTTAGTTAATCAGTTTCATTAATTTAGAAATAAACCCCCCCCCTTTTTGTCTTTTGTTTTCTCGGAAAATAGTTGGCTAAATAATAGTAATAATAGAATAAAGTTAAGTCTGAACTATTTTCCTTGTGGGATCGACCTCAACCTCATTAGTTGGGTTCTTTACTTGATACGACCGCTTTACTTCTTATTTGAGAAGTAAATTTGAGCGTATCATTCACCCCAAAATGTAAAGGATTTCTCCGTAAATTTCGTCACCAGGTATGTGGAATTTCACTAGTGGGTTCCTTTCACCCATCAGACTTGGTCATTTCTTTGATTTTTTCATAGCTTGTTTAGACATAAGGTTTCTAAAACCTTGGAGATTCGTTGTGTTTTATCTGCTATAGTTTCCATAATCTAATTAATTAGCATGTTTCTTGGAATTTTTGCATAGTTTCATGTATAGGATTCAAAACCCTAGCTTACATTAATCATCAGTACTCATGAATTATACTTACTAGACAGATCAATCATAAGATCATGCTTTAGAATTTGAATGTAATCCCTTCGAGTATATTTTTGTGCGTTCCCAAATGGCAAGTATATATTTTGAGCGACTCAGGACTTCAATGCATTTTAACTTTTCATTCAATTGGGACTAGACTTAGCACCGAGTAGTACTAGGGTTCAGCATATCCTCATAGTCCTAAAAATACGTGCCAGCGTAGGTTTATAAGTCCCCTCTTTTGGGAACCAGTTTTAGTGATCATGCCACAATCGTTCCTCTATACCCCTGACAGGGTATATTGGGTCATGTCGATGGGGTGTATACATTAGACTCCTTGTTTAGATCACGTAGTTTATGTCGGTAAATTGTAGCTCCCACAGTCACACTTTCATTGCATTGACCATGATATCAATATTCATTTTAGTATTCAGTTCATCATATTAGTTACTTGATTAGTACTTGGTCATTGCATTTAGCTTAGCTTTTTAGTTACATTTCAGTATAGTATATTTCCATGCTCATTATTATATTACTCTGTTATATCATTGTTCATCTTGATATATGTATCATGCATGCTCAGTACATTCCAAGTGTTGACGCATACTTTGTGTTACATTGTTTTATGATGTAGGTTTTGACACTAAACATCCAACTCACACCTAGTTCGATATCTATCCTACACTCAGCAGCTTTGGTGGTGAGTCTATGGTTTGGTGAGTCTCATCGTTTAAGACTATTAATATGATGGTATACCAATGAACAATATGCTCTCACATTATTGTGTTTTCTCCCCACGAGTCTGAACTTACCGTTATAATATACAATTATGTATTCTACCAATTATATTGATGCCATCACAATTAACCAAAATTAGATAAATTATTTTTTTCAAAATAAATGTTTGATATAATAAAATCAATTCACTTTTTCGCTAGTTGAAACTCAATATTTTTTACTTCAACCTCCAAAGTTTGGAATTGTTACAGAAATTTTGGTCATGGTTTGAATATATTTCGAACCCTTTTCCCTATAAATTATTTACCTATCTTATGATAATTGTTTTCTTACTAAGATTATGATTTATGTGGATTTTTAGGATTTGATAGATTTGATTTAATATTGACTGATGATCAAATCCAATGTAAGTCAATATATGTAGAATGTTATTTATAAAATTTCCAAATATGATATTGTAAAAACAACTCAAACCAATAATAAAGATCCTTGAGACAGGAGAACCACTCTAAGGTATATAAACTTTAGTGGCCAAAAATTTAAATAATATTAATAAATTATATACCTATCTTATGATAAAAATCTTTTGACTAAGATTATGATTTTGGTGAGTTTTTAAGATTGGTAGATTTGATTTGATACTTCTTATGATCAAATCCAATGTAAATCATTACATATAGAATGTTATTTATAAATTTAACTTGTAAAAACAACTCAGACTAACTAATATTTTTGTTTAAATATGGGCAAGGCCCATTTATTGAAAAAAGAGGGTTCTAACATAAGTTACTTGAGTTGAATATTGATCCAAGACCAAAACAAAAAATCATCAGCAACAAGCTAAAATCACGGACCAAACGAAAAAAATGTAATGTTGAAACCAAGTGGCACTCATTTTAGCTCCACGATGGTCGTTCAAGGGGCTCCAATTCCAATAATCCTTCACTTTTCGGATCATAGAACTGCTTCATTCTTGAGTTGTAATTTGGTTGTTCAGAATTCTAATGCACACCATGAATTCAGATTGGTGGTGACTTCAGTTTTTCATCTTCAACTATCAAGGTAAAAGATCTAATTTACTTTTATATCTCCTGAATCAAACTTAATCAAGAAAATTACCTAATCAATCCTTAATTCGTGCAGATTGAGCTCACAAGAACTGGTATCACTGCATCTTAGTTTAGGATATCATAGGTATTTTCCCAGATTTGATCAATAAACGCTTGAACTACGACATGCAAAAATCTTTGAAGAGTGATTGTTTCCTTTTTGTGTTATGTAACCCTTTCTTTGCGATTTTTTGCTCGTGTTAATTATAATCTTTTATTTTCATCCACAATTTCGATTTTGGCATTTCTTTGTTTGATCGGAGCCTTAATTGAACTAGCTTGTCTGAATTATTATTTTTGCTAGTATTGACATGTTTTCATTAGGGAGAAATTGCATTACAGTGCTGCAAAAATCATACACAGTAATTAAAAAATAGTCAGGTTGTTGACTTTCCTAGAAGTTTGTACTGTCACCACTTCCCTTTCCTTTAAGATTTGATAAATGCATCATATGTTTATTGATATGTCCAATGAAATTCTCAAATTCCATTTGAAATCTTCTTAATAATCAAAAAATCTTTTTTCATCACTGATTTTTCTGAACATAGTGCCATCTTTGAATGCTTTAACCTCAACTTCTAAAGCATCACATATATCAATTTTTTCTGCTTTTTAATCCATGATTTCTATTCTGACCTTTCTTTGTTCGGAGCCTTAATTGAACTAGCTTGTATTCTTGAATTATTATTTCTGCTTGTATTGTTATGTTTTCATTAGGGAGAAATTGCATTATAGTGCTGCAAAATCATAAACAAAGTTAATTAAAAAATCAACCAGTTTGTTGACTTTCCTGGAAGTTTATACTATCACCACTTCCCTTTCCTTTAAGACTCATGAATGCATCTTATGCTTATTGATATGTCCCATGAAATTTTCCAGTTTTCATCTAAAATCTTCTTAACAATCAAGGAATCATTTTTCATCACAAGAGGTAAAAGATTATTCTAAATACATTGCTATCTTTGAATGCTTTAACCTCAACTTCTAAAGCATCACACAAATTAGTTTTTCTGCTTTAGTTAATACCCATTTACCATGGCTACCTCTCACATAAAAAACCTTGGAGTTGTATTGGATATTGTATTTAATAGAGCTATAAGAGTTGCACTTATAAATTCCTGCAGGAGTCCGGCACAACCATCTAACAACTTTACAAGAAATAATAGGAGTATAAGATTCCAGAAATTAAAAAGATTGAGCCTAGGGCTGAGATACATTAACAAGCCAAAAATATCTAGAAGCAGTCATTAGATGAATATTTCTATTTATCTATCCCTCCATTACATTCTTGGACCTACCTCTTTGATGTTTTATATTATTCTCTTTTTTTCAAATTTGTTAAATGATGAATATTGGAAAAGCTATATCAGTGGCTTCAATTTAATAACATAATCAACACTCTACCATTTATCTAGGTTTTGTTTAATTTGACCAAAAGGACCATGTATCTCACCAGCACCTGCAAATGTAATCCATAAAGACTTAAAATCAGTGCGAGACAAAAAAAGATTGTCAAAGATTTCTTGTATTGAGTCTGAGCAGCAAAAATATTCCACGAAATCTGCTATAATGTTCTTAACAACAACCTCTGTTATAGGAATACTTTGAAACCACACCCTCAATAATAGAAAAGATATTCTTAATGGAATAGTCTTTTCTCGTATGTTCATGATGCCCAACTGGTTCCTCTTCCTTTGTCTAGTCATGTTCCAAACACTACCCACTATAAAGTTTCTTTTGCTATTTGCATCCACCAATGTTTTGTCTTTTTATTCTGACAGCTCCACAGTTCCCAAGACATCAACCACATGATCACACACTTATTTGTTCAACAACTCAGTCATCATAAGAATGTTCCATCCATCATTCTCCATGATGTGATGAACATCTTCATAACCTTTTATGAGTCTATGTGTAATAGGTAACACATAGTGCAAAGCACCTAGTTGTGTCTAATTATCAAACCAAAGATTAGCATGACCACCTATAAGTTCCCACCACATCTCTTTATGTATCCTATCTTTGACTTGCATCTTTAACTCCTATATTTGAGATCTACCCTTCCATCCAACAATTTATGGTGTGTCTTTTGCAATACTAGTTCCATAGGAAAAAAGCCCATGAAGATTTTTTGGTCCTAAAATTTCACTAAAGTGTGGCAAACAGTGCATGTTAAACATCAAACAGAGACCTAAATCCTAGACCTCCTTCTTCTCTGAGTTGGCATATGTCTTCCCATGCCACCCGCTACTTTGCTCTTCTTTCCTTTTAAAATTTCATAAAAGTTTTGCAAAAACTCTTTGGATGTCATAAATGATACATTTAGAAGGTGTGATAATAGAGAGAAAATATATTGGTATATTTTGCAAAACATGATTAATAGTAAGAACAACCTTCCCTCCAAAAGTTAATAATTTACCCTTCCAAAACCATAACTTAATATGAATTTTCTTAATCAATACAGTCATTTTTCCTTTTTCTGGCATGCGCTTTATGACAACCAAGATAAGATAAAAGGGAACTTACCTCTCAACAAACTAGTTGTCTCTTCTTCTACCTTCACTAACTCAGTATAAACTTACTAAACATCTAGAAAAGACTTTTCTCCTTATTAATCTTCTGGCCTAACTAGTTTTCATATTCCTACAACACCTCATTATCAACAAAAGAAAATTCTTTTTATGTTGATGCAATGATACGCAACATGATTTAACTTGTAACTTCACTTAGGCATTTCAAAATCATGAAATGCTTTGTTATAAAACAACTGATTCAAGGTTGTGGAGACGAATTCAACATGATAATATAAATAAAACAGGTGAGAGGGGATCCCTTTGATTAACCCCCCTTGATGAATGGAAAAATCACGATCCTGTCCATTTATAAGAATAGAATAGAAGTTATTAGACACAATTCTCCAAATCAAATCAAGAACTGATTCATCAAACCCCATTTGAGAAAAAACTATCTAATTTAGAATTTTTAATTCACTTATTATATGTCTTTGCCATATCTAGATTAATCACCACAATCTCGGGTTTTCCCGTCTTTCTTATGTTAGTGATAATTTCTTGAGCTAAAAGCACATTCTCTATAACATTTCTACCCTTCACAATCTAGATTGGTTCTGAAAGACTAGCCTTGATAACAACCCTCCCAATCTGTCATGCAAAATTCTGGAAATAACCTTATTAATAAAAGGGGTTTAACAATTTTTCTTTTAGTTTAACAACCTCCTCACTTATCAGTAGATGTTTGAAGATATGACCAAACTTGTTCTTACTCCATTTAGCCAAATCTAACTTGGTCTCCTTCAATATCAAATTGCATTGCACAAAGATATCTCGGAATCCTCAACTTCCCAATCCTCTTGTACTACTTTTTCAAAATCAACACTCTCGGACCAAAGTTTTGAAAACCCAAATTGTAGTGTAAGCCTCCACAGGTAATGAATAAAGGAGCATGATCAGACCTTGTCCTAGCCAAATGTTGCATATCCACCTTACCAAACATATCATGTAAAGCCTGATTAATGGCAAATCTACCAGTTCTCCTAAAAATACTATCTAGATCTACTCTACCATTTCACTGTGTAAAAGGAATGCTAGTAAATTGTAAATCAAACAGCTCACAAGAATTGATACAAAAACAAAGTCCTCATATTCTTGTGAATAAACTCCTCAGCACACAAAACAACATTGAAGTCTCTACCAATCATCCAAGACATTGAATAGTTGTAACCAATGTTATATAGATATTCCCATAAGCTTAGTCTCTCCACTGCAATACACTTAGCATATGCCACAGTAACTAGTACCTGATAACCATAAGCTTAGTCTCTCCATAAAATCCTTCTATTATTCCTTAAATTTCCACCACTAAATTGCATTCTCTATTTCCCTCTCAATACACATCCTCCAATTTAAAGATTGTACCTTAAGCTTTTAATGTCCTCCAAATATTATGACCCGTTATAAGATGATATTTTTGTAACAGCCTAGCCCACTAGTGATATTGTCCGCTCTAGGCCTAGACTGCACACATTTAAAACGTGTCACTAGTTGGTAAGACCCGCTTACTTGTATATCCAACATCTTCTCTGTGTTTTGGTCGACGTCGGGCTTCTTGTATAAAGTCGGGCATCACATACACCCCCTCTATGGACCCAACAACTTCGCTGAGGTTTCCCTTACCATATGGAATTTACTTAGACTCAACATTGAGATTCACCCTGCCTTATCAATATTTGACTTAACTCATTTGAGCTCTATCTTACATCGACACGGCTAACACAAAAATGGCTCTGACACCATTTTTAATGGCCCAAGCCACTAGTGATAATGTCCACTCGGGGCCTAGGGTTGCACGAATTTTAACATGTTACTAGTTGGTATGAGCTTCTTAATTATGAAGTCGTGTATCAAAGGATAACCTAATGATTACAACTTTTATGTAATCTTTCATCCTATGCAATAACCTATCGTTCTCCCTTTGTGAATTGAACCGTAGGCTCCCATGTTTATATTTATTCTATTTCAATAAGATTTTTGTCAAGTTCTGTAACGACCTGCTTAGTCGTTTTGAGCAGCAGATTTTATTTCTGGAAAACTGTCTGAGACGACGTATCCAACGACGGACCGTCATGGGCACGACGGACCGTCGAGGGTGTCTCGTTCCAAACACTTGGAATTCTTATATTTGAGTGCTGAAATCGACTCTCTGAACTCTGTGACGGACCTGCAGGACGGACCGTCACAGACATGACGGACCGTTGTAAGGTTCCGTTTCAGAACACTTCAACTCTTGAGAATTGGGTACTGAGAGCAATTCTCTGAAGTCTGTGACGGACCTGCAGGACGGACCGTCACAGACATGACGGACCGTTGTAAGGTTCCGTTTCAGAACACTTCAACTCTTGAGAATTGGGTACTGAGAGCAATTCTCTGAAGTCTGTGACGGACCTGCAGGACGGACCGTCACAGACATGACGGACCGTTGTGAGGTTCCGTTTCAGAACACTTCAACTCTTGAGAATTGGGTACTGAGAGCAATTCTCTGTCCGTCGTGACGGAAGTGCAGGACGGACCGTCGTAGGCACGACGGACCGTCACAGGTTGCGTAATCCCAGTCTGGGTCAAATTTCTGGGTAAGTTTTAAAGGGGAGTTTTGGACTATTCTTGCTATAATTATAAATTTTAGTGGGTCAATGTTAAAAACTCAAATCCTTGGGGGTGTAAAGGAGATGACCTTGAGTTATTTAGTGGGTGGTTTCCTCATCTTTTATACCTAATTATATGCCAAATTGGGGAAAAGAGAGAGAGTTTGGGAGAACAAAAAATAGAGAGAACAAGGAGAAGAGAGGAACGATCTATAGAGAGAGACAACCAAGAGGAACCAAGAAGCTTGAGAGATTGCTTGTTTGATCAAGGATCCTTGGTGAAGGTAGGTTATGGTTGATACTATTTGTAGTAAACTCTTAATAGTGAATGATATGTATTGGTAGTATTGTAAACCCTTCTATATGCTTAATCTTATGCTTTCATGAATGTGATTATGTGTTTGTGATAAAATAAGCTTAATGAAGCTTTGAATCCAAAATCTTGAAGAAACCCTAATTCACCTTGTTATTGATGATGCCTTGGTATAAAAGAAGGCTTGATGAACTAAAGTAATGAGATTGGTGATGCCTTGGTATAAAAGAAGGCTTGATGAATTGATAGAATTAGGGGATCGGAGTGTCACGTTCCGACACATAGTATTAGGGGATCGGGTGTCACGAACCGACACGTAGAATTAGGGGATCGGAGTGTCACGTTCCGACACATAGTATTAGGGGATCGGGTGTCACGAACCGACACGTAGAATTAGGGGATCGGAGTGTCACGTTCCGACACATAGTATTAGGGGATCGGGTGTCACGAACCGACACGTAGAATTAGGGGATCGGAGTGTCACGTTCTGACACATAGTATTAGGGGATCGGGTGTCACGAACCGACACGTAGAATTAGGGGATCGGAGTGTCACGTTCCGACACATAGTATTAGGGGATCGGGTGTCACGAACCGACACGTAGAATTAGGGGATCGGAGTGTCACGTTCCGACACATAGTATTAGGGGATCGGGTGTCACGAACCGACACGTAGAATTAGGGGATCGGAGTGTCACGTTCCGACACATAGTATTAGGGGATCGGGTGTCACGAACCGACACGTAGAATTAGGGGATCGGAGTGTCACGTACCGACACATAGTAGTAGGGGATCGGAGTGTCACGTACCGACACAAGAGGAAGAAAGATAATGAATCTTGAGAGATGTTAAAATATACTCAATGTAATGAACCTAATTTCCCAAATGAGTGTGGTATTGAGGCTTGAGTCCTCATGGATGAACTTGGTAGTACTTATTGATGATTATAGTACTTGTTGCTACATGTTGAGTATTGTAGTTGATTTATGATATGAACTGATATATACTGTTTTCTATTTTGAGTTGGCCGATGATACCTACTCAGTACTTGTGTTTTGTACTGACCCCCTACTTGTTGTTTCTTTCTTTGTTATTTGGGGAATGCAGCAAACGTACCGTCGTCTTCAACTCAGCAGCAATTCTAGCCAGTCTTCATTACACCGGATTTCAGGGTGAGCTAATGCTTCTAGCTTGGACTGGATCTTCTCTTCAATGTCTTGATGCCTTGAACTTCCGGCATGGACTAGCCTTTTATTTATTTTAGCTTCTTAGATACTTTTAGATTAGTAACTTGAGGATAGATGTTCTTGTGATGATGACTTCCAGATTTTGGGGATAATGGGTTATAAATTTTAGAGAAGTTATTTAATTGTTTTCGTTAATGAGTTTTAAGTCTTCCGCTTTGTATTTTGTTCAATATGTTGGGGTTTTAGATTGGTTAGTTCGCTCACATAGTAGGATAGTGTGGGTGCCACTCGCGGCTCGATTTTGGGTCGTGACATCATAGTTCTTCCATGTCTACCATACTTAGTGCATTCAATATTCTAACCCCTTATTTTCCCTTTTTGACTAAACTGTAGGGAATCGGAAGTCTTGATATGCCATGGATGATGGATAGATTTCTAAGGTTAAAGATGAAGTATTAGTGAGTCCTCATAGATTTGAGGACAAGATCCACATGTTCCTTTTATGTATTTAGTATTTATTTCAAGCCTTGTATTGTCTTAGTCCCAAATGATGTACATTCAAAGTATTAGATGGTTTATGAGATTGTAAAGGTTATTTCAAGCCTTACGCTTGCGTATTAATGAAAGTATTCTTCGTGTGTGAAGAAAGTTCTAAATTCTTACTTATTTTGGAGTATATTGTGCAATGATTGATACGAGAGGCTTGAATGAGATTTCTCGGTGTATCATACACCAGTAACTTCTAGGGGTGCTCCCCGGTCGTTACACTCAAGGACCCCTGTTGACCTTGTGGGGTCATACCTTGATGTATAACCCCTAAACCCCTCAACCATGGCTCAGGACAACATTTTATCACATGAAACCTCAAATCAAACTCACACACACTAGTTAGGCTCTAGTTTAATAATTCGTTTTACGGGTCGTTACAACTACAGTTGCGGTTCCACACTTAGTCAGACTTATTAAAACATACTATCCACACCTCTACCTATGGGTCTTCAACTGAACAACAACTCGTAGGTGGGCTAGTCAATTGCCATTTTTTGCTACTTCAACTACTTCCAACTCCAACTACTCCAAACTTATTTCCTGAAAAATTAGATCAAAATACCATCAACTCTAGTAACAAAATGCTTAAGACACATGAACACTTCAAGTATAATGCATTAAAAATATCGTAAACTCATGGTACATCAACATGTTTGGTGAGCTTTTGATCTAATTGGTGATTCACCAAACATGTTTGGTGATGTTAATCGTGACCGCCAAATTTGCCTAATATAAAAAGGTCAAGGGTCTTTTCAAATTCAAAAAGAAAAACTTTTGATATTTTATAGCCCTTTTCTTTCATCTCTCTTGCAACACCTTAGTTTAATGGTTGTATGTGCTGATTGTGTGATTTATGAGAGCGTAGAGTACATTTGCTTCATAGTGCAGTCAACCTAACCTCCTTATCTGGTTATTTTAAATTTTGCTTCCAATCAAGGTTTGTTTTCAATTTTCATTGTGCGTTTTGAGATTTAAATCGTGTCTGATTGCCTTGTAATGATCATATTAAATTGTACTCATGAATTGATTGTTTTTGTTTTTTCCTAATTTTATAGCTTGAATGTGTTGATTTAATATGAAATTGAATTTGTAACTTTAATGGGCCTTAATTCAATTTGAGGCAGGTGAAGTCTGAGTAGCCCAGTGTTGACCCAATTGTATGATTTTCCCAATGGTAGACAGAGTGAAGACTTTTTTAATGGAAAAACATCAATTTGAGTAATATTTTGAAATATCTGGGGAAAGTTTGAGTACCCATGGGTTGTAATGATGTTAGGAAACTTGTTTTGTTGCGTATGTTGCATTTATGTATGAAAATTAGGAACTAGTTGAACAACTCTTGTTCGGCATACTTGTCTTAGCTCGCCAAGGAGGTAAGGTGAATCATCGAGTAAGCCCTAGCTTGCCTTCTTCAGTGAATATGTGACCTTGTGCACTGTTTTATGCGATGAGCTTGCCTTAGTTCACCAAACCCACTAGGATAATTTTTGAGTGGGAGTGAAAATCTCCCTTTATTCCTATTTCATTTTCATGTTGGACTGTCAATTTCAGAGCATATGTCTTAGCTACCAACACTAACTCGATGAATCACAGAGTTGGAATTGATTCCTTACTTTGTGCCTATTTCCTTAGATAATTTCCACTGTCCCTTTTGGCGAGCCTCGGGATATATTTGAAATGTGATTCCAATTAAGTTTGATTTCAACTAACTTAAAATTTTTATGTCTGAATATGTGTGTGTCGTAGATCATGGATAAAACAAAATGAAAGTAGATAGTAATGTCAGATACAGAGTCCTACATAGAGCCTCTTCCTCCTCCTTCCATGTCAAAAAAAATGGATAGTTATCAATGAACCGTTTGAGGATCCTTGACAACCACAACCTACCACTACATGTGCATCTATGCAAGAGAGTGTGCAACCCAAAAAGGGGTTTATAGGAAAGAGGACAGAAATATGGTCCAAAATAGTGTAACCTTCCTCCACATAAGCACCAACCTCTATAGATCTCACGATTATCTCTCTAAGAGCTCTCAATAGGCTAAAGATTGCCGGAAAATGAACAATTTTTAAGGACATACGACTGTCCACGTAAAGAGTTATGATGGATCACCCAATAATCTAGGAAAACTATTCAGTTCCATTAGTTTGAGGGGTTTAAAGGCCTAGAAACTCCTATAGTCCTACTTAGGTGTGTGAATTCAAAACAACATATGCCTAAGATCTACCAAAGAAGCAGAAGCGTACAATTTAGAAGCTGCTAAAGGTAGTGGAAGTGTATGGCAACAAGGTGCTATAATGTGCTGGGCTATCAACACTGCACTTGGGATGCCGCCATTTAAGGCAAATATGTTTTCACTTTGGATAATACATGACATGAATTTGTTGAAAGGTTGATTGGCCCCTCTGAATTCTGATTTTTCTCCCTCTTGGATGGTTGTTGGTGCCCGTTTAGAGAAGAGTGACTTAATGTTGTCGAAATACTAGTTTTGCTTTATTAGAAGCAATATTATTCCCTCTCAAATTGAATCTATACTTCACCATCCCAAGGCTATTTAGTGGGTACGAGTATGGACTAGGAACATATTAATGTAGGAACTAGTATTGCAAAAGAGATACTAACGTAAACTCGACGGGAAAAAACTTCCCTCCTATTCCAAGTCTTGATCACAAAGCTATGTTAGGACGCAAAAGTCCCCATCAACGGGAATAATGATGTGCAGATCATCCGAAATTGAGGCTGATTCTTTACCAGATGATGCAACGTGGAGGAAGATACAACCACCAAATACTATGCTCGTTATGGATCCAACTGTTCTAGCATCTGAGGCTAACACACCTCTCCTTCTGTGGAGAAGGCAAGTATACCTTCCTCCGTTGATGTGCCTTCATCTACTACTACTCCCACTATTTTTTGTTGTTGTTGCTATTGTGCCTACTCCTACTCTTATCACCCCTTCCCCATTGACCGAAGCCTTAATTTATCAAATGGGCATACATTTCCTATATGCGAATGTTAGAGCTATGAGGGTTGAGAAGGACATGTCTGGGTTGATTGACAGTGCTATTGAGTATTCCTTGGCCCTTTTGCGGGAAAAAGTGTCTAGTTGTGAGGGGTTAGTTCAAGCCCATGGTGTGAGGTTGGAAAACCTCACTTTGATATTAAACGCCCAAGAGAAGGTCGAGGGTAGTTTCGATAAACTAGGCACCATGAGAGGTGAGCTTGCTACTTCGAAAGTAGATGTGACTCAACTGCAGTCTATTGAGATCTATATGCTATGGGTGGTGTTCCTATACAAGATGCACCAACTTACATGCCACTAACAGTGCCCTACAATGAGCCTACTTCTAGCTTGCAACTAGAGTTAGTGTTGATGTTGATGCTAAGAAGTATGATGGTTATTTGGTCGATGAGATATATGAAGAGAAGTTGAAGAGTGAGGAGGATGAACATAGGATTGCCTATACACTCACAAAGGTACAAAGGACTGGCGGGGTGATTTTTCAGGACACTCTAGAAAGATCCCTTTTGGAGACTTCAGCAGTTAGCACTAGTGAAGTGTCATTCCTCCTAATGTTCTGATGGGCCTTGATTCCCCAATTGATACTACACAACTTCCTTCAGTGATTTTATTGTCATAAATTGATGCCCATGTGATGCTTTCCCTCTAGAGACTCTAGATGAGAATGCTCCATAGGCTTAACCTGTCAGGGGGACCTTTTTACTCAGCATCTTGTACATTATTATCTTTGTAGTGAGGACACTGCATATTTCTTTTAGGTGGGGTGAGGGCCTTTGAACCAATATTCCACAATATTCCCGTTTTACTTTTATTTTGTTAATTTTTAGTTTTGGATCATTGTAGTAGCTTACTTTTGTTTATATCAGAGTGTTTCATTTGGTTTAGTTGATCGGTTTTTCATTTTTCATTTTCTCTCAATTTCGCAACCCCCATGAGTTTTGAAAATCGTGATATGCTTGATTTTTCATTGATAATAATTTCAGGATTGTTTGTGTTTAAAATCAATATTTTGAATAACACTCATGGTGAGCATACTTTATAGTTTTTGTGTTGCAAGTATAAAACCGATGTAGTTTCACTTTTGTGCGATCTCTTTCAATCTGTTGTTGACTAGATGCCTTTTGATGTGAGCCTTGTAATAAACATCACACGTATGCCTTTTATCTTTTTGAGATGTGCTAAATGAGTATATTTTAAAATTTCCATGTGGGGTGAGGTCTTACTTGAAAGCATGAATGTAGATTCCTAGAATTTGCCTTGATTGTCTTACTGTCTAAACCTTGGTAAATGTAAGGTGTGATCTTGGGAAACAATTCTAAGAGCAACCTAAGTTTTCATAATCCTTTGTGACTACATGGTGAGGTGTTCATACATTATGGATCCATTTAATACTAAGCCTAAACCTCCTTATAAACAAAGAGAAAACATCATTTGTAAAAGATAAGTGATGAAATAAAAGGGATTCCAAATCAAATGAGTGAAAAGTCAAAGTTCATTTGGAAAAGAATGAAAAGAACTCGAGATGAGATGAAGATGATTGCAAAAATTCCTAGTAAAGGGGAAGTCAATCCAAATTTATCATATCATAACCCTCAGCCCCATTACAAGACTAAACAATCCTTGCAATCATGCATGAACTAGGTTGTGTGATGATTGTAAAATTTGGGAAAACCTATGGGACAAAGAGTGCATGTATTTCTCTTTTAATTGAGTGAGATTTGCATTCATTCCTTATTTTTTGGTTGATTTTCTTTGTGAGAGCATGAAATCATTTTGGATGTAAGGTCACTTGAATGCATTTATTGAAACATGGTCTTTCATTAGAAGAGAAGATAAAGTGAGCTTGAGCATGTATTGAAATCTACTAGTCATCATTTGAAACTGTTTTATCATGATTGAGTGTAGCATGTTGTTGAGAGTAGTATATCATGACACTTGCGTTTTAACAATCATTGAATATTGTTGTAGACACCATTATTAAGCTCATTGTGTTCTTGAATTACTTGATTACAAGCAAAAGTTTATGTTGGAGGTGTTTGTAACAGCCCGTAGTTTAGTAGGCCAACTAGGACTAAGGGTGAGAGAAACATGAGCCAAGTCAAGGGGCAAGAGAAAAGGCCAAGGGGAAAGGCCCAATTTAAATGCCAAGTCTTCCCCAAGGATTCCTAGCACTGCTCCCACTTCACGACCACCACCACGGCTCGTGGTGTAGATCGTGTTGGCTAACGCAGTAGCTACCCTTAAGCTGCCTCAAAGTGGCTCATATTCACGAGCCACTTTACGGCTAGTGGTGAAGACCACAACTTATGGTAATGCTCGAGAAGAAGCCTTAGTTGTGGATGACAAAAAACACAAGAGATAACCACTTCCCAAGGACCATGGGCAGGACTACAACTCATTGTAAGGACCACGACTCGTAGAGCCTCCCGTGGTGCCTAAGATTAGGCTGTCTAGCGAGGTTTTTTTAATATAATATTTTACATCTTTAACAACCC
Organism: Solanum sitiens; assembly: GCA_016801875.1. Classification (NCBI taxonomy): domain Eukaryota; kingdom Viridiplantae; phylum Streptophyta; class Magnoliopsida; order Solanales; family Solanaceae; genus Solanum; species Solanum sitiens. Next base: position 1,573,928 of record JABWTJ010000158.1, on the reverse strand, counting down.
CATTTAAGTCATTAATTCCAAAACGCCAAAAGTTCCCTTCGTCTCAAAAATCCTCTCTCTAGAGAACTCCACGAAGAAGAAGGGTCAAAGCTAGGTCGAATTCCTCCATGCAAGATTTTGTGGGGATTTTTATCGAAGGTATGATAGCTTATTCATCCATTGAGCCCCCTAGAGTTTCCCCAATTTTGAAGATGTAGCCCAATTCTAGCTAGGGTTTCTTCCTATACTGTGGGTAGTATTGAGTATGAATCCAATTGAGTGGATATTATTTTTTATGATTGTTTTAGTGTTGAATCATGATATTATGATGATATTACATGTTTTTCATGGATAAACCTAGTTAATTGATGAAATTGTAGTAATGTAGGTTGGTGCCTTGTGAAGAGGGAAATTGAGGATTTATGTTGATCTTCTAGAATTGATGATATGTTTAGTAATTTAATTGTTCAAGAATAGAAATATGTAGACATGAATTGAATTAGATTGGTATATATGATGTATTATGACTATTAAAGCTTTGAAGTTGATTCTTCATGATAATTTATGACTAGAATCACTTAGTAATGAAGAAAGTCATTAAAATGCCTTGAAATCTAGGTATGAATAATGATTGTAAGAAGTAAAGATTTGAAAGTAAGTCTTGTAGTGATGCATGTTGATTCTTAGGGCTTTGAGAGTAAAGATAATATGTTGAATTGTATATTCTTAAGAGCACTTCGAGAGTCAAGTATCTATGATCATGATATATTGTTGTGTTATAAAAGGATATTCTCATTTACACACTTAGGCGTGAATATGCTAGGAGATGAAAGGTTCTCTCTCATATAATGATTCTAGGTTGACAGTCTTACTCACCTAAAATGAATCAAAGCATGTTAGACTAGACTAGCTTGATGTTGTGACATAAGATCCCTTCATGAATAACTTGACTTGGTAACATAAGACCATGCTTGATAGCCCGAGTTAGGAGTTTTCATGGTAGCTTAAGATTGAAGGATCATACTCTCTTAAGGGTAGCTTAAATTAACATAATACAATGCTTGCATGGTAGCATTACTTGATAAGGCCAAAGCCATTTCATGGTAGCTTAGGATTGAGAAATCATACTCGCCTAAGTGTAGCTTACATTAGCATCACAAGGTAGCATAACATAGTTGGTCTAAGAATATTTCATGGTATCTAGGATGGAACACTTGTACCCTTCCTAGAATAGCTTGGACTTGCATGATTCATATGTTTTCCATGATATCTTTGTCTAACCTAATATGGTGACTTTCTCCGTATAGCTTAGACTTGCATGATTAATATGCTATTCCTTTAGTAGATTAGTCTAGCCTAATAAGGTGCTATTTTTTGGTAGTCTAGAATGATAAATAATAATAATTGAAGTATGATAGCCTAAAGTAGTACTTAGCATGGGTAGGATTATGGTGTCTTATTCATGCATTGCAAAATTACAACGTGAAGCTACTTATGAATTATGTATCTTACGTGTTGCATGCTTAGCTTGGGTTAAGTAATAGTACTTTTCCTTGCTAGCCTTTGATAGGTGAATTATGACCATTCATGAGTAATGACTTGTCTTGGACTAGTAGAGAGGTACTCTTCCATGACTATTATGAATATGAGGGACAAGTCCGTAATCTAAGTAGCATGTATATGATGTAATTAGATTTCTTCAAGGAAGTATTGTGAACATGTCCTAATATGAGATTTGCCTATTGATATATGCTTATCTTGGAATGTAGTTATAATTGCCTTTCCTTGATATGTTTGACTAAAGGTGAAGGTTCCCTTGTCTATAGGAAATGATCTAAGGATGAGATCCAAAGATAGTAAGTATGATTATGATGACTTAAAAGTGATACTTAGTGTGGATGGGATTATGACGTATCAGTCTTGTGTTACTTCAGAAGTAGTTCCTTAATGATACGAAAGATTAAGGGTTGAATAATGCTTATATGATGCCTATGTTGGAGACTTCGCTTATGATTGTGATATTTTCTCTTATGAGCATAGTTTATGTTTCATGAAGTATCTCTTATTATTATGGCATATGGCTTATGTTGACTAACACTTATGTTATGCTTTTATGATGTTATGCTAGCTATCATATTTAGTACTTTCATACTAACGCATACTCTTTCTACATTTTCATAAAATGTAGGGTCCAGTGATTGAATTCCATTCTTGGAGATAGGTTTCTAAAAGTGCAAAGAGTTGAAGACTTTGTGAGTCCTCATAGCTTCGAGGATATAGCTACCATTTCCTTTTATGTCTTTCATTTAATGTTTAGACTTTTGTATGGGCTGCGTCTCAAGAGTTATTCAAAGTTGTTATAGATGGTTTGAGACAAAGTGTTATAGACTTCCACTTGATTTTGTAAAAGACTTCTAATATATGGATAAAGTTTTACAATTTCTGTACTTTTATATTATATTATGTTATGACATGATAAGGGCTTTTATGAGACCCATTCTATGTCAAGTACGCCATGTTATATCTTGGGTGTATACCTGGGTCGTAACAGTGTTGATGAGTGGTAGATTTGCAATCATTTGAGGCCTATTTAGCTCAATACTTAGTGTCCTCAATGCCAAATTTTGTTCTACATTGATGATATTTTCATGATTTGTAGCTATGAAGGCTAATGGAAAAGACAGGGGAAAATGGCTGAAAGAATGGCCAAAATACAAAAAGAAGTGCAAACTATATATTGATGATCACCAAACAAGAAAGGCGGATTGCCTAATGAGCATGACCTTGCTCAAATAGACAGTGCAACGCACTTTTTTCTATCGAGACAGGTCAGCGAACTCCAAAAGGACATGCGATTTGCATAATTAGAAAGACAATATTGCTAACCATCACAGAAAGCGACAATGCAAGGAGAAAAATTGAAGTCTTGATAGGCAAACGAAGTTTGTACTCAACAATTATTTAAACGTTAAAGGCTAACTCAAATGAGATCTCCAACTCAGTTTTAAATACCTGAAGCCTAGAGTAAGAGAAGTTGAGCTGAAGCACGACTGGAGATTCTCCAAATGAGCTTTACAAGCCTAACTAACGTTGCCTAGAGGGTTGTCTTTTGAGATTTGAGACAAATTTTGGAAACTATAAATATCCCAAAGGATAGAGGAAAAAGGAGTTGCGTTCAGAGTTAGAAATTATATTTTTGAGAGGAACACTTCACCTTATGAAGAACACTTTCTAGTTTTGGGGTTTTTCAACTTTGCTATCGAATTTAACAAATTGAAGTTGAATCCAAAGTGGGTTTGCTTGTAATTTCTTTATTTCATGTTACCTATAGTTTCTTTCATGGAATGTATAATTTATTCACATTTTGTGATGGATGGATGAAACCTCAAGATCTAGGGGTATAATTATGGGGTTTGGTGTTGACTTAATATATTGATACCATTTTATGTTCTATGTTATTTATATGGATACATGAGTTTGGATAATTAGCATGAATTTAATTTATGGGTTATGGTTGCAAACTTTATTCCTACTTCTGAGATCCGGTGATGGTCAAAAGAGATTGATTGGAGTGAGTAATTAGTCTAATACTACCAATTTAGGGTTGATCAATGTAACTTATTTGAAAACAGAGGTTATGAGTTAGAGCATTTTCCCTTTTCTGCATTGAAAGAGAGAATAAACTAAGGTATTGAGTGGTTTAGATTATCATATAAATGAGACTGAAGGGAGATTCTATGCAAGGATTTTATGATATCGAAAGAAAATTAGGGTCATTTAATATCACCTAGACTGTTCATGGATGTTAATCACTATATAGCAGCATAGATACGCCTATGTGACAATATGACAATATTTACAATCCCCGCATCCCTAAATTGCTTGTTACTTCTTTAGTTTCCCATAATTTCAGTTTAGTTGTGACAATTGATAACCACATACTTTTGTTAAATTGGTGGAATCATCCACACACTTGTTTTTACTACTACAAATGAATAATTCTACAATTCAAGTTTCTTGATAAAATTCTCTAAGATATACCATTCCATGTGGGATACATCCTCGGCTCTTCGGTGGGTATTTCTATTTACTACAACCGATGTCCCTTTTAATTATTTTTAATGAGGATATTTCATTGTTGTCACATAACATCTTTGGGTTGTATTTCTACGCTTCGAGTCTTGTATTATTGATAACATATTTTGAAAATTTTGTTTTTTATTTTACAATTACTTCAAATTTATAGCAAAAAACTTATTTAGTACCCGAGGAAAACACTCATTTTTTCATATTAGAAACTTCTCTTATTTAAGAAAAATCAAGTCAATTGTAACATCCTATGTATGAAATAGGTAAGCTTAGCAACTTTTAGACTTTCACGGGTCACCGCGAGAGCCATCCACACCTCGTGGTTTAACCCACACTCTATGGGAAGCCTCGTGGATGAGCTCCCCAAAAATCTGCCTAAGGCAGTGGTCATGATAGGACCCATGACTCGTGGGTAGGTCAATAGCCCTAAAGTCTCCGTCAAGACGACGGATGACCAGGATGGATCGTAGGTCCATCCATGATTCGTCGACGTGGTCTTTTAGGTGGGAAAAAATGAAGCAGTTTGGTGGTAAGTGTAGGGGTACTTTAGGATTGAGTGGCATTGTCTTACCCTAATATAGATTACCAATATGAAATACTAGACCCCTAAACTAAGTCATCCTAAGTCATTACTTCAAGATAAACCCAATTCTCTCTTAAATATTCTCTCTCTAGGAAGTTGAAGAAGAAGAAGAGGAATCAAGCTAGGTCAAGTAAAGTCTCCATTGTTTCAAGATTGGTAGGCTTTGTAATCAAGGTATGATGGATTATTCATTCATGGATTATTTTCATCCATGAAACCCCTATGTTTTCCCCCAATTGTGAAGATGAATCCTCATTTACTCCATCGTCATTAATACTTGATACATTATTTCGTACCAATGCCCTATTGCGTGGGCATTGCGTTCATGCTTGTAGATCTTGATAGACGACTTGATAGACCTCCCCAACATCATAGTTGAGTTCCAATAGGTTGGATAGCCACTTTTCTCTAGAGCTTCTAGAATTTAAAGGTTTGTTGGGTTTTGTCGTATATAGATTTTGGGTATGTCGGTGGCCTGTCCGACCAAGATTTACTACTCTTAGAGGCTTGAAGACTAGTGTGTCGGGAGGTATATCCACGTTATTGCCCATGTTGGCCTTCTTTGTTGGTTGCTCGAAGTTTGGTGATGGTTTGTTTTATTGTCTTCATACATAGTATTTCTTCATTTGTGTATAGAAATAATGGTGGCATTGACAACCCCTATAGCATTTATATTTTCCAATATATCATGGTGGCCTCAATGACCCAAACAGGACTTATGCGCTAGCTGGTTTTTTGTATGAACTGTGGGAGTAGTTATATTCTTTATGGGTTGTTGATAGGGGCCTTTCTGGCCAATGGCATACTTCTAAGCCTATATATAATTGTTTGTTTTCTTAAATATGTTGTCAAGACTGGAATCTAGACCCCAGACGAGACCGGCGTCGCTGACCTCTCAGAGGTCGCAGACAAGCCTACATACGTCATCGTTACATCATCTAGGTTAATTTTAGCGGAAAATTTGAAACTTTTAGTTACTTGAAGTATACATAGACTTCATAGTAGGATACGTTATACTCATACAAGATTTATCTACATCAGTTCATAATCGTTCACAACAACCATCTAATACCAAGATACTCAACTGAATGACATAGTCATATCTGCATAAAATATGAAGTTGCCAGAATGGCACCAATACAAAGTCTGAAATGAAAGGGGAAATGAAACACTAGTGGAACATGCTCCACTAGCTAAAGCCTACATCTAAGCTAGATAATAACAGTAGACATCCTCGAAAGCATGAGGGCCTACCAAATGCGGATGAAAGCTCCGCGTCCGGATAGCTGCAACGTCGTACTGTAAGCTCTAACGTCCACCTGTGCCTGCACCTAAAAGTAGATATTTGTATGGGATTAGTACACACTTGTACTAAGTATGGGTATATGCAAGCACACACCAAGGACATGCATGAGTAAGAATAGCTCTTTCCTAACAACATGATTTATGAAAAGTCAAGTCAGTGGACTTGCCAAATTTGGATTAGGAAAGTCAGTGGACTTGCCAAATTTGGATTAGGAAAGTCAGTGGACTTGCCAAATTTGGATTAGGAAACTAATGCCATGGAGTAACATGCATCATCATACTTATCATTTTGCAAGCAGCACATAACGTATTACACATATCATATCACGTAGTTCACATCATTCTTTCATACGCCATGAGACCTTGGAATCATGGACTTGAGATTAGGACTTCCCAAAATGAGGGCTCAATATATGGGACCTCAACTAGGGAGCCTTCTTTAGCAAACACAGAGTCTGCTTCATTCATTCATAGGTACTTCATTTTCATTCATTCATATACTAGTGCAATCACTAGTCATACCTAGGATGTAGTTTAAGACTCTCATCGGGTTTGTTGTGCAATGACCAAGAATAACCTAGTGTCATTACTTAAGTCTAGCTCACCTCTTGATTATCCTATCCTAACACCTTTGGTATCGTTCATTTCATTATGTGCATCATATGAGGCTGGCCTCATTCTTTCTTTGGGAACTTTAACCTTAACCGACATAGATCATGTGAGCATCATGAAATCCAGTGTGTAATCCCCACACCGAAAAGAGGTGGAATCACCGGCCAAAGTGAACCAAAACATGCTAGCGTATATAGGGAATCGAACCCTGCTAGATCCCTATATTGGCAGTATAGGTTCAAAGACTAGGAGATATAAGTAGACCCATACCCAGCATACTAGACAGTCTCATCTCATGAGAGTTACGTGAACCTCCGCCCTTTCCGAAGGAAAGCATCACCGCTCATAGCTAGCCTATCGGTGCTCAGTATAAAGTTTCATTTCATTCAACTCATACATCATGGAAGCTGGCTTCTAGTATGAGGACATCATAGCTCATTAGATGATTTCTCATCTCATCATTAGTATTAAGTATGCATTAACTTCAATACTTTCATTAGAGTGTTCATAGAGACTGGTCTCTTCATTAACTTTACACTCTCATAGGTGAGTACGTTTTGGTAACATTTACTTAGGCTCATTTGAGATTGCTCTCATCTTTCACATTAGCCTCTTATCATGTTGTCACCACATTCTTTAACTTTAGCACATTTACTCTTCATAATTACTCACCATTTTACGTGAATGTTCATTTCATCGTATGCCAATGTACTTGGCTCTTTAGTGTGTGTCACACTTTTACTTGACCCCTCTGGGGTTTTATTATCTCATCACATAATATCTTAGGTTCATTTACTTTTTAATTGTATGCTAGACTTATGAGTCGACACATACAAGCAATGAGTCTTCATTCATAGTGTATCTAAGTGATTCATATTTACCCAAGATTATGTGGTACAAGACTTATGCATCTTGTAGGTATGCCAAGATATTGATTTCGATCTTTAGAGGCAGCATTCATTAAATAATTATGTACGTATGACTTATGTGTCAATACGGAATTGGGCAAGGGAACTCGATTTTGAATCCCTTGGACAAAACATAATCTTAAACTTGGTGATTGCATTTTTCAGATTTGGGGGACCCTAGTTTGATCCCCATCAGCCCCATAATATTTCCTTTATTTTTCTCCTCTATTTTTCGTCCAAGGCATGGAGGTTGTGGGATCAATCCCCCACAAGCTCATTCTTTTTCTCTTAATTTATCTTTTAACTTTATCACCTATCCAAGAGGTTGTGGGTTCAATCCCCATTCACCTCATTTTATATTTCTCCTTTATTTTTCTCCTAACTCTCTCATCCATTCAAGAGGTTGGGGGTTCAATCCCAACTCTCCACATTTATTTTTCTCCTTTATTTTTCTCCTAACTCTCTCATCCATTCAAGAGGTTGGGGTTCAATCCCCACTCTCCACATTTATTTTTCTCCTTTATTTTTCTCCTAACTCTCTCATCCATTCAAGAGGTTGGGGGTTCAATCCCCACTCTCCACATTTATTTTTCATTTCATTTTTTTTCCATGAAATTTTTATATAATTTACATTTGGTGAGGTCTTGGGTTCCATTACCAACGACCTCATAAATTTTTAAAAAATTAAAACATAGTCATTTTTCTCACCTCTTGGCCGAGACTTCAAATTTCCAGCAAGTTGGAAATTGGGTCTCTTCCAATCCATTTTTCTCTCATTCTTTTGTTGATTTTTTTGTAGCATTTTGAGTGACATTCAGTCAGCCACCTTAACCTTTTATGAACATCACGTTTTTAGCATTTTTATACACGCAAAACACAACATTTAACATACAAACTTCAGGCAGCAAACATAGTCAAATTTTCAGCACACACATGCTCAAAACAGTCCACTTAATGCACTTTTCCGGAATATATTTTTCATCCTTTACATGATTTCTTACCACACATTCAACACATAATCACAATCAGACCTAACATTATCTACCAGAAGACATACCAACGCATGCTTTGAATCGTTCAAAAGATCTAATGACAGGGGCATGCAATGGGGACAACCTTAGTCTTTCAATCGTGATTTATACTGAACCTTAAGGGTCTCTTGGGAAAGGGACCAAGAGAGAAGAAAATCCATACCTTAATGTCATTCAAAACTTGTTTAAATGCTGCCAATTTACCATGAAACCAAGCCTCACCACCTAAACTTCAAGCACAATCCCGTCAAGAACTTGTTGTTGATTTGCGTTTTTAGCTTAGTTTTTTGTTTGAGTTTTTGTGTGTAAGTTCTTCAAGAATGAAGAACTATTATTTTCAGTTATTTTAATGATAAAAAACGTGAGAATGAGAGTGAGAGACGTGACAATGATAGGATTATGATTATGATTATGATTAGGAGAGTTAGGTGGAGACTAAGTCAAACTAGGACTCCTCATTATTTATTAATTTTATTATTATTAATTTTTTATTAAAAAAACTGATTTTTCCCTTACTTAAATCAGCTTTTTAAATATTAATTAATTCAACTAATTCACTTAATAAAATTAAATCAATTTAATCCTTGCTTCCACCAAGGCTCAAACCCGGGTGAAGCTAGATTTTGCTTAAAGGGTCAAATTCGGCAACCTCTACCCGAATCGCCCCTCCACCATATTAATTAATTAATTAATTAAATATTTAGGGTAATTACAATACTACCCTTATCCTGGAAAAGACCATTTTACCCCTAGACCCTCCAAACTTAAGATTACCCCTTTTTAAGTCTGGTTAAGACTCATCCGGGTAAATCTTCATATCCGGGTGCCCTACATGGCTGGACCCAACCTTTCCTAGCTCAACTAACTCTCCAAGTTAGTTGGCTTGGTTGTTGTAGAGGTTCAGAGGTCTGGTTCTACGCGCATCAATTCGTGTGAACCCGATCTAATCTAGGCATTCTACATACGTTAGACATTACTTAGCATAGTCATTTTTAGGGTTGTTACATTATCCCCCCCTTAGGAACATTCGTCCCCGAATGACACTACACATCATTTTAAAATAAAGAGGGTGATTTTCGAAGATATCTTAACATACTTGAGACTTTACGCTTTGTGAATTTCTGTTTCACCCTTACTTTGGATAATGCATATTACTCAAGCTTATATGAAGATTCATATTTGAGATTAAGGAACTTCCTTCTCAATCGCACTTAACTTGATGCACCTCACAACTTATGCAACACAAAAATCATGTCCACGCTATACAAAAACAGCAACATGACATGCAAACATGAATTCATTTTAACTCACATAGTGCAATTATTACTCATACTATTATGGACTTACTACACCAAGTCGACTATTCCACAAAAACTTAGAGTTTCATAAACAAAACCAGCCTTAGGAGGAGTATATCTAACCCCTTAGAAAACATCTTTGGCCTTAAGATTTGAAATTATATGGCCTTGTTGGATTGATCCACGCCCTGCCCATTTATACCCTATCTCATTTGGCAACTGAAACCTCACTACACTGGTTTGATAGTCTATGGTAGCATAACACTTATGGAGAAAATCCATACCTAAGCTATTCAATGCCTTTTATTGGTGAATATCTGATTCACATATTAGTAGGTTGGTGCACATCCTTGAAACCTACTAGCAGCTTCGCATAATAGACTAAGGAACTCCTTCCTAAACTAGTCTCATCAAAGCATACAACATAATTAAACACATAAGTCACATAAGTCAGCAACCAACATGATGACTCCAACATATTAACTTCATACTAGTGCATAAAACCATACACATGAAAAACTAATTTAGGCTACGCACCTGAGACATCACCAGAGGTGTCTTCCCCTACACCTCTAGACTTGAGTGCGAAGAATCGTTGCCTCCTTGGAGCCTCTTCACTTGGACCTGAAATTTCTCTTTCCCTTTTTCTCGACCTTTCATATATGGACAATCCTTCATCATGTGACACGGTTTTCCACAACTGTAACAAGCGTTAGAGCCCCTCCTACACTCTCCTCCATGAAGTTTGCCATATTTCCTACAAGGTCGCCTCTCCTGAGGTGTATCTGCTTCACTGTTTCTCTTAACTCTGGGCTCCGAATCCCTTTCATAGCGACCCTTGGATGAACTTGACTCCCCTTGGTGGGAGAGTCCCTTCTTAAACCTGGGCTTATCCCTAATTTCAGTACTACTCTTCCTTGAAAAATTCTTCTCAGCTTGCCTTGACCTGTTCCCTGCCCTAGTATGCTTTCTCTTCCTGCATTCCTCCACTTGTTGGACATGGACCATAAGCCTGGAAAGGCCCATGCTGGCATGCAGCATAGCTTCCCAACACTCCTCCTCGAGATTCTCAGCAATCTTAGATCCAGTGTAAATGGGAGGATTCATCCTCGTGAAGTCCCTTAACCTGTTATCCATGGTGCTGGCATGTGGGTTCTTCCTGGGAACACCTTGTTGCTCCGCCTTCGTTTCTCCTCGTATTCATATTTCTGAATATCAAGAGTTGATGTTAGATACGCTTTTAACACCAATAAACAGACATTAGAGAAGGCACGATAAGATCAGAAGAAGGAAATTTTCTTACGCATCATACAGTCTCTAATTCAGGATAGTGGTGCACTTCACTACCATGACTTAGAAACTACTCGATGTGGTTGATGTGAACTCAATATCCTCTGAATTTAACCTAGTGCTCTGATACCAACTTTGTCACGAACGAAATCTAGACCACAGACGAGACTGGCGTCGTTGACCTCTCAGAGGACGCAGACAAGCCTACATACGTCATCGTTACATCATCTAGGTTAATTTTAGCGGAAAATTTGAAACTTTTAGTTACTTGAAGTATACATAGACTTCATAGTAGGATACGTTATACTCATATAAGATTTATCTACATCGTTTCATAATCGTTCACAACAACCATCAAATACCAAGATACTCAACTGAATGAAATAGTCATATCTGCATAAAATATAAAGTTGCCAGAATGACACCAATACAAAGTCTGAAATGAAAGGGGAAATGAAACACTAGTGGAACATGCTCCACTAGCTAAAGCCTACATCTAAGCTAGATAATAACAGTAGACATTCTCAAAAGCATGAGGGCCTACCAAATGCGGATGAAAGCTCCACGTCCGGATAGCTGCAACGTCGTACTGTAAGCTCTAACGTCCACCTGTGCCTGCACCTAAAAGTAGATATTTGTATGGGATTAGTACACACTTATACTAAGTATGGCTATATGCAAGCACACACCAAGGACATGCATGAGTAAGAATAGCTCTTTCCTAACAACATGATTTATGAAAAGTCAAGTCAGTGGACTTGCCAAATTTGGATTAGGAAAGTCAGTGGATTTGCCAAATTTGGATTAGGAAACTCATGCCATGGAGTAACATGCATCATCATACTTATCGTTTTGCAAGCAGCACATAACGTATTGCACATATCATATCACGTAGTTCACATCATTCTTTCATATGCCATGAGACCTTGGAATCATGGACTTGACATTAGGACTTCCCAAAATGAGGGCTCAATATATGGGACCTCAACTAGGGAGCCTTCTTTAGCAAACACAGAGTCTGCTTCATTCATTCATAGGTACTTCATTTTCATTCATTCATATACTAGTGCAATCACTAGTCATACCTAGGATGTAGTTTAAGACTCTCATCGGGTTTGTTGTATAATGACCAAGAATAACCTAGTGTCATTACTTAAGTCTAGCTCACCTCTTGATTATCCTATCCTAACACCTTGGTATCGTTCATTTCATTATGTGCATCATTTGAGGCTGGCCTCATTCTTTCTTTGGGAACTTTAACCTTAACAGACATAGATCATGTGAGCATCATGAAATCCAGTGTGTAATCCCCACACCGAAAAGAGGTGGAATCACCGGCCAAAGTGAACGAAAACATGCTAGCGTATATAGGGAATCGAACCCTGCTAGATCCCTATATTGGCAGTATAGGTTCAAAGACTAGGAGATATAAGTAGACCCATACCCAGCATACTAGACAGTCTCATCTCATGAGAGTTACGTGAACCTCCGCCCTTTCCGAAGGAAAGCATCACCGCTCATAGCTAGCCTATCGGTGCTCAGTATAAAGTTTCATTTCATTCAACTCATACATCATGGAAGCTGGCTTCTAGCATGAGGACATCATAGCTCATTAGATAATTTCTCATCTTATCATTAGTATTAAGTGTGCATTAACTTCAATACTTTCATTAGAGTGTTCATAGAGACTGGTCTCTTCATTAACTTTACACTCTCATAGGTGAGTACATTTTGGTATCATTTACTTAGGCTCATTTGAGATTGCTCTCATCTTTCACATTAGCCTCTTATCATGTTGTCACCACATTCTTTAACTTTAGCACATTTACTCTTCATAATTACTCACCACTTTACGTGAATGTTTATTTCATCGTATGCCAATGCACTTGGCTCTTTAGTGTGTGTCACACTCTTACTTGACCCCTCTGGGGTTTCATTATCTCATCACATAATATCTTAGGTTCACTTACTTTTTAAATGTATGCTAGACTTATGAGTCCACACATACAAGCCATGAGGCTTTATTCATAGTGTAACTAAGTGATTCATATTTACCCAAGATTATGTGGTACAAGACTTATGCATCTTGTAGGTATGCCAAGATATTGATTTCGATCTTTAGAGGCAGCATTCATTAAATAATTATTTATGTATGACTTATGTGTCAATACGGAATTGGGCAAGGGAACTCGATTTTGAATCCCTTGGACAAAACATAATCTTAAACTTGGTGATTGCATTTTTCAGATTTGGGGGACCCTAGTTTGATCCCCATCAGCCCCATAATATTTCCTTTCTTTTTCTCCTCTATTTTTCGTCCAAGGCATGGAGGTTGTGGGATCAATCCCCCACAAGCTCATTCTTTTTCTCTTATTTTATCTTTTAACTTTATCACCTATCCAAGAGGTTGTGGGTTCAATCCCCATTCACCTCATTTTATATTTCTCCTTTATTTTTCTCCTAACTCTCTCATCCATTCAAGAGGTTGGGGGTTCAATCCCCACTCTCCACATTTATTTTTCTCCTTTATTTTTCTCCTAACTCTCTCATTCATTCAAGAGGTTGGGGGTTCAATCCCCACTCTCCACATTTATTTTTCTCCTTTATTTTTCTCCTAACTCTCTCATCCATTCAAGAGGTTGGGGGTTCAATCCCCACTCCCCACATTTATTTTTCATTTCATTTTTTTCATGAAATTTTTATATAATTTACATTTGGTGAGGTCTTGGGTTCCATTACCAACGACCTCATAATTTTTTAAAAAATTAAAACATAGTCATTTTTCTCACCTCTTGGCCGAGACTTCAAATTTCCAGCAAGCTGGAAATTGGGTCTCTTCCAATCCATTTTTCTCTCATTCTTTTGTTGATTTTTTTGTAGCATTTGGAGTGACATTCAGTCAGCCACCTTAACCTTTTATGAACATCATGTTTTTAGCATTTTTATACACGCAAAACACAACATTTAACATACAAACTTCAGGCAGCAAACATAGTCAAATTTTCAGCACACACATGCTCAAAACAGTCCACTTAATGCACTTTTCCGGAATATATTTTTCATCCTTTACATGATTTCTTACCACACATTCAACACATAATCACAACCAGACCTAAAATTATCTACCAGAAGACATACCAACGCATGCTTTGAATCGTTCAAAGGATCTACTGACAGGGGCATGCAACGGGGACAACCTTAGTCTTTCAATCGTGATTTAAACTGAACCTTAAGGGTCTCTTGGGAAAGGGACCAAGAGAGAAGAAAACCCATACCGTAATGTCGTTCAAAACTTGTTTAAATGCTGCCAATTTACCATGAAACCAAGCCTCACCACCGAAACTTCAAGCACAATCCCGTCAAGAACTTGTTGTTGATTTTCATTTTTAGCTTAGTTTTTCGTTTGAGTTTTTGTGTGTAAGTTCTTCAAGAATGAAGAACTATTATTTTCAGTTATTTTAATGATAAAAAACGTGAGAATGAGAGTGAGAGACGATGATAGGATTATGATTATGATTAGGATTAGGAGAGTTAGGTGGAGACTAAGTCAAACTAGGACTCCTCATTATTTATTAATTTTATTATTTTTTATTTTTTACTAAAAATATGATTTTTTCCTTACTTAAATCAGCTTTTTAAATATTAATTAATTCAACTAATTCACTTAATAAAATTAAATCAATTTAATCCTTGCTTCCACCAAGGCTCAAACCCGGGTGAAGCTAGATTTTGCTTAAAGGGTCAAATTTGGCAACCTCTACCCGAATTGCCCCTCCACCATATTAATTAATTAATTAATTAAATATTTAGGGTAATACAATGCCACCCTTAGACTGTAAAAGACCATTTTACCCCTAGACCCTCCAAACTTAAGATTACCCCTTTTTAAGTCTGGTTAAGACTCATCCGGGTAAATCTTCATATTCGGGTGCCCTACATGGCTGGACCCAACCTTTCCTAGCTCAACTAACTCACCAAGTTAGTTGGTTTGGTTTTTGCAGAGGTTCAGAGGTCTGTTTCTACGCGCATCAATTCGTGTGAACCCGATCTAATCTAGGCATTCTACATACGTTAGACATTACTAAGCATAGTCATTTTTAGGGTTGTTAAATATGTGTGGTTTTTTCGTGCCATTACAAAATGGCTAAGCAGGGTTGGCTCAGGCCCATGTTTTGGCATTAGGTGCTAGTTGCGCCCCTTGAGTTTGGGGCGTCACATGTTGCACTTTTGAGTAATCTCTTTGAATCATTTGTTTACTAGTTCTGTTTTTATGTGACCCTTTCAATAAACATTGCACGTACGCTTTTGATCTTTTAGTGATGTGCTAAATAAGTGTATTTTGAAGTTGTATGTGTAGTGGGTTCTTACTTAAAAGCATGTGCGTGGAGTCCTGAAATTTTCTTTATTGGTCTAATTGTCTAAATATTGGTAAATGCAACATGAGATTGGGAAATAATTCAAAGAGGGAATCCAAATGTCCATAATATTTTGTGACTACCTTGTGAGAGTGTGCATCCATTTTAGCACCATTTAAGCCTAACCGATTCGTTGGCAAAACCAAAAGAAAGACCTTGAACCAAATTGTCTCTACCTTCTCTCCTAAAATCCTTTATGAAGTATTTCTATGCTTAAATAGCCAATATAGGCTAAAACTGTAAGTTGGGGTGTTGCAAGGAAGGAGGAATGAAAGCTAGGTAAAAGGCAAAGAAAGATGAAATGAGACTAAACTTTGAAATTTATTACAAAAAGAAGGAATACCTCCTTATAAAAAAGAATAGAGGAAAAAGAGAAGTGATGAAAGAAAGGGGATTCCTAATAAATTGAGCAAAGAGTCAAAGTTCGAGTTCTTAAATAAAAGAATGAAAAGAACTTGAGAAGAGGTGAAGATGATTTCAACAATGCTTTGAAAAGGCAAAGTCAATGTGCCGAATTGATCATACATTAACCTTCAACCCCATTACAAGCCTAAAATACCCTTGAGATCTTTCATGAACTAGGTTGTATGATGATTGAAAAATATGGGTAAGTCTATGGAATGAAGCTTGTATCTATTTCTCTTTTGAGAGGGTGAGAGTTGAATTGATTCCTTATTTTTTATTGATTTGCTTTGTGAGAGTGTGAAATTTGTATTAATGTGTGGACACTTGAATGAATTTATTGAAACATGGTTTTGCATCATAGTAGAATCCAAAGTGATCTTAAGCTTGTGTGGAAATCGGCCAGTGATGACTCCTAGATTTGGACTCATTTAGGTTTGATTTATATAGATTTGATGTCCTCAATTGATTCTTTTGTTCCAACAACTGATCTAAACCATTGATATACAGATGCATAGATTGAGTAACAAAGCTAGACTGATGATCGCCGATATCACTCGGTGATTCGCCAAGTTGTCACCCAATTGCCTAATGTTACAGAACAATATGGATGAATTAGGGGATCTTCGGAGCAGCAGTTCCACTCGACGTGCCACCGAACTCTTCGGCGATGGATGACAAGGTCACCAAAAGTACTAATGGAAACCCAGATAAGTGTTAATGGGCGAGAGGAAAGGATAAAGGGCTCATCGCGGAATCACTCAGCGAACCAAATCTAGATCGTCTAAAATTACAATGGTTGGACTAAAACTAGGTGAGAAATGAAGGCGAGATGAAGAAAAATCAATAAGTCACTGAACGGTTGGCGGAGCCCCACTTACCTCGCCAATTGATCCCAAGAAACCTCACATCATATTTGCATAAATTTATGTTTTCATTAGAGAAAATGCATGAGAAACGTGAGGAACAAAAGATTAAGAGTAAAAACACTACCATTGTGGATTTCAAGCTCCTTTTCGTAAGATTTTCCTTGAGATTTTTGGAATAGCAAAGATTTCAGTAAATTGTAACTTTTGAATTTCATTTGACTAGTTATGGAAAACAGGGCAGGTGATGATTTTTGTCTTTTCACTATGATTCGCTAAAACCCTAACCTTGGGGGTTTGACAATGTGACTAATTGTTGTATTCTACTAAATGGGTGTGATCGATTATTGATTGTTGGTGTTAATCTAAAGCGAGTCTAAATTATTATGGTGGTTTAACATCATTATTGAATCTTTTATGTGATAGATTTCAGAGTTTTGTGCTTTCTCAAGAGAGAAGTACAAAATCAACGCAGTATTTTGACATCCTTAGTAGTGGGTCTTGACGGTTTTAGCTTGATAAAGTAAAACCCAAGACTCATCCTTTGTATGTAGCTCAAAAGAGTGGATTTGATGAGAACGTGGGCTGGTTAGCTTATGTGTAATGTTGAGGTTCAACAGAACTCAACAGAAAAAGGCAATTGTTCAAGAGAAAATTGTTTTTATTATAGTCCATTCTACTCGCGATGAATTAACATTATCGGTAATGATATACATCCATTTATTTGAATTCAGTAGTTGGTTAGTCAATCCCCCAAGCGTTCTCTAGTTATCTGATTGTTTCTTGTCATTATATTGAAGTAGGTTGGTAACAATATCTTGAAATTTGATTGTGAAACTCTTTAGTGTTGTGTTTCTCAGTTGCAAAGGTCATTATCATACTTTCGTATTTGAATTCAATGGAAGATAGTCTTTGTGGGATTCCACCCCAACTCATTTGGTTGGGCTATTATGGCTAGTGATCGTTGACACTTAGAACTATATAAAATGTCATTGAAACGTTAATCCAAATTGGGCCGCTACCGGGGAGTAGTGTCACTTATATTTCTTTGATTGAATGTTTGATTTGTGAATTTGATTGGCTGTAGTTGAATTGGATTAGCCTTCATTTTATCGTGTTAGTTTGACTACATAGCAGTTAAAATGAGTGAGAAAGAGGTGAATGTTAGTCAAGCAAGTTATCAGGACAGTATCAATGATATCAATAGTGTGTGCAGCCTATCTCATTCTGGTGAAATGGGTGCAATTTGCATACCACAAGCTAATGGGAATGCAATATTTGAAGTCACTAACACGACTCTTAATCTCTTCTAAATGAGGGGACTCTATGGAGGTCTAGAGAACTACGACCCACATGAACATGTAAGAAATTTCACAGATTTGTGCAGCCCATTTTCATTGAAGAATATGTCACAAGAGTCAATCCGGTTTCAGTTATTTCTGTTATCTTTGACGGGGGAAACTATTCAGTGGTTGGCTGAGTTACCAAACAATTCTATCACATCATAGGAGGATATGATTATAGAATTCAATGCAAGATTCTTTCCCCCATCATGGATGATTAATCTTAACGACGAAATTCAAGGTTTCAAGTGATGGGAGGGTGAACCCATCCATGAAACGTCGGTAAGATTTAAGAAAGTCTTGCTTAAATGCCCATCTCACGGGCTACCAAAGAGTTGCTACTCCAATATTTCTACAAGAGTCTTGATTTGGTTAATAAAGGAGTTGTTGATCAATTGGTACGAGGGGGAATACTTTTACAATCAGTTGAGGTGGCTTTATTTCTTCTTGTTGACATGACGAAGATAAATCAAGCTTGGTATACTCAAGAGGATCAATTCTCTCCTTTTTGTTTTAGTATGAAACTAGAACAACTTGATAAGGAAAGAGAAGTAGATGCAAATACAGCTTTAACAAGAACATATGATGGAAAAAGCGGGAAAACCCAATGGCATAAGTGGAGTGTTTAAATTTGAGAGGGCTTCTTCATTAGGCTATTCAAAACAGGGGCAGAATCAAGATCGGAAATCCAAGATATACGAGGAGGCTTTCCACCCACATTATTTATAGCGAGGTGGGAACCAAGGTTAGAACTATCAAAATGGGAAGAGAAAAGGAGAGACTATAAGGATTTGGCTTAGTAAAATGACTATTGGAGAAGAGAGGATGACTATGAAGAGGACTACACTCACTCGAGTGAGAGCCCAAAATCGAAAGGGAGTGCAAGTACTCCATGGGCAAATGACTTGCTTTCTCGCATCCTTTATAAAGTTAAGGGTTCGGATGATTTGTTAGAAGGGGTGAAAGCTGACTTTTTATCATTAAATAATACAGTAAACTCTCACGCAGATACCATCAAGATACTTGAGGGTCATTTGAGTTTACTTTCAAAAAATTTGAGATAAAAATGATAATGGAGGATGATGATAGAGAGTTGTTTGTGGTTACTCGTAGCGGAAAGGTAGAAATAGGCGATGCGAAGAGCAATGAAGAAGCTCAAATGCATAATTAAGACAAAGGGATGGAGGAATAAGAAGCACATATCAATCAAAGCATTGAAAAAAGACCACAAAAAGGTATGAAGAAACACAATCAAAGCCCAAACGTTATTCAACCTTTACACAAAATACCTCCCCCGTTTTCCTAATGTCTAAATAAGAAGAATGAGAATGAGAAGTTCAAGAAGTTTTAATCGATGTTCAAGACATTATCAATTAATCTCCCTCGAGTAGAAGCTTTGTTGGAAATGTCAGTGTATTCCAAGTTAATGAAGGATTTAGTCACAAAGAAAATGAGTTTGGATTTTGAAACAACTGAAGTTTCCCATATTTGTAGTGCAATTATGACTAAAGAGCTAATCAAAAAAAGAGAAGATCCTGGAGCGTTCACAATCCCTTGCACCACCAGCATGCTCTAATTTTCTAAAGCCTTATGTGATTTGGGAGAAAGCATCAACCTAATGCCATATGCGATCTATAAATAACTTGGGTTAGGGGAATCGAAGGCCACAACAATGAGACTCTTGACGGCGGACCGATCAATTAAACATCCTATGGGGATACTATATGACATATTGGTAAAGGTTGAACAATTTATCTTTCTAGCTGATTTTTTCAATCTCAATTGTGAAATAGATACTGAAATTCCCATCATTTTGGGAAGACCATTCTTTGCAACCGGAAGAGCATTAGTGGATGTTGAAAGCGGAGAATTAAAGTTTTGGGTGAACGAAGATGAAATAATTTTTAATGTGTGTAAGTCAATGAAACATCCAAGTGATATCCATGTGGTCTCCACTGTTGATGTTATTGATGAAGCGGTGGCTAGTGTAATCCATTTGATGTGTATGAGCAAAGCACTTGAAGTCCTACTTGCTAACTATGATGAATTTGAAACTCAAGGCTATGAAGAGGTAGTCGTGGCTCTCTTAGGCTTGGGGGGTATTCAAGACTCCATTGAAGTTGTACATTGATCTCAAAAATCAAGAAAGTCCTCCCACAAATACATCAACAGAAAAACCACGAAATATGGAGTTGAAAGTGCTACCATCCCATCTCTGATATGCTTTCTTAGGGACAAATAACACCATACTGGTGATTTTTGAAGCTGACTTGCTTGAATGGAAGGTAAAGTTGCTCCTTGAGGTGTTGAGAAGGCATATAAAAGTTATAGGTTGGACTATCGCTGACATAGTAGGCATCCCCTCGGGCATTTGCACTCACAAAATTCAGCTTTATAGTCATTGCAAACCAAGTATTGAACATAAGCGGAGATTGAACCCACCGTTGCAATAAATGGTGAAAATGAGATAGTAAAGTTGTTGGACACAGGTATGATATACCCTATTGCATATAGTAAATGGGTAAGTCCGGTAAAATGTATCCCAAAAAAAGGAGGCATCATAGTAGTCCCAAATGAAAAGGGGGAGCTTGTATTTATGAGACCGTTGACCAGGTATAGAGTATGCATGGATTAACAGAAGTTGAATTCGTGGATCGAAAGGATCACTTTCCCATGCCTTTCATGGAACAGATGCTTGATCGACTCTCCGAGAGAGGTTGGTATTGCTTTTTGGATGGGTATTCCGGTTATAACCCAATCTCCATCGATCCAAAAGACCAAGAGAAAACAAACTTCACTTGCCCATGTGGTACTTTTGCCTTTAAACGGGTGTCGTTTGGATTATGTCATGCTCCGGACATATTTTAACGTTGAATGTTATATATTTTTGCTAACATGGTGGAGGATTCAATGGAAGTATTTATGGATGACTTCTCGGTTGTGGGTGACACTTTTGAAACATGTTTAGAGAACTTAGGACAAGATCTCCAAAGATGTGTAGAGACAAATTTGGTCCTAAATTGGGAAAAATGTCATTTCATGGTTAAGAAAGGTATAAATCTTTGGTCACAAAGTGTCGCAAAAAGGGTTGGAGGTTGATAAAGCAAAGATTAAGGTGACTGAGAAGTTACCACCACCAATTTTGGTGAAGGGTGTTTGTAGTTTCTTGGGACATGCGGGTTTTTATCGGAGGTTTATCAAAGACTTCTCAAAGATTTCACATCCTTTATGCAAACTCTTAGAGAAGGAGGTAAACCTCCATTTTGATGATGCTTGTATGGTGTCTTTCAAGTGCTTGAAAGAGAAATTGGTTTCCACCCCGATCATCATTAGAACTGACTGGTCAGAATTTTTTGAAGTAATGCGTGATGCAAGCAGCATGAAATTAGGTGTTGTACTGGAACAAAAACGCAATAAACTTTTTCACCCCATTTACTACGCAACAAAACTCTAAAAACAGTACACAATGTAACTATACAGTTACTGATCAAGAGTTACTTGCAGTAATTTATACATTTGAGAAGTTTCGGGCAGACTTGATTGGAACTAAAGGTATTATTCACACTGCTCATGTTGCATTGCGTTATTTGATGGCAAAAAAAAAGATTCCAAGCCAAGACTATAAGGTGGGTGCTTTAATTGAAAGAATCCGACTTTCAGGTCAAAGATAGGAGAAGTTGTGAAAATCTGGTGGCTGACCACTTATAAAGATTGGAAGTCAAGGAAAATGACGAGCTGGAGATTGACATAAATGATGTATTTCCCGATGAATAGGTGTTCATGGTAACTCTCAAACAACCTCCTTGGTATGCTGATTTTTCTAACTATGTAGTGTGTGTATTAATGTCGTATGAACTAAAATTCTACCAACAAAACAGGTTCGTGCTCGATGTTAAGAAGTAATTTTGGGAAGAAGGCAGACCATATCATTAGGAGATGTGTTTAGGAAGAAGAAGCCATTAAAATTCTCCATGCCCGTCATGCTTCACCGGTTGGGGGTCATCATGGTGGTGTACGTACAGCTGCTAAAGTGCTACAAAGTGGGTATTATTGGTCGTCTCTCTACAAATATGCTCATGAGTTTGTGAAGAATTGCACCCAATGTCAGAAATAAAGTGAAGTGTCCAAATTACACAAGTTGCCTCTTACGCCCATTTTAGAAGTTGAACTATTCGATGTTTGGGGAATATATTTGTGGGATGTTTGGTAATAAGTATATTTTGGTGGCTGTAGATTATGCTTCTAAATTGGTGGAGGTTGTTGAACTTCCAAACAATGAATGGAAAATGTTGTTCAATTCCTGAATCGCTACATCTTGGCAAGATTTGGTACTCCTCGGGCCATTGTTAGTGATGGGGAGATCCCACTTTTGCAACAAGTGGTTCTCAACCGCATAGAGTAAGTATGGAGTAAAACACAAAGTAGCAACTCCATATCATCCCCAAACGAGCGGACAAGTTTAAGTGTCAAATCGAGAGATCAAAAGCATCTTTTCCAAGACAATAAATGCTCATAGGATTGATTGGTCTCAAAATCTTGATGAAAAAATATACTGCATATAAAGCACCAACCAGTATGTCTCCGTATAAGGTAGTTTTGGGAAAATCTTGTCATCTAGCAGTTGAATGATCACAAAGTATTGTAGGCGTTGAAAGCTCTAAATCTGTACTTTTCAAAGACTTCAAAAGAAAGAGTAGAGAAATTAAATGAGATGGACGAATTCAGGTTCAAAGCTTATGAAAGTTTATCCCTTCACCTGGAAAAGATGAAAAAATGGCTTGACGTTAAAATCCTCAAGCGAGAGTTCATATTAGGAGATTGGGTTTTACTATACAACTTTCGACTTACACTTTTTCCAAGAAAGCTCAAGTCCAAATGGTCAAGACCGTTTTGAGTGACTCGAGTGTTCACAAATGGTTCCATCAAAGTTGAAGGTCAACAAGGACATGCATTTAAGGTGAATGGGCAACGCTTGAAGTTATACTTTGGCGAGTAGTGGTGTACCTAGAGGATGCTTGAGAGCATCTCAACGTCCTTCCACGATGTTAAATAAGGAGATTCTTTGGAGGTAGCCCAACTGTTAGTGTTTTAAATAATATGTGTTGATTTTGCAGGTGCAGGATAGTGTGCATGAAGAAGATGTTATTGGAAAGTCACAAAACTCGTTCGGCGAGCACGGAATAGTCCGCCATATGGACTTCAAAAATGGGGCTGAGATTTTTTAACATTGAGTGTGAGACCTTCATCACTCGGCAAATCACCGATGTGCTTACGCAACTCGATTTTTCTTGCCCATTTTGCTTCAACGCTAACAACATAACTCAATGATTATTCGGCAATATTCCAAATTCATTACATGAATCACTGACCTAATTGACTACCTCCTGCATCTCCGCCAATTTTCCCCTTTCTAAGAGTGTCACCCACTGGAACTAAAGGCGATGTTTAATTCATTGGGTGCACCGATGAGCATTCGCGGTTGGTTCATTTTCTTGCCAATTGGGCACTTAGTGAAGATTACTTGTCACATTTCTCTACATGTTTACATACTAGATTTTTATCTTTAATAACTAGTTTCTATTTTTATCCTTGATTTATTTGTGAGAGTGTCCATTTCTTACTCACATTGGGGACAATATTGAATGTTTTTGGTGGGGCTGTGTACTTGGTCAGTGAATTTTTATGTGATCTTGGACCCTTTTGGACCAAGTTTGCCACCTTTAGTGTATTTAATTATGGTTGTTCTTTTGCAAGTTTGATATTAGTTTTATCACTACCGATGACTTAAATAGTCCTCAAAATCATACAAAAATAAATGTGCGGCTATGATGAGGCCAAATGAAGTTGCATATACAACATGTCAACTTTTTTCATCTCATTGTGACTAGCCATTTATCGAATTGAGTCTCTTGTGATGAACATTGAACCCTAGCAAAAGTGTGGAGTCTTATTTGACATTGGTGTCTATGCCTTGTGTGGTGATCTTGTCGTGAACCATGTGTGATGACACCTAAAATTTTCCTCGTTGGTCCGGTATACCAGGTGATGTGAACTCTTGAAATGAACTTAAGCAATAATTTTAATGGGTGAAACAATTTTACATTATACCTCTTTTGTGGCCTACCTTGTGAGTGTGTGATTGTTGCTTGAACACCCTTTGAGTCTTATCCTTTTCTTAGAAGAAACTTGATGAAATTGTGACCTTTCTTTATCCCTTCACTCATAATCATGAACTGTGGTTTGTTTGAATATCCAACTTAGAACAAAAGCCTAAGTTGGGGTGTAGTGAAAAGAGAAGGTAAATCAAGAAGTGCAAAGAAGTCCCCTTTACCAATGGTTTTGAAAAAGATGGAACTCCATCACAAAAAAGAGAGAAAAGAAAAAAAGAAGGATAAAGAAAAAAATGAAAAAGTTTTGAAATAAAGTTGCAAAAAAGATGGGGTGTCCAAAGTTTCATGGAAAATGAATAATGTGGTGAATTTTGAGCATGAAAGAGAATGAATAAGAAAAGGAAAGGAAGTGTTGTTCGCATCACATTTCATGGGATTAGCTGCCACTGAGCCTAAATGGTCATACCTTAACACTCAGCCCGTTACAACCTTGAAAGACCTTTTTGATCTTGAGTGAGCTGAAACAATTGTTGGTTGGAAAATAAGGGCAAACCTATGGATGAATTCATGTATGCGTTCATCTTTTTCAGTGAGAGACTTGTTGTCATTCCGGAGATGTAACGTGTTAATCAATTGAGTGAATATGAAATCATTCTTTGTGTGAGGTCAATTGAGTATCTTTTTTAAGCTTGAACTTGCATTTAAGCAAGTATTGAGAGCTTGATAATCTTCGCTAATGGTGAGTCACAACTTGAATGTTTGAGTGCATAGTTGATCCTTGCATGAGTAATTTCATTCTTGTGGTGTGCATTATTGATTGAGTCTTGTTTAGCACTGTTTGAGACATCCCTTCTGAACTGCCAAACTTGATCCTCTAGTTACATGATTGTTTATATCATTAAATTGAAGTAGGTTGGTAATAATATCTTGAAATTTGATTGTGAAACTCTTTAGTGTTCTATTGATTAGTTGCAACGGTCATTATCATACTTTCATATTCGAATTCAAAGGAATCTAGTCTCTTTGGGATTCAACCCCAACTCATTTGGTTGGGTTATTATACTAACTAGCGATCATTACACTTAGAATTGTATGAAGTGTCTTTTAAATGTTAATCATCTAGTCATCATTTGAAGCTTTTTTTAATCATGATTGAGTGTAGCATGTTGTTGAAAATAGTCTTGTAATGAAATTTGCATGTTATCTTGTAATGAAATTTGCATGTTATCTCTCATTGAACAACATGCTACACTCAATCATATTTTTGTAATGAAACTTGCATGCTAGCGAGGATTGGAGCAAAGCGCGGAACGCCGACCTGGTTGGTGAGGCCCGACTTACTCCCCTTAATGCACCTGAAGGACAAAATTTGGAGACTATAAATTGATTTTTGAAAGAGAGTTCAGGAGATCTGATGCCATAGTTCTTAGAGTTTTTAGTTTAATTTGAGTTTTTGAGTTCCCATTGGAGACTTTAAAGCTTTTGAGACAACATTTTGAGGAATTTCAATTGGATTTTTGAACTTATTCAATTTGTAGCATTGTAGAGACTTGGAAACGTTTACCAAGATCATGGCTAATATAGTTGGTAATTATTTCTCTTTTTTATAATGTGTAGCTAAAACCCCAATTCTCAGAGTGTTATCATGTGATTATTGGCTTAGTTAGCTTATGGGTATTGTTGTTTAATGATTTAAATGTTGTTTTAATGTGGGTTTGATTGATAGTTGAGTAGTAATTTATGAATTGTAGTTGCAAATATAATTTTTGCTTAGTATTTCGGGCTTCCTCGAGAGAGGTTCTAAAACCAAGGTTATGGATTGATGATTTTAGTGTGTGGTTTGTTAAGGGTTCAGCTCGATAGAGTAGATAAATTATGGTTTTGGGTTATTTTGTGGTGCTAAGCTTGTCGAAGTTCGAGAGAAATCGCCTAAACCGTAATAGTTGTTCGATAGAAAACTATTGCACCTACAGTCTAGCCTACCCACAATGATTCAGGAAATTATTATTAAGGGTTAAGCGTTAAGGGTTCAGCTCGATAGAGTAGATAAATTAAGGTTTTGGGTTTTTTTTGTGGTGCTAAGCTTGTCAAAGTTCGAGAGAAATCACCTAAACTATAATAGTTGTTCGATAGAAAACTATTTCACCTACAGTCTAGCCTTCCCACAATGATTCAGGAAATTATATTAAACTTCAGCTACCTATATAGCATAATTAGCCTATAATCGATCACATCTCGAGAATTCCTCTCAATATTGTTGAAACCCCTGTTTTCGTAATTGTTTTAGTTGTTAATTAACAAATCAATCCCCCCATATGATATTTGTCGTCACCCCTTTCAATTTAACTAAATGTGTTGGATAATTTCTATTCCTACCACCAATTAGATTACATTTGTAAATTCATAACTGAATTTGAACTTGTACTGATCTCTATGGGTTCGACCCCAACCTTTCGTTAGGTTTTATACTAGATAACGATCGGCCACACCTAGTAGGATGAGGTGTGGTTGCGCGTTTATCAAAAATGGTGCTGTGGGGTGTGGCGTTTAGGATTCTATTAGTGAAGTTTACATTGTAATCTTCTTGTATTGTAGTCAAATCGACTTACTTTGTTTCATGTTTTTGTTGGCTTACTTTGAATAGAGGAAGAAATGAGCGTGAACGGGAGTAATGGCACCCAGATTGTCCACCAAGATTATATTAGAAATGTGAACGATGTGAATAACCCAATTCAATAGGGTGGTGTTGGTGTGATACGTCTACCTCTTGTTAAGGGTAATATTTTCTTCCATATCACTATCACAATGCTACAAATCTTGCAAATGAAAGAACTATATGGAGAGGTAGCCCCCGAAGATTCCCATGAGCATATTCAGAACTTCATGAACGTATGTGGTCTGTTTGCATTCAAGAACATATCACAAGAATCAGTTTGTCTTTGGTTGTTCCCATTTTCTTTGATGGGTGAATCTACCAAGTGGCTAGTTGATCTACCGAGGAACACCATCACCACTTGGAATGAACTTAACACAATGTTCTTCATAAGTTTATTTCCCCCGTCAAAGATGATGATGTTTAGAGATAGTATCGAAGGTTTTAAACGCTTGGAAGGGGAACTGATCCACAAGACGTGGCTAAGATTTTAGAAGTTGGTACTTCAATGTCCGACTAATAGACTGCTAAAAAATGTTTTGCTACAACACTTCTATAGGATTCTTGACTTGGTGAACAAAGGTGTTGCTCATTAACTTGTTCTTGTGGTATAATGCAACAACCTTATGAGATAAAAACCCATCTTGTCTATAGCATGACCAATAAGAACACAACATGGTAAACTCGTTAGGACAAAGTACCTCCTCTCACCTTTAGAATGACAAAATAGCAGATCGAGAAGGACCAAGAAAGAGACCAAAATATGGCCAAAATGATAACCTAACTGGATATCTTGTCAAAAAAATGTGATGGGTTGTGGGTTGAGGAGAGTAAATGATGTTGATATTAGTGGAGCAAACCCTGATGAGTGCACTTTTAAGTGTTGTACAATGAGAAAGTGAACTTCCTTGAAAATCAAGGAGGAGGGTTTTGTCCAAATAATTCAAGGTTAGGTGGAAAGTCAGGTTGGAATAGAGATGATGGATGGAGAGACCGTGACAGAGAATGGCATGACCATAATTCTACTTGAAAGAAAAGGGATGGTGACAAGAAAATATACATCCCACCTCATGAATGCCGAAAGCCTATAGAGCAAAGAATTGACGCGGAGAACTTTCATACGAAAGACATGCTTCCATGCATTCTCAATAAGGTAAAAGGGTTGGACAAAGTGTTGAAAAAGATGAAGGAGGATGTCTCAACTTTAATATGACAATGACTTCTCACTCAGTCTTTAATAAATAGCAGGAGACACAAATGGTTCAAATCTCGACTCATTTGGATCCAAGGCCATAAGGAAGGTTTCCTAGTGGCACAATGGTCAATCCCAAAAATGAAGTTTGAATTTGTATATCCATCGTGTCACGACGTTAAATAAGGCACTTCTTTGGAGGAAACCCAAGTTTTTTATGTTTTTAAATTTTGCTTTTGAATAACGGGTGTTGATTTTGCATGTTTAAAAGTTGAAAGGGTTGGAAAGAAGTAGTAAGCGAGATAAAACTCCAATCGGCAACATGCCAAACAGGTTAGCATTCCAAATTTGAACCGTTGTTTGAACAACCTAGCTTGATGGGGGATTTTGTAAAACTTGGCGACTCAAAAGCTCAGTGACGACTCGTCAAATAGGTTGGCTAGCCCAAATTTGACTATCGTTTGAACCCAAAAATACTAGGAAGTTCTATTAGACTCGGCGAGCCAAAATACCACTTGGTGCATCACTGAGTGGGTCGCAGACGCGACTTACTTCACCAAGTTGTGCACGAACTAAGAGGTTTTAAAAGGCCAAACAGTTTAAGGTCCAAGAATCCTTTCCCTTTCCTACTTTTTAACTCCCGCATTCTCACATCTGATAATATATTTCTCCTTTTTTCTTACTGTCATTTTCGTTTCATTTGAGACCTTTTATGAGGGAAGATTTTGGGGATTCATTGCTTCTTAGCTTTAAACTTTCGGCATTAAAGGTTGGTTTTCCAAAACCCAAACTAAACAATTTATTGAAATGAAATGTAAGTGTTTATTTTGTGCTCGATATCTATATGATGTGTTGATCATTGATAGTTGCTTTTCCCATTCTTAATTGAAATCATAATTAATTAGCATTAAATAATAGATTCATGTGTCGTTGCTTGCTAAATTGAGTTTCAATTGTTGAGATGTGTTGTAAATGTCTTGGGTATAGCAGGGTCAAGTCTGAGTAACCTCGAATTGCACTAATTGTCAATTTTTGCCTAATAATAGAGCGGTTGACGTTATACTTAAGGGCAAAAGACACCGATTGGCCAATTTTGGCCAAATCGGGGGAAGTCTAAGTACTCTAAGGTCATGGATCGTATGGGTCTGGTATCAATTGCATTATTTTGGTGTTAAATTTTGATTTCATGGGTTGTGGTATTGATTTTGAAATATGGGGTGAAAAATTTACTCGTTGGGCCATTTAGCGATCTGGGTCGAGCTTGCCAAAGGGTTTGGCGGTTGCCCAGACGTCCCCTAGATCGCCCTTTATCTCTCTAAATTTTGAGTTTATGTTTAGTAACTTTTGGTGAGACGCTTACACTTGCCAAAAGTACCTATTTTCGGTCGCTCTTCTGCACCGCTAATTACCATAATTGTTTTGTAACTTTCGTTGAACTACTTCTAGTTTGCCATTTCATGTCGGTGATACACCAATGGCCCTAGATATAACGGACCAGCTTTGATTTTTGATCATTTTTGTTTTGGAACATTCGGAAAGCTCGACCTGGCTTGCCAAAGTTGTTCGGCAACTCACTCATCGATTCGGTAAGTTTTCCTACAACTCTTTTTCTAGATCTTTTCTTGGCTTTTTATAACGTTTTTCACATGTTTTGCAGGCATGACTAGATCAATTATAGTTGGTAAAGACATACCAGCCCAAAAGCGAGAACGTGGAATTACCATACATGAGAAAGCAACTACTTCTGGGGCAAAGGCTACAAAACTACCTCCAAAGGGAGGTAAAGGCAAGGTCAAAGGGCAAGGTACCCGTAGATTTGACACCTGTGGAGGAGAGCTTTGATAGTGAGGGAGTTTATGCCACACACCTCATTACCTCAGACACTGAGGGCGGATCCCAATTTGACTCTTCGACTTCTATCTCTGAATCGGGGGATGACCAACTACTACATTCAAGGAGAGCAGAGCTATGCTCCAAATAATTAAATGATCCATATAGGATCCCAATACCTCCCTCTCCTCCCACAGTTTCCATATCCTCCTCCAACATAGAAAGTGTTCCCGGCACCACCAATACAGGGTCCTCCTCCCTGTCACTCAACAAACTAAATGTAGAGGGTTTGAGGACCATATTAAAAGAGAAGAGATTTTCTACCGATTGTGTGGTGGACAGACATCTAGAGATAATGAACACTCTCAGATTTCATAAGTTCAAGGTTTTCACCAAACCTCGAGGCTCATATGTTCCTACTTGGTTCCAAGAGTTCTATTCGGCTTGAGGAGAGTTAGGACCAAAGGGGAAGAAAAAGCCAAGTGCCTTCACACCGGTTGACTTTGTGATGGTTCAAGGCAAGAAGGTCAAATGTAGCATCTCTGACATGAATTTTGTAATTGGGTGATCTACCGACTTTATGCATGACTACCAGAACCTAATCAAGACAAAGTCTTTGGATAATTTAAAAGGCTGGCTGACACCCTTTTCTCTGATGCCACCCCAATGTGGATTGAGGTAGGTGCACCTATTGAGAAGAAGGACGTAAATGTTGCTCCCAGATACTGATTTAGGATCATCAGTAGCACCAAAATATTGTCTTAGAATGTTGAATATAGGTTTGTTGATTGAGCAGAAGATGGCCATTAGGGTGAAGCAAAGCCAGACCTCACTCTCTTTCCCCGTGCTGGTTATTGAATTATGTCGGTTGTCCTATGTTCCAAAATATAAGAAGACGGATGTGGAGGTGACACCCACCTCTTATACTAACATCTTGCGTATTGAGGATGAGTATTTGCGGGATGAGGCTAACAGGAGAAGGGCGGCACCGGTGGATACATCCATAGAGGTTGATGTTGAGATGTTACTAGCAAAGGAGATCATGCCCGTTTAGACTAGTGGGACCTCAAGTACTTCTATCCCTTCAGTTTCTAGTACCCCTGGTTCTTCTACTACACGCCTCCCACTACTTTTGTTGTTGTTGCTGCCTTTATGCCCCTTATCACCTAGGCCATGTTGTACAAGATGGGCCATCTGAATAATTTAGGTAATGTAGGTGCTTCTCAGGTTGAGGTTGTTATGCCTGGGCTGATAAAGCGAGCCATTACTACTGCTTTAGCCTAATAAGGGATGCTTTGAGGGAGCACCAAGCGTTGATTGACAGCCAAAAGGTTGCATTGGATTCCCTTACACTCAAATTTGAGGCCTGTAAGCATAGTCAAAGTGTTGTTAATGTTATGATGACCGTGAAGGCTAATATTACTGGGTTAAAGAAGGATGTTGACTAGTTGAAGTCCACTGATTTAACTATGCTATTTGGGATGGTAGAGATTCCCAACATGTCGAGTGCTTATATCCCAGGTAGTTCTGAGGTTCCCCCGGCTACCACCAGAGATGAGGTTAGAGCTGATGACAATGAGGGTGAGTCCGAGGTGGAGACAGATAAGGAGCATCTCCCCGTGAGAGATGAGACTATCGAAGATAACTTGGCGGACCTAGAGGGTGTCATGGTGTAGACAACTATGTACGCCTTGTTGAGGAACACGTCTATGGTGGGAACTAGTAGAGCCAAGGATGCTGAGACATTGTGGTCCATTTTTTAATGTATAAATGGTTTTAACCTAATTTTAAAAACAAATCCACCTCTTTTGTGTATGATTATGGTTGTTTTCTTGCAAATTTGAGTATCGATTGTGGTCAATACCAATGACTTGAATTGTGATTATAATTGAACGACATGAATGTACGGCTATGATGAAACAAACTGAGTTACATAGGTAATATGTGAACTTTTAGTATCTCATTGTGACTAGTCAATTGTTGATTAAGTCTCTTGTGATAAACATTGCACGCTAGCTAAAAAGTGTGGAGTCATGTTTGATAATTTTATTGAATGCCTTATGTGGTGAGTTATCTTGAATTTTGTTCCTGATGACACCTAGAATTTTTCCCGTTAGTTCGATTGATTGATTGAAGGAAGCGATTGAAATGATCTTAGGTACAAGTTTTGAAAGGTGAACCAAATTAATAATATACCTCTTCGTGGACACCTTGTGAGAAGTGTGAACCTTGGTTGGCACCCTTTGAGCCTATCTTTTTCTTTGGAAGAAACTTGAACAGATTTGACCTCTTTGTCCCATTACCCAGAACCTTCATAAAGTATTGGTTTGTTTAAATAGCCAACTTAGGCCAAAATTCTAAGTTGGGGTGTGGTGAAAAAGGAGGAAAGTCAAGAAGTAAAAAAATTCCCTCTTGATGGATTATTTTGAAAAAGATGGAACCCCTCCATATTAAAAAAAGACAATTGTGAAAATAGAAAAGAGGGAATGAAAAGAAGATTTGTGAAATAAAGTATGTGAAAGAAGCAAAAGAAGTGGGGTATCTGGTGAGTCATGTTTAGTTTAATAATTGGGTGAATTCTGAATATGTATGACGGTGAAAGAGAAGGACAAAAAGTGATTTCCAGTCCATACTTCATGAAGGTGGAAGTCAATAATCCTAAATAAGCATACCTTTACACTCATACGCATTACAAGCCTTAAAAAGATCTTTGTAATCTTGAGTGAGCTGAAACGAATGTTGATTAGAAAATAAGGGCAAGCATATGGGTGGAGTCATGCATGTGTTCATCTTTGTGAGCGTGAGAGTTGTATTTGATTCTGAATATTAATTGTTGGGAAATTTTGTGTGAAATATGGAATCATCCTTGTTATGAGGGCATTTGAATGCTTTTGTTGAGCTTGAAATTGCATTTGAAACAAGAATTTTGAGCTTGAGTATATTTGATAATCATTAGTCAAAATTCGAATCTTTGAGTGCGCACTACAACATTGTATTTGTAATGTGAACCTTTGTATGCATTTCTGTTGAGTCTTACATAAAATTGTTTGTATACATCCTTATTGAACTGATTAGTATTGAGTTTTACTTGAGGACAAGTAAAAGTTTAAGTTAGGGATGTTGATGAGTCCTAGATTTTGACTCATTTAGGGCTTTATCTTCATGGTTTAAGTGTTCTCAAATTTCTAATTTATGCTCTAAACTTATGTCTAAGTGGTTATTTGAAGAAATGAAGGTTAAGGAACAAGGCAAGGACAACACCAAACAAAAAGGAGTGAAACAACTGAAGAAGTTGAAGTAAGGAAATTTTGGTGATCGCCAAGACCACTCGGTGAACATCTAAGTAGATTTTTAGCTCGCCTAAATTTATAGTGTACCAGCACAAGGGAGAACCTACTTGGCGACAGAAATAGACATTTGGCATATTGGCGACCGACTCGGTGACATCAACCTTGATCGCCTAAAGTCACAGAACCCTGAATTATAATAGCTAATGAAAACCAATGATGGAATAGAGCAAAGGGTGAAATGTTGACCTGGTTGGCGAGGCGCGACTTACTCCGCCTAATGGACTTGAAAGTCAAAAATTGGGAAACTATAAATTGATTTTTTGAAAGAGAGTTCGAGAGTTTTGAGTCCACAGTTCTTAGAGTTTTTAGTTTTCTTTGAGTTTTTGAGTTCCCATTGGAGAGTTTGAAGTTTTTGAGACAATATTTTGTGGAATTTCAATTGGGTTTTCCAACTAATTCAATTTGGAGTATTGTAGAGACTTGGAAACTTTTACCGAGTTCATGGTTAATATAGCTGGTAATTGTTTCTCTCTTTTTATGATGTGTAGCTAAAACCCCAATTCTTGGGTGTGATCATGTTATTATTGGCTTAATTAGCTTGTAGTTATTGTTGTTTAAAGATTTAAATGATGTTTTAATGTGGGTTTGATTTATAGTTGAGTAGTAATGTATGAACTATAGTTGCAAATATAATTTCAGCTTAGTGTTTTGGGTTATCGATTGATGATTGTAGTGTGCGGGTTGTTATTGGTTCAGCTCGAGAGAGTGAATCTTAACTCGCTCCTACCTATGTATCTCGAGAGATTAGATAAATTAAGGTTTTGGGTTGTTATGTAGTTCTAAACTTTTGTAGTTTCTAGAGAACTTGCCTGAACCGTAATAGTTGTTCGAGATAAAACTATTGCAACTATAGTTTTTCCTACCCACTATGATTCAGGAAATTATTAATAAACTTCAATTACTTTTATAGCATAATTAGCCTATAATCGATCACATCCCGAGAATTCCTCTCAATATTATTGAAACCCTTTTTTCTTAATTCTTTTAGTGGTTAATTGACAAATTAATCCCCGTCTGACATTTGTTGTCATCTATTTCAATTTTACTAAATGTTTTCGATAAGTTCTATTCCTACCACCAATTAGATTACATTTCTAACTTCGTAATTGAATTCCAACTCGTACCGCTCCCTATGGGTTCGACCCCAACCTTTTGTCGGGTTTTATACTAGATTACGATCATCCACACTTAGTATTGGATGAGGTGTTATTGAACGTTTATCAGCAACTATCAAATTTCACAAGTTAGAGTAGTTTACTAAGCCAGACAACCTTATGTGCCAAAGTGGGTACATAAATTGTATGACGCCTATGTCAAGGTGTTTCCAAAGAAGATAAAGGGCATTGTTTGGAAGATAGTAGATCAATTCAAAGTTAGGGGTAAGATGGTTCAATGTCATGCCATTAAGATTAACACAATACTGTGCACCCCGGGTAATCATGTTAATGAATACAAGACCCGGATGACCAAGACTCTATATGCACTAAAGGGGTGGTTGGCCGATGAGTCTTCTCGCTCTAGTATGGTTGATGGGTTGAAGATAGAAAATAAGGACCTAAATATCGTAGGAAGATACTCATTCCAGTTTAGTAGCTATAACATCATGTCGTCTCAAAATGAACCAATACTCTCGCATCCAAAGGCAATGCTTGTGGGATCTATTATTGATAAAGTGTCATGGCCCAGGGTTACCCCTTAGATGTAAAAAGGCGTATAAGACCCAAAGAGGCCTCATACAAGCCACTTATCATATCATAACATAAAGTAATAAAAAAAGTGTACAGATTGAAAACATTTTTCAAGCAATCAAAGTCTTTTATAAAACAAGGAAGTCTAACATCATTGTCTTAAACCATTTAACATAAGAAATAAAATCTTGGGACGCAGCCCATACAATAGTCCAACATAAAAAGAAATACATAAAAGGGAAAAGGGGTGGTCAAATCCTCTAATACTATGAGGACTGACCAAATCGTCACTTCCTTGATCAAATATGAACCTAGCCGCGAGTGTGAAAATCAATATCGTCGGACCCTACATTTTGATTAGAAATGTAGACAAGAGTATGTGTCAGTATATAGATGTACTAAATATGATAGCTTGCATAAACAACATAAACATAAGCAATATCCAACATAAGATATAAGACATAAGGCATAAGCATATTCAAGACATAAAAAGTTTCATAATGAAAGAGGAATACTTCCTTAAGTAACCTCACTCATCCTTATCCAAGACTTAGGTCATCTGCATCTAGTAAAGCTTAGATCATGGAAGGCATATCTAGCAACATTCCAGGCTAAACAGCTTCACAACATAATAACATTATTCATACTTACTTTCAAATACATGGGGATTCGCCTCTATGCGTATCTTGTAAAGGCTAATGAGTATCCGCCTCTTGGCTTACCTACAGTTAAATAAGAAATGTAGGCAAGAGTATGTGTTAGTACAAAGATGTACTAAATATGATATCTTGCATAAACAACATAAACATAAGCATTAGTCAATATAAGACATAAGTCATAAGCATAATCAAGACATAATATGCATCATAATGAAAGAGGAATACTTTCTTAAGTAACCTCACTCATCCTTAGCCAAGACTTAGGTCATCCGTCTCTAGTCAATCTTACATCATGGAAGGCATATAGCGACTCTCCAAGATAATCATCTTCAAAACATAATCACATTATTCATACTCATTTTTTAAAGACATGGGGATTCACCTATATGCCTAGCTTATAATGGCTAATGGATATTCACCTCTTACCTTACTTACTTAAAGATCATGGGTACTCACCTCCGAAATCACACCATATCACATGGTTACTCTCATTCACATCATTTCACAAGGATCATGGGTACTCCACTACATGTACTCATCATAACAGGAACATAGGGAATCACATTTTGTTCAATTCTAAGAAGTATGGGAAATCACCTCATATCGTTATCATACGGAGGTCAACGGAAGTCACCTCTAGCCTAATCATTCATTAATCATTTTAGTTTAGATTCATTTTAAGTGAAAAATCCTTTCAACCTAGAGTCATTCATGTGAGTAAGCCTTTCACATTTGTACAATCATGTTAGCAATTCATTGTAGGAAGTATCCTTCCATACTACAACATTAATAATCAACAATTCATAGTCTAGGCTTTACTCTCAAAGCACTACATCACATGATCATTTTCTATGCTTTATTCTCAAGAAATTCTAATCATAATTCATCAATTCTATAAGGAGATATCTAAACCCATGAAGTTTCCCTTCAAGGAATCAAACTCAATTTCATTAAATCTAGGTTAGAAATATGAAATAGGGATGGGTACATGTAATTTCATCCTAAAACATGTAATCCTATGAATTCAATCATAAACAATCATAATCCACTCAATTAGATCAACATCCATCAAAATCCACAATATTGGAAGAAACCCTAACTAAAATTGAGGATTTAGACTTCACAATTAACGAATCTTAAGGGACTCCATGGGAGAAAGGATCTCATGTATGAAAAGACATAATACCTTAGTCACAAATCCCACCAAAATATTGAATATTAGAGACTTTACTTGACCCTAGCTTAAACTCTTCCTTCTTCTTCCACTTGTAGAGAGAGAATATTTGAGAGAGAAGTTTTGGGTTTTCTTTTGAGAATTGAAAATGACTAAAATCAGTGCATATAGGGGTCTAAAATACTTATATAGGTGGTCTAGTCTTGGTTAAAATGATACCACTTCAATTTTATTAAAAATGGAAAAGACCCATAAGCCCCTAAAATGACTGCCAATCGAGAACCTACGGGCCCTCGCAAGATGGACCGTCGTCAGGATGATAAACCGTCTTGCACGTACCTCGTTCGGTAGTAATAGACTCCTTTTTGGTCCTTATAACTATGTACCTTAGACCATGGACCTTGGTCTGACCAATGGTCTGTTATTCAGTTTGTGGTCCTAAGGTATAAGCTTGGCTTTGGGTGACCAACCACAAACCCCTATCTATGGTATGTAGGCTGAATTACGATCCGTGGGTGGCTGGTCGTGGATGGCACATGCAGCTATTTAAAAAGGTGAAATATTTTCCCTTTTGAATCTACGGTGTGACAGAAAGAAAGTATCAATGTAGGTGCCCTTATTAGGAAAATATACTTTTACGAGCCAGGAAAGAGCAAACATCTCTCCTATTTTGGTGCTCATAACAAGGTTATGTGAGGGAGAGGGAGTTCCCTTTTGTGGAAATACAGATGTGAGGATCACACTGAGCTTTTTTAATGACATTCAGAGAATCAAAGCTGAGTATTTATGGGATGATACAACTCGAAGAAATCCATTAGCACCATATTATACGCCTGTGGTTGAACCCACCACTTTGGTAGTTGAGGTTGGCGTTCATGTTCCTTCTCTGCAGCAC
The DNA here is from genome assembly GCA_016801875.1 of Solanum sitiens. Lineage (NCBI taxonomy): Eukaryota > Viridiplantae > Streptophyta > Magnoliopsida > Solanales > Solanaceae > Solanum > Solanum sitiens. The sequence goes on along the minus strand of JABWTJ010000158.1, from coordinate 1,536,256 downwards.
GCATGTAATTCTACATCTCCCTATATTGTTGGCCTATTTGTTTCTTTATTTGTGCCTATTACTATTTTTGCAACTGATGTGAGGCCTCCATCTCTCCTATTACCCGTTCCTCTTTACCTAGGCCATGATATGTTAAATGGGCAGCCTTGTTCGGTCAACAATGTTAGAGTTGCCCAAGTTGAGATGGACATACCTAGGCTCATTGACGAGGCCAACAAGAAGGACTTCAGCTCCATTGATAGAGCGGGTGGTAAAGCGTGTGGAGATTATTGAGAGTCACAAATTGATGATGGATGATCTCACAGCTATGTTGGAGGCTAGAAATAAGGTCGATGGTAGCTATGGCACACTAGGCGCCTAGAAAGATGAGATTATTATTATAAGAGAAGAGGGGTCTAGTTATAGTCGATGGGCATCTCCATGCTTTGAAGAAATGTTCCCATTAAAGATGTACCTGCCCCCATTCCAGAGATGTTGAGTATTGTGCCCCCCTCTAGTGAAAAGTCAGAGGTCGCTATGCATGTTGAGTTTGTTGATTCTCATAAGAGTGAGATGGTCAAGGATGATTTGGCCAAGGAGATGGATTAAGAGGAGTTTCAGGCTGAAAAGCATGGGATTACACAGACATTGATCAATCTAAAGGAGACCGAGGAGGTCATTCTTCAGGCAACCCAGAGAGATCTCTTCGAGAGAAATCTCTAGTTTTTCTAATGGAGTCACCCCACACCCCACCTTACCTATTATTGCTGAGATAGCATTAATGCCTCAGTTAAGCCTCCCTGCCACCTCTAGTGATCTTTTTTCCAGGAATTGATGTACCTCTTGAGAAATCACCACCTGAAACTCTGGACGAGAGTACTCCACAAGAATAGCATGTCATGGTACCAATTGATTCCTTCGAGCTTGGTGAGTTCTCGTGGTTTGAGGATAGACTTTCCATATTGTAGTTCTCTTTTGTATTTACTTTTTGAACATGATTTACCTAGGCCCAATTTTCGTTCGATTGTAATAGATGAATATGCTGAGACATGAGTTGGACTTCTGATTTTCTATTAAAATTATTTTGGACTTAAATGTTGATTTACTCTTTTTATTTTATTTCTTTATGTTATGATATGCTAAGTGACTTGTATGGATTCCTTTGGGGTTCTATACGCCATGTTACATCTGGGGGTACCATTGGGTCATGAGAAACTTAGTAATCACAACACAAGCTTTAGAATGGTCCTATGATGTCAAATAAGCCGCGTCTAGTACAGTCTTTTTCATGAATGTGAAGCGCGCCACATTTATGAATGGGAGGCTACAAGATGATTAGGAAATTCTACTTTTTCATTACTCTAAAGACGTTCCATAGAGTTTAACTCTATTAAGTCTCTCTCCTAATCCTTACCTTATACTAATTAGGATATGTTTACTTGAAGGGCTTATGCTAGAAGGAATGTGAGAGAGAACATGGAATAAGAAGCTCATTCATGTTCTCCTCCTTAATATCTTATCGGTATCTTGGCCAAACAAGTTACAAATGATAAGTTTAGATCGACTTTTCAAGTGTTGGCTTGAGTTGTGATGGACCAAGCCAATAGACAAGTAGTTGTCCCCATGAACCCAAATGTGGGTACGGCAGCTTCAACGGTAAAGGACTTTATTAGGATGAACTCTCCGGAATTTCATAGCTCTAAAGCTGAAGAAAACCTGAGTTTATCGATGAGGTCTATAAGGTAATTTCTATCATAGGAGTGACTCCAGTAGAGAAGGCGGAATTGGCCGCCTATCAATAGAAAGGTGTTGATAAAGTGTGTACAACCAATGGAAGGAGACAAAATTGGTGGGAGCGGGTCCTGTAGAGTGGTAAATATTTAAATAGGCTTTTCTTGGAAGATTCATTCCCCTTGAGATGAGGGAAGCCAAGGTGGTAAAGTTCATTAACCTTCATCAAGGAAGCATGAGTGTAAGGAATATGCTCTAAAGTTCACTTAGTTGTCCAAATATGCCCCAACAATGGCTGCAGATTCAAGAGCTAGAAATGAGTAAATTTTTATTGGGTGTCTTCGAAATAGTGGTTAAAATGTGTCGTACAGCCATGATCATTGGTGACATGGACATCTATCATCTCATGGTGCATACATAACAAATTGAATAAGAGAAACTAAAAGAGAAGTCTAGAGAGGTAAAAGGGGCTAAGACTAGTGATGGTAATTTCTCTCATGCTAGATCCGATGGACAATGTCGTTCTACGTTTCAACAAGGGTTTTCCGGTCAAAGTTCTTCTAACACTCCACCTAAGTTTAACAAGGATAGGGTGTTTAACCCTAAACCTCAAGGAGGAAGTGAAACGTTTTCTTTGATGGCGATCTATGTGTGCTAAATGTGATAAGAAACATGATGGTAAGTGTCTAGCCGACACCGATGTATGCTTTAGTTGCGGGAAGAGTGTATATAAAATTACAGACTTCCCATGCTTGTAGATAAAGGGAGAGAGAGAGTAATCAATCTCTTCCTAACTATTTGAATTCCAATGCTCCAAAGCAAAACTGCTTCAACGCTCTGCAAACCTGAGGTGACCAAGATAATCTCCAGATGTAGTTACCGGTATGTTAAAAAAATTTCATTTTAATGTATATTCTTTGCTTGATCCCAGTGATACTTTGTCCTTTGTGCCCCCTTATATGGCCATGAATTTTTATGTGTTCCCCGACATATTGTTCAAACTTGTTTTCTGTCTCTACTCATGTTGGTGATTTTGTAGTGGCTAAGAGGTTCTAGAGAAAGTGTATTGTTTCCTTAACCCATAGAGTTACTATTGTAGACTTGGTATAACTTCACATGTTAGAATTTGATGTCATACTTGGGATGGATTGGTTGCATTATTATATGCTTCTATAGATTGTAGGACTCGAGTGGTCAGATTTAAGTTTCCAAATGAGCCTATCCTTGAGTGGGAGGGGGAAAATTCTATGCCCAAGGGTCAATTTGTCTCTTGTCTCAAATCTAGAAGGAGTATCTCTAAAGATTGTATTTACCATTTAGTTAGGGTGACGGGATATAGATTCCAAAACCAATACTCTTGAGTCGATCCCATGGTTAATGAATTTCCGAAAAAATTCCTCGATTAATTACCCGATATTCCTCCGAGCGGGAGATAGAATGCATCATTGATCTTCTCCTAGATATGCAATATATATCTATTTATGCTTATAGAATGGATCCAACGGAACTTAAGAAGTTGAAAGACCAATTAAAGGACTTGTTGGATAAGGATTTCATTCGAACGAGTATCTCTCCATGGGGTGCTCTGGTGTTGTTTATAAGGAATAAAGATGGCTCACTCTGTATGTGCATTGATTATTGCAACAGAACAAAGTGACCATTAAGAACAAGTCTCCTCGCCCAAGAATTGATGATTTTCTTGACCAACTTCAAGGAGAAAGTTATTTCTCTAAGATTAATCTTCGTTCGGGTTATCACCAATTGAGGGTGAAAGAAGATGATATTCCAAAAACGGCTTTTAGAACCCGATATGGTCATTATGAGTTTTTGGTGATGTCATTTAGGTTGACTAATCCTCCGGCGACATTTATAGATTTGATGGTGTTTAGGCAATACCTTGATATGTTCGTAATTGTGTTTATTGATGATATTTTGATCTACTCAAGAAGTGAGGGAGATCACATTGATCATTTAAGGATCGTGTTGTAAATTCTTACGGACCAACAATTTTTTCAAAGTTTAGCAAATGAGAATTTTGGCTTAGATCCGTAGCATTTCTTGGGCATATTGTGTCAAGCAAGGGTATTGAGGTAGACCCTATCAAGACGGATGCGGTCAAGAGTTGGCCTAGAGCTCTATCTCCTTTGGATATTAGAAGTTTTTTAGGTTTGGTCGGTTACTATAAAAGGTTGTTGAGGGTTTTTCCTCTATTGCTTCTCCTTTGACGGTTTTGACTTAAAAGTATGCTAAATCTATATGGCCGGAAGCTTGTGACAAAAGTTTACAAGAGTTGGAAGATAGACTTACTTTTGTTTTGGGTTTGACCTTACCGAAAGTTACGGATGGCTTTATGGTATATTGTGATGCCTCTAAATTTGGGTTGGGATGTGTGCTTATGCAAAATCGTAAATTTATTGCCTATGCTTCAAGGAAACTTAAGATCCATAAGAAGAATTATCCCACCCATGACCTTGAATTAGCGGCGGTTGTTTTTTCCTTATAGAGAGGCATTATTTATATGGGGTTCATGTTGATGTTTCACCGATCATAAGAGCTTGAAATATGTGTTTATTCAAAAGGAATTGAATCTTTGTTTAAAAAGATGGCTAGATTTACTAAAGGATTATGACATGACTGTCCTTTATCCCACTGATAAAGCAAATGTGGTAGCGAATGCTCTTAGTTGACTATCAATGGGTAGTAATGCTCATGTTGATGATGAATAGAAAGAGTTGGTTCGAGATGTGCATAGGTTGGCTCGATTAGGTGTTTAAATAGTGGATTCAACCAAGGGTGATGTTGGTTCTTGATAAATCCAAATCGTCTTTTTTGATGGATGTGAAGGCTAAGAAAAGTCTTGATCCAATTTTTGTAGAATTGAAAGAGACGGTGTTCAAAAAGTTCGTTAAGGTTTTTTCCCAAGAGGGAGATGGGGTACTTATATATCAAGGTTGGTTATGTGTTTTGAATGTTGATGACTTAAGGGAATAGATATTAACAGAAGCTCAAAGTTCTCAGTATTCTATTACCCCGGGAGCCACCAAGATGTACCGTGATTTGTGGAAAATCTATTGGTGGAATGGGATGAAGAAGGACCGAAGGTTTTTACCAAGACATCAATATTCCCACTTGGAAGTGTGAAGATGTGAATATGGACTTTATTGTAGGATTTCCACGTACTCGGCGAAAAAATGACTCGATTTGGGTAATAGTGGATCGGGTGATTAAATATGCTCATTTCATCCAATCAAGGTTTCCTATTCGGCGAAAGAATATGATAAGATGTATTTGAGAGAGATGGTGAGGTTAAATGGAGTACCTTTGTCTATAATTTGTACCCAATTCACTTACCAGTTTTGGAAGTCATTTCAAAAGGGTTTTGTAAAGGTTAAAACTTAGCACAAATTTTCATTCCCAAACCGATTGGAAAGCCAAGCGTACAATTCAGAATCTAGAAGACATGTTGAGCGCTTCTGTGATTGATTTTAAGGGTAATTGGGATGACCATTTGCCATTGATTGTGTTTGCTAAATATAATAGTTATCACTCGAGTATCTATATTTCTCCATTTGAAGCTCTTTATGGTAAGATATGTAGATCTCTTATAGAATGGTTTGAGGTGGTTGAAGTTGCTCTTATAGGTTTAGAATTTGTATATGAGGCCATAGAGAAGATTTGGATTATTAAAGAGAAGTAAAGAATGTCCCAAAGTCAGCAAAAGTCTTATGCCGATGTTAGAAGGAGGGATATTGAATTTGATGTTCATGATTAGATTTATTTGAAAATCTCACCCATGAAGGGTATTATGAGGTTTAGGAATAAAGGGAACCTTAATCTTTATTTTGTAGACCCATATCAAATTTTGAGACGTTTTGGTAAGATTGCATATGAGCTTGATTTGCCAAATGAGTTGGCATCGGTGCATCCGATTTTCCATGTCTCTATGTTAAATAAAAGTGTTGGGTATCAAACATCCATAGTTTCCTTAGAGGTTTGGAAGTTAAAGATAATCTTTCTTATGAAGAGGTTCTAATTCAGATTTTAGACTAGCAAGTCAAAATGTTGAGAAACAAGGAAGTTGCTTCCGTAAAAGTGTTATTGAGAAATAATTTAGTTGAGGGTGCTACTTGGGAAGCCTAGGCCAAAATGATGTCCCGATATCCTCATATTTCTCCTTCTACTCCTACTCTAACTTGAGGTAATGAGTTCCTCTTGGTTTGTTTTATGTGTTGGGAATCATGTGTGGTTTATGTGTTTTCTTGATTTCCTTATGTTATGCATGCTTAAGTTTTGAAAGAAATAACTTATATGATTTATTTTCCTTGTTTGCATTGATTATGAATTTTCTATAGATTTAATGAGATGATTGTTTAACATGCGTTAGATAAACTAATAAGAGTAAATTGCATATTGGCTCTATAAAATTGTGTTCAGCATGCTTTTAGCTTTGAGAAGGTAGTTTCTCCTTGAACATGAGGAGTTTTGAGAATTCATGCATATTGGGTTGTTAGATGTAGTTCCTACTTCCGTATGTTGCATTTGAGTAATGTTGAGTTTGGAATTGATGTTTCCTCCTTAATTATGTGCATGGCATGCATAAATGGGCTGATAGAGTTAGTTCACCCCTTATATGATGTTATGAGAATGTCCTAGCTTGGAGTTGGTTCTTCCTCCTTGGTTGTATGCATTGCATCGTAGTTTGGGTTGTTAGTTCCTCTCCTACTCTTTTAGAACCATTTGAATCTCATTTGAGGAGATCTCGATGGGGAGATATTGTAACAATAGCTTTTCAGGAATTGTAGGTTCCATCCACGAGGACCCAACCATGGGGCGTGGGTCGATCCACGAGCCGTAGGTGGGGTCGTGGAGAGGGCCACCCAAATTTTTCTAGTCTATGGAACACGGTGGGACCTACGGATTGTAGGTGGGTCAGCACCCCATGGTCCAACAGTCGTTGTTCAAGGAAAAAGTCTCGAACAAGGAGCCACGAGTGTGAAGGACGGACCGTAGGTCCATCCACAGTCCATCGATGGTGAGTCGTGGGTAATGGCTAGCAGCTAAGTTTCAGGGGTAGTTGGGTCGTTTCCTAAGTAATTACTTCCTATACTATTTCATTTTTCCTACACTTAGAACCCCTATATAATACTTTTTACCACCAATTTCACCTCATTTAATTCATTCTTCCAAATTCCCATAAAGAAATCAAATCTCCTCCCAAATGTTTTCTCTCTAGAAAACTTGGAGAAGAAGAAGATTCAACTAGGTTTCAAAATTAAGATCCAAATTCTCCATTGAAGGCTAGTAGTTGGAGTCAAGGTATGGTAGTTTTCATCCATGAATCTCTCTCATTCATGGAGTCCCAAATTCCTCTATTTCAAATGGTAGAATTCCCCAATCTAGGGTTTTCTTCAATCACATTGGGTTCTTTTGATTATTCATCTTAATGATTTAATCATGTTTAAATAGGCATGAATTGATGATGTACAATGCTTTTATGATGTTTCCCCTATGAACCCATGCAAACCCCCCATGGTTTCCAAATTGTGATCATATGATGTGGGTTGTTGATTATGAAAGAGGAGTTTTATGATCTAAAGTATGAAGTAGTAGAATTACATGAATTTATGATAAAATCCTTATCTAATGCTTGAACTCTATATTTGGTGATTGAAATTAAGCTTTGAACCTTGAAAATGTAACATTCCAGAAAATGTACTTGTCTAGTGAAGAGTCTATTAGGTTTTAAGAATATGTATTAGGATACATAGGCTTCCCAATGCCCAATATTGAGTAATATTGGGCATGTTAGAGAATATTGGCTTACGGGTGTTAGCCAATTTCTATGTATACACAAGTAAATGAAAAGACACCTTGATGTTCAAATGCTCCAATCCAAGCTTAATTAGGAATTGTACCTGCAATGAAGACCCTAAGCTAAAATAACTATATTCTTCACATTACACACATTAGGTACGAGGCATCCAAGTGTCAAGCCTAGGTACCATAGCACATGATCATTTAAAATGATCATGTAGATTAAGCAGTAACCAAGGACATAGTGAGGATCCTTGGACAAGAAGTGAACTTCCAGAGTTCACAGTTAGGAAAGTTCACGGCAACACATGTGCTACCAACGGCCGAGAGACCAAGCCCAACTGATTCGGTTAGGGTGGTTAGGGGACAGGCACGCGTCGGGTCAAGCCACGTAGGGCTGAGCTCCCTAACCAATCCTAGGTTCTAACTAACTTACCTAACTAGCTAACTAACCTAGGACTAATTACAAAATAAACCAACTAGTGTGCCCGAAATCCTAAGACCTAACCGGGTGACACTAGCCGAGTATCTAACTAAAGAAACATCCTAGTACCTAACCTGGGATGGTCCAAAGGGGTTGGTTATGGTCCTAACAACTTAGGGGTACTTTAGTAATTACCCTAGGTCACTTAATTAATTAAATTAGAAACTTAATTAATTAATTTAAATTGTCAAACCCGAGATCGTTAAGCAAATTTTCAGAATTTGGCTAAGTCAAATGTTCTCCTATTTTTAGTCAATTTAGGAGGGGTGTTTTGGTAATTTAAGTGCAAGTCTTTTGGGTAATTCTTGGAACGACTATATATATTGATATTATGTCAGTTTTAGACCACTTTTACACGTCCCAAATCATATCAAACAAAATTTCTCTCAATCTCTCAAGAACGCTCTCTTTTCCAAACTCCATTGAAGAACAAGAAAAGCTTAAGGAAGAAGATGAAGGTTTCGAAGTTTCCAATCAGATTTCGTGGATTCTTCATCTATAAAGGTATGGGTTTTTCACTCTTGGGATTTATTTCCCCAAGAGGTTCTTTCAAGATAAGTTTTCAAGAACGTCAAATACTAGGGTTTTTACTCTACAAAACGGATTTTCTTCCTAACCCTAGATTTATGATTTTCAATGAAAAGTAAACATTTTCTATATTTAATTTCACACGAATTGTTGAGTATTTGATTGATAATGTTTTAATGTCATGTGTTATATGATTTTTCTCTAAGTGATGATTTTGAATGGGTTATTTCTAGTGTTTGATAATATATAAACGTTAGGGTTGGAATTTAAGGTTTGAATGAACCCTTTAACAACCCATTTACCTTCTTCTATGTTATGTATTTATCTTGTACATGATTTTATGAGTTGTTCTTGATTATGTCATTGAGTATTTCACTATGTATGATTATGAATATTGCATCATGAATAAGATTCTTGGAAGCAAGTGGTAAGTCTTCTAAGTGTGATTACTCTAAATGTTTATGTTAGCCTATAACTATGATGCAATGTTATGAAAAGTATGTATGACGTTGCTATGAGAATATGCTGGGCTATGAACATATTACTTGTGATATTATGATAAGAATACGAATATGCAAGTTATGATACTCTCTTGTATGCTTTACACAAGATGATTATGCCATGTAAATCTCACAAAAGAAAGGCTACGATGAAAGGACAATTCTCATCTAATCTAAAAGAGCTCATGATAATGTTATAAGAGGAGATAATCTCCTATGACCTATGATAATTTTATGATAAAAGAAAACTTAAAGGTTATTTCAAGAAAGGGACTTAAGTTAAGCACCAATGAACTAGATATGGGAAGTGTCCCTTCCCTAGCGGGAAGGTAGGTTCACAATGATTCTCATGAGATTAAGGCTGCCATGCAATGTAGAACTACGGGTCTCTAATACATCTCCTAGTTCTTGAACTATGTTGCCACCATAGGATACTAGCTAGTGGATCCACCTAGAAAGCTATGTCATGTTAGGTTCTACTTTGGTCGGTAGACCACCTCTTTTCGGTGTGGGGAAGACACTGGATTCGATGTTTAGATCACATTGTCTATGTCGGTTAATGCGTATGTTCCTTCATGTAAAATAAAAGACAAGTAAATGAACGTTGACTAGGGTGACTTGAGGAGTTTGCTTAGTATAGGTAGTGGTATGGTACGCTACCTAGACATTGCACAAGTTGACTCTAAGAGAAGTCCTAGGAGATTGTTCTTATGAATATGATAAGGTGAAAGATATGACGATTATGATGCATGATATTACTCTTATATGAATGTCGATCATTATAATGAATATGTTATTGAGTTATATTGTTATATGAAGTGATGACTACTTATGTTACAAGTTACATGAAGTAAGGCTTTACTTATGGTCTCCTATCTTATCTACTTGGTTGTGTGGGGTTACGGGGCTTCACATGACCATTGCACTTGTAGGTTGGGGATGAGGTTATTGGTAATTGTTTTGTATGTTATGTTTATATGATCTATTGAATATGAAATGTTAACATGACTTTATGAGAAGATTTGTTGATTATGATCATGCTTTAACTTGTATATGTTATATGGTATGTGCATTGAAGACTTTCATATGACTTAAACATATTTTCTAAAGAGATGATAAATGATCATTTTTCATGCATGTCCCTATGTGTTATGTGCATATACCCATACTTAGTACATGTGGCGTACTAACCCCATTACTTTATATTACTACAACTGTAGGTTCCGGCCATTGAAGTTAAAGAGGTCTATTTGAAGAAGCTTGGAACTCTTTCTCCAAGTCTTGGTAGGTCCTTATGTTCGGGATGCTATCAGTTATATTCCAGCCTATGAAGACTTAATAGTTTTTAGAATACGTTATTTCCTTTATGTTCTTTGGATTATTCTGTATTAAGGCCTATATGGCATATTGACTATTATTGGCTAAGTCCAGATTTGCACTCTTAGATGGTTTCTATATATGCGAGACAGTTTTAGAATATCGTATGTCTTTATAAATCTTAAGTATGAGTCTAAGTGTACTTCATTAGTATGTTAAAAGTTTTTAATTTTCCGCAAAATTTAACTGTATGATTGTGATGAAAGCTAAGAAGAGGCTTGTCTGCGACCTCTGAGAGGTTAACGAAGCCGGTCTCATCCGGGGTCTAGGATCCGGGTGTGACAGAAATGGCAAAGTATGAGTTTATGCATGATCATATGGAAACCATGTAATGGTTTTAAGGGTGCTTTGAGAGTGAATTGTTGATGTTGTTGATGTTGTTGTTGTTGTTGATGTTGTTGTTGTTGTGTTTTTGTTCAAAGGTTATTCTCATAAAACACTTGCAGCCATTATGTGAAAGGTTTTCTCACATAGAAAGGATTATTCGGTTGAAAGACTATTCTAACCTAATTGAATCAATGAATAAGAGCTATCTTAATGAACTAGCTTGTATTAAGAAGATGACATGTCTTTCCATGGATGATGAGAATAAGTAAGAAAATGTTATTCCGTGAGAATTTTGCTTAGCATCGAGTGGATATTGACATTGAGATGGAATCTCTCCCGTTAGTATAGGTCGAGTTTCTAAAAGAAGTCTCATGATATGGATGTTATCCCGTTAGTAGAGGTCAGGTTTCTTGTAGCAATCTCTTTATCCCTTAAACTACGTGCCCTCATAGGTTGTTTAGCTAGTGTATCCACTTAATCTAGAAGTTGATGATTGTACCTTTGGCAAGTAAAAAAAACATTTTCTGTGTGGGAGACACCGGGGGATCATGTTATATCTCATGTGGTCTCTATGTCGGTTAAGGCTAATTTTTTCACAACAAGATGATTAATAAACTATGGTTACTTAAAGAAGTATCTCACATGTGTTCAAACACACAAAGATGTTTTAGCTTGCATTGACCATGATGTTATGACTTATGTTTTCTAACCCTCTTATATCATATTTTAATTGGTCAAATGTACGTCATGAAATGAAATTTCCTTCTTAACATGTTTTGGATGTTTTTATGTTTTCAGTGTATTTTTGTGCTAACGCATACTCTTGCCTAAATTTTTTCTCAAATGTAGGGTCTAAAATATAGGGTTCCTATTTTAGTGGCTAGAGCTAGGACTTAGATTCTTCCGAGCTTGGTGAGTCCTCGTGGTTCGAGAATGGACTTTCCTTATTGTAGTTCTCTTTCTTATTTCCTTTTTGAACATGTTGTATGGGCTAGGCCCAATTATCATTCAATTGTAATCAGATGGCTATCTTGAGACATGAGTTAGACTCCCGTTTTTCTATGAAATTTGTTTTGGACTTAAATGTTGATTTCTTCTTTATCATTCTATTACTTTATGTTACGATATTCTAAGTGGCTTGTCGTGAGTACTTCAGGGTTATATACGCTATGTTACATCTAGGGGGTACCCCTAAGTCGTGACATTAATAAAAGCAACCTTTAATTCAGTCCAAGACGTAATCGACCCTTGGGACGGTTCCTCTAGTCATGAGGTTGCTTCAGTAGTTAGTGAAAAAGGAAACAACGTGTAATGACCCATCAAGTAATTTCTATGTAAAAGCCTTTTTTCCATCATTTAGAGTTTTTGTATAGTGAAGGGCAGACAAATAGTTCCCTTGGTCGTTCATTTGGATTTGGTGCAAGTTTCGGTGTTTTAGAGCTTCTGAAATTCAACGGTTGACTTCATTCAAAATCATGAAGATGGTCCTAGAATACAATTATTATAGTTTTGTTAGCTGTAGAACAATGAGTTTGGTCTAGGAATATTTTTTGTGTGGATCCCAAGTCTTTAGGCTAACTTTGAGCCTCTTCATAGAATTTAACTTTAAATGGAGCTTGAGTGTGGGACCTAGTTCTTATCGAGATAAACTCAATTTGAAATTTCAACTGCTTTGTTGAGTCCATAATGTCCAATTTTAGTGGGTAAGCATGTTTCATTTGTGTGCACGAGGTTCCAAATGAATCTCGAGCACCCCATCAGGGATTTTTACATTGGATAAAACCAATTGATATGCATCGACTGGTGCATGCCCAATTGTTGTTCGCATTTGTGAGCCCTTTTCCATGTTCATATTGTCTATAGTAGATCGCCTCCACATTTGTGAGGCTTATGCCGCGTCCAAGAAGGCCTGACCCTTTTTCCTTTGGTGTTTGCAGCAAGGTCACTACATTTCCAATGGTCGAGCTCATTGTCTTCTGTGGTTACGGGAGCCTTTCTGCATTTGTGAAGGCCAGACTTAGTTTCCCTCCAATATCACAGTCTTTCTTTGTCGAATTTGTGATGTGTAATATCGTTGTGTCTTTTTAAATAAAAACTAGATGGGAACAACTCCTCCTTCAAAATTTCATTTGGAGACTTTTGGAACTGTAGAGCTCACAATTGTGTGATTCATAAATTTGCATGTTTTGGACTTTAGAACTACGTGTTGGAATGTATGGATATTGTCGGGGATTTGTTATTTCATGTAAATAAGGCCCTGAATGGGATATCTACCCTAATAAATTTTGCATGATTCTGTTGTTGGATAATTGAGCCCCAAATTGTGTCTCCTTTGAGATAAAATTTGGGTAGTTCAAACTAACCTCTGTGAGAAGTCGATTCCAAAATTCCAGTGTGGGTCTGATATTTCCCGTTTTGACTTGAATTTGGATTCATCTCTATAAAATGTGTTTTTGTCATCTAAATGGTTGTCTTGATGTTGTGATTCTAGTTTTGAGTGCGTAGCAGCATTTAGAGACTATACAAAAAGGAATCTGGAGTTGTGATTTTGAAGTGCGCACTAAATTGTGTTGGACAAGAACCTATAGTACGACGAGAAATCGATTGATTCTTGAATGGAATGTTATAAAGTTAAGGACGAAAGAGGTTGATTCTGTAATGATGCATGGGAGAAATCATTCAGAGGAGGTCTTGGGAGACCGAGAGGGACATGCGAGGCAAGTACGCTAACTTGTTCAAGGATTCAAGGACTATTCTTTTTTATAAATTTTCCTAGATCTTCTTGATTTATCACTCGGGGACGAATGATGAGTAAACTTGTATATGTTTTAACAAACTGCTTCGGTCGTTATGACTAGGTCAATGGTGAAAAAACATTTGGATAATGAATTGAAAATTTTAGGCTAGGCTAGCGTCAAATGGAATTAGGCTAGGTGTGGTCTAAGGCCATTTGAGTGGTGTATAATGGCTAGGCTCGGTTGATATTTTCATATAGACAAGATATAATAAACCCATAGGGATTCATCAAATTGATTTCAAGTTAGTGCAAATCCAAAATCGAATTCAGCGTGAAGGAGATAGTTTGGTACATTAAGTGAAGGAGGTATATTGTGAAAAATAGGATTTTCAGGGAATTTTGAGTCTCTGAAGTTTGCATAGTCCACTGTAGTGGGAGGTATAGCGGCCATGAGCAGGCTTCATAGCGGTGTTCAGACCCCTATAGTGAGTCCGCTATAGAAGGTTAGGCAGCTATAGCAGATTAAGTCAAGATTTATGTAGAAACAACCCTAAAACTTCATTTTTCTAAACTTTCGTTCTTGGAACTTGGAGGGGCGATTTTGGGCTATTTGCACTCAGTTTTCTACAAAATATGTCGATAAAGGTAAGTTAGTTACTCCCCTCCAACCTTGTTAATTGATTCTTAAGCCTTAGAATCTAAGATATTACTCTTGGGGGAGAGTTTTGATATGATTTCATGGTGGGAAAAAAAGCCCCAAGTTTGAAAGGTTAATCATTAATTGGCCTAGGCTTGGATTTCCTTATAATCTGCTTATTGTTAGATCATTTTTCATTGATTGTTACATTTATTTTACTGTATTATACCAAGAACAAGCGAAGGCACTTCAAAAGAGGAAAGCTCGAGTTCTTTAGAGTTTTCAAGAGGCTTGATGTTAGGTAGGTGATGGTTGTATGTCTTTTGATTTATGTATGTATGCATGTCTACTACTTGATAGTACCATTTTTCAATGCATCTTAGGGAAAACATAGGGAAGTATATGAAATGACATCATGTTGATAATCTCATGTAATGAACCTGTTTATATGACTTGTGGTTTCAAGTATGATTTTTTATTGTGATTGTGAATTTGATTGTTTGTGATTGTTTGTTAGCTCACATACCACAACGCTATAAGAATACTAATGGTGTGCACGAATACAACGCATGGTATGAATACTAATGGTTAAATCGGGTACCACGGATGGTATGATAATAACTCTAATTAGCTCAGGTACCATGTCGGTACACTAACAACTTGTGTGTGGGTTCCAGAGAGTACCAAATATGTGTTTATGATTCCTTGAGAGGATTCGCGTTTTCTTTTGTGATCATGTGGGAAATGCATTCAAATATTGTTTAATTCATAATATTGTGACTTGAAGTCTATGAATTTTAATGATTGTTGATATGTGTGTTGTTATGTGTTACTGTGTAGTAGTTAGTTGTTTTTATTTATATCTTTGACCGTTCGTGTGATCCTACTAGTACGTTATAGTTTATGTAGTGATTTGCACTTTTTCTTTCTTTGTTGAGTACAGGGCATCTTCGAGCGGCTAATTTGAGACCTCAATTAAGGGACGCTTGATTTCGAATCCAATGGTGAATTATTCTTCCAGGCCACTATGGATGTTTCTTTATCATTCGTATCCATATATTCGGACATAAATACTTTAAATTGTCAGACTTACATTTTAGTTTCGATTGTATCCCCGTTAATTTATTATCTAGTGTTTTGGTACTATGACTTTCAGTTCTTATGAATTTATTTCCTTACAAATGCCTTTGCTATTGGATTGATTTTATGGGGACAGTGTTTTAGTTGGTTCTGACGCTATTTTATTTGTTTTTATGATGAATTGTGTATTGAGGTTAGTTTGAGTTTGAGTTATTTGTTGGTTCTCCCACCAAGTAATATAATGTGGGTGTCACTCACGACAGTGTGGGTCATGACATTTTCTTTTCTGAGGATCCCGCCACAGACTCCTCCACATTCAATATGTCATGATCTTCTCTCCATATTAATTTCTCATTTTTAGGCGTAATCATTCATAACCTCATAAGAGTTAGTTCCAAAAAAAGAACCACATTGCCTGCCATGGCACATTAACTCTCTGCGAGTATATATATTCAATGGTCTCAAGTTTTGAAAGTTCACGGAGCAACTGTTAAATCCATCCCATTTTTTGGTCAACTTTTGCTATTCAATTGCTACAAGCAATTGTTAAAAAGGAATAGTAATTGGAGTTGAAAATAAAAGATTTGGTGGTTGGCAAATTGGTAAGATTTGCAATCATTTTTTACTTTGCTATATTTACCTATGTCATTAGTGACATAGGCATGGTTTTCTCCTTCTATAAATAGAGCATTCTTGCTCATTTGTAGAGTACACCAAATTAGAGAGAAAATCCATTTTGAGAGCAAAGTGAGGTATTCCATAGACTATACAAGAAAATAGTCTGTGAAGAAAAATAGAGTGTGAGCGATATTTTAGTAAGGTGGAAAACAAAAGAGTGTTGTTCATTTTGAGTGTATAGTAGTCACTTTGAGTATTGTATTTGTGACTACACAGTGTAAAATTCCTTACTATAGTGATATCAGTTGCTCCTCTTGGCCCGTGGTTTTTACTTTATTTAGAAGGGTTTCCACGTAAAATTCTTGGTGTCATTATTTCCCATTTTATTCACATTACTTTTACCATATATATTTTTGTGTTTATCCGCATTTTCCCAACAAACTAGTATCAGAGCAAAATGTTATATTTAAGTATGCTCTGTGGTTGCAGCACAGTCTGAACTTCCACATCAGAAAAGATTTACTTTGATTTGCGATAACTATATTTTTTGGGGAAAACAATGGAAGCCAACACAAGTAGAATGGTTATTTTGAATGGTGTTAATTATGATATTTGGAAGGGAAAAATGGAAGATCGGCTTATGTTAAGAATTTTTACAAACCAGTATTTTCCACTGTAAAGCCTGATAATAAAATAGATAAAGAGTGAAATCTGTTGCACAGACAGGTTTGTGGATTCATTAGGCAATGGGTCAACGATAATGTGTTGAACCATATTTCTGGGAAAACACATGCTCGAACCCTATCGAAGCATCTTGAAAGTTTGTATGCTCGGAAGACTGGCAACAACAAAATATTCTTAATAAAGCAGATGTTGAGTTTAAAGTATCATGATGGTTCTCCGATGACAGACAATCTGAATAATTTTTAGGGGATCATGAACCAATTATCTGCTATGGGCATATGATGAAGAAATTCAAGACTTGCTTATACTTGGTTCCCTACCAGACTCTTGGGAAACATTTAGAACTTCATTGTCAAATTCTGCTCCGGATGGTGTGATCTCTATGGATTCCGCCAAGAGTAGTGTCTTGAACGAAGAGATGAGAAGAAAAACTCAAGGTTCTTCTTAGTCGGATGTCCTGATAACTGGCCCCAGGGGGAGAAACAAAACTCGTGGTTCTCAGTATAGAAAACAAAATATGAGCAAATCCAGAGGCAGACTTAAGGATATTGAGTGCTATCATTGTGGCATGAAAGGGCACACAAAGAAGTTCTGCAGGAAGTTGAAGAGGGAAAACAAAAACAAAGAGGAAACTAAAGAAGATGGCAATGAAAATTGCCTAGCCACTGTTACCACCGAAGATCTTGTTACTATCCTTCATGCGGATATGATAAATATTGCTTCTGATGAGTCAACCTGGTTGGTGAACACTGGTGTCGCATCTCATGTGACATCAAGGAAGGAGTTTTTCTCTTCCTATACTCCTGGTGATTTTGTCACCTTGAGTATAGGTAATGAGACTGTTTCTAGGGTGGTTGGTATTGGTACAATTTTTTTGGAAACTAGTGTTGGAACTAAACTAGTTTTGAACAATGTGAAATGTAAGACCGCGAAAATGACTTAGGTTAACTACAGACTAACATGTTGGTAATGGTGGTCTAAGGTCCTAATGTATTCTGTAATATGGTTTAGAGGCAGTAGATAAAGTATTAGGTGCATTGGAAGTCAAACGTCAAGGGATGACTAAGACGTCCGACGACTAAGTCACCTAAATGCCTCATATGTGGTTTTATGTGCTTATGTGAGATTCATGAGGTTATAAGGTCTTAAATGAGTCTAATATGATGTGTATAGGTAGTGTGTCAAGTTTTGTCGAGTTTGGAGGTCAAACGTCCAAGAACGTTCATGAAGTTCGGAAGATATGCCTTGAAATGACCTTGTGTGCCTAGGCATATTTTGTCGAGTTTTACGTGTTCATTTTGGATGAAATTTATGTGAGAGGTGTTAAACTCATAGACAATCGTATTTGGATTGGAAACGTCCGGGAAATTATCCCCAAGGACCATCCAAGGGTCCTTGAGGAAGGACCCAAGTTGGTGACCAAAACTGCCAAAAGGCAGTCCACCTACGGAGGGCAATCAACGGCCAATGGCCTGGTCGACGCCCCGTAGGTGGTGGGCATCGTTGGATCCTTAGACTAGGAGGCCAATCTTCCATTTTCCAGGCCCTGACCCAATCGACGGTGGGCAGCATGACCCGTAAGTGGGCTTACGCCCCGTCGATGGATCCGTCGACTGTGAGCCTGTGCCTGCGTGCAGCTCACTGTTAAGTGAGGGGTGAAATGGGAATTTCACCCCACTTCCAAATAAGAGTATTGGTGGTTTATTAAGGGTATATTGGATATTTTAAACAAGTATATAAGTGTTTAACACTTAGAATATTTCATTCTTCTAAATCAAAACCCCAAAATTCCTTAAGAAATCCCAAACTCCATTGAAGTCCAAAATCAAGGAACAGCTTGGAGGTGACGTTTTGAGTGGAAATTCTTCACCAAAGTGAATAATTATCATTATTGAGGTATGGCTTTTTATCCTTGAAACTCGTTTCATCAAGTAGCCCAAATTTAAAGATGTTTTCTAAAGTATTCAAAAAGGAATTGTCCAATTTCATGATTCTACCATGGGTTCTTGCATTAATGGTTTTCAAACGTCTATTATGGATTAGATTGATGTTGTATTGATGATTTTAACCTAAATTACCTATGAACCCATGAAATTGATGAACCTAAGATTTTGACTAAATTATGGGTTACTTGATATTGGCTTAATGTTGATGAATTCATGTGTAGTTTCTTATGGGCTTTCTATTGATGTAAGAATTGTATTCAATTGTTATAAAATTGGTATTGGATTGTTGAATCTATGTTGAATTGGTTTAGATTTTATTGAGTTTCATAATTGTGTATTGAATTGGTGTTCATGGCCATGGGAAAGGGCCTTGTGATGTTGAATTGGGTGATTTGGTATTGGCTTGAAGTGTTGATGATGAAGTGGTGGTACGCTGCCCTATTTCTTCTTATTCAATGTTAATTATACTTAAATTATATTATGATTGGTTTGGTCCACCTTTGGTGGCGGTGTTATGTGAATTGATGTGGCCTTGTCGGCGTTATTTTAAGTACATTGATGATCATGGCCTTGTCGGCACTACTTGAACTTATATGGCTATTTGTGAAGGTTATTTAGTGATGTATAATCTTATCTACCTATATGTGAAAGTATGTGTTAGACTAATGATACTATCTAGGTAATCATGTTGTGCTTTGACTATGTGTTAAGTATGTAGTCTTAGAATTGTTACATGATTGTCCTTAATTTGGCTATATGAGTCTAAAATGGTTAAGTTGATAATATTAAGGTAATGAATAGATTGACTTAATAAGGTTAAGGGTCATTCCTAAGAGTATAAAGAAAGATAGGTTATATGTGTTAAATGGAAGTATGTTGTGTCTTGTTTAGGTAGACTTGTGTCCCTTACTTGATGCTTATGTGAATATGTGATGTCTTGACTTAGGAACCTAAAGGGGTCTTAGTCTTGAATATATGAATGTAGGTGAGACCTTTAATGATGATTAAAGGGTCATTTATGTGGAACATTGAACCAAGTGGTAAGGTTATGAATTGTGAAGTAGTTAGTCGTAATAGTATCCTTCATGTAATGAGTGATGGACTTAAGGTTGATTGGCGTGAACGGCATCATATCATACCTTAGGAAAGTCGCAATAAGCTTCATGTCGCCATAGTGAGATAGTCCTAATGGACCTTGCTTTGGTAGGGTAAATGTAATTGGGTCATGAACATGATATAGGACCCATTTGTATGAACCTTAATGTAAATTGATCTATGAGAACTAAGGCTAGCACCGAGTGAGTATGGTAAAGGGAAGTAGTTCTAGTTAAGTATGAGACTAGAATACAAAGTACGCCCTTCATATTCCTTAACCATGGGCCTACATGAGATCTTTATGTTCTACCATTGGCAAGTAGAACACCTCATCGAAGTAGGATAGAACTTCGGATTCCATGCTTTGCTACCATGGTCTATGTCAGTTATTGCCTGTTCTCATCATATGGGATACCTATTAGCATTAGAGAAGTTCTATGAAGTTTAGGTGGTGGTATGGGACGCTACTTAGACATTTCACAATAGGCTTTGAAGATGTTAATAAGAGTCCCTAGGTCTTGTCTAAGACCATTATTTGAATGTCCTTTATGTGATGTATGTCTTCTAAATGAACTAATGACTTACGTTATGAAGTATGTAAGTGAATAAGTACCTAATCTAGAGTGCCTTAGGGATTCTTTAGTTAAATTATGAAGAGGGCATAAAGGATGATCTCTTCATAGCTTATCTATGGAAGTCTTGAGAATGACTCTAGTTAGGGAAAAGGTTTGGTGTTGTTGACATGATCTAAGCCTTAGGTAGTCTTAAAGACTATTTAGGTAATCTTGAAGAGGTCAATCATGGACGTTATCTTCTTGATTTACTTAAGTAGGTCTTTTGATAGCCTTTGGAAGGAGAGTGTCCTATCATCTATGTGTTGGTGTATTTAGTGAGAATGATTCTATCCTAGGGAGTCTATTGGATCTCTTGAGTGTGTGTGTAAGGGATTGTATGGGCGATCGCTTCACAACTCACTCAAGTGAGACTTAGAGTTACCTTTGGTAGAAGAATCTTATCTTGATGTTTAAGATGCTTTGTAAGTGTGTATGTGTCTCATTAGGAGTGATCTTAAGGATTGTTTAGGCACATCTAGAGAGGGTGTATGGGCGGTCTCTCTTTGTGTGACTTAAGTGAATCTTAGGATGGCTTTGGTGAGAAGACTACATTCTAGAAGATGTTTAAAAGGGAAGGCTAGGACTTCACTGTAACAGTGAATTCCATTCACTGTATAGTGAAGTGAACTCACTGTAAAGTGAGCTCTAAAAATATGATTTTTGGTTTAATATTTCTTATGTGATTCTAAGTTGCTAAATGTTATTCTTATGATGTTATTATTATGTTTTAAAGAAAAGATGCATATTTCCAATAAAGTCTGTTTTCATGATTTTTATGCATAATGTCATACTTAGTACATGTGGTTGTACTAATTTCATGCTGTATTTTCTATCTATAGTTCTTGGTAGGTAAAGAGCTTTGTGAAGAAGACTTGGACAAGGAGATCGTTCAAGAGAAGTTGAAGTATGTCCTCATTTGACTCGTGGGCATATATGTTATTTTATGTTTCTTTTAAGAAGTTTTGTAATAGACTATGTAGTAGTATGGCATTTGAATTCGTATGGGTCGTGTCTCAAGTATTATCGTGTCTTAAGATGATGATCGAGACTTAGTGTTTTCCTATTTCTACATATATGAAAGAGTTTAAAGACTTCTATATTATTTTTATGAAAAGTTTTAATTCCGCACTACTTTTCATTATGTATATGCGATGAATTATATGAGAGGCTTTTATGAGACCTCCGAGAGGTCGAATACGCTGGTCGCAATCCAAAATTGCATCCTATCTTCTAGGGTGTGGTTTCGGGATGTGACAAGCTTGGTATCCGAGCAAAGGTTAATGAAAGTAGTCTTAGGAATCAAAAAGTCTCGAAAAGTCACGTCTAGTAGAGTCTTAACCATCGGTGTGAGTCGCGACACATCTATGGGCGAGAGGCTATAGGACGATAGTGTTTCCCTTCATTTCTACTCCTATGTTCGTGCGGTAGAGTTATGTTATGATTATCCTTCTTATGAGTTTTGTTGTGTTTCTAGGAGATGAATACTAGAATAATGGCCGCTAGAAGGATGGAAGAGGGAAGGGTTAATGAGAAAGTTCCTCCTCAAGTTGAGCAAGTTGAGCAAGTGCTTCATGATGGGCAAGGTGTCCAAGGTGCTCAAGTGCCTCCTCAAGGTGATCATGCCGCTAATGTGGAAGGAGTTAATGAAGTGCCGGAGTTGTCTAATAGGGTGATTGGAGAGGCTTTGCTTGCTTTAGCCCGAGCTGTAACGGCTCAAGCTAACTTGAACATGGTGCCTAGGGGTAATGCTATGGAGAGCACTATTTCATCTAGGTTGAGAGACTTTGTGAGGTTGAATCCTCCAATATTTCTTGGGTATAAGGTGAATGAGGATCCCCAAGAATTCCTTGATGGTGTGTACAAAGTTTTGAGTGTTATGGGGGGTACATCTAGGGAGAAAGCGGAGTTGGCTTATTATCAATTGAGAGATGTGTCTCTAATTTTGTACACTCAATGGAAAGTCAATAGGCCAAATGACTTGGGTCCTATTGAGTGGGAAGAATTCAAGGAAGCTTTTCTTGGTAAGTACTTTCCCCGTGAGAGGAGAGAGGTTAACGTAGAAGAATTTATCAATCTCAAGCAAGGCAATATGAGTGTTGAGGAATACTCTTTGAAATTCTCAAATTTGTCTAGGTATGCACCATCCCTAGTGTCAAATCCAAGGGATGAAATGAGTCGCTTTGTGACGGGTGTAGCCGACTTAGTTAGGGAGGAATGTCGTACGGCTATGTTGCATGATGATATGACTTTGGCTAGACTCATGGTGTATGCACAATCAATTGAAGAGTCTAAACTTAGGAGGATGTCAAGGAACTTGAAAAGGAGTGTTGCTAGTGACCAAGTGCAACCTAGGTTCAAAAAGAGGCTTCAAATTCAAGATGGACCTAGTGTTCCTAAGAAGAAATTTGAGAAAGGAGGTGGTTCTAGCAATGGCAAACCTACATGTTCCACTTGTGGTAAGAAAAATTATGGTGACTGTCTATTGGGTACCGGTAGTTGCTTTGGATGTGGAAAAGCTTGGCACAAAGTGAGAGATTGTCCAAACATTGCTTCTAGGAAGGAGGGTAAGAAGGTTGAGCCTAGTGTTCCAAAGGAAGATGCTCCAACAAAGAGGCATTTCTATGCACTCCGGGCTAGAGGTGAGAAGCCGGATGAGGGTGATGATGACGTTGGTAAGTTCTTGTTTCTCTTTTGATAGTATGAGTTCCTTCTAAGTGGGGGAGTATGGTTAGAATTATGCTAGAAGTGTTGCATGTGCATGATGTTTAGGAGTTTGGTTGAAATTGAATTTCATTAACTTCTTGCATTGTGTGTTTTATTGAGTTATGAGTATGTTGTAAGATGTGTTTATATGATGTTACCTTGCATATTAGCATGTCTATATCATAAATTGCTTAAGATTGCATTTTTTTGAAAAAATTGCTAAAAATCACTGTAGCACTGTACACTGTTCACTGTAAAATTTTGTGAAAATTGGCTAATTGATTCTTTGGTCAAAAATTGTTGTAATATGGTTATAACTGATGTATATAAGTATGATATTGAATATAAAATGATCTTTTACCATTTGGAATGAAGCATGTGAGTTTTGTAGCATAATGAGTTAAGAATTATTTTCTAGTTTCTTGTTGTGTTGTGAATCTCTTGACTATGGGAAATTGATGTTTTCTTCTTGGTTATGTGTTGTATGGTTTGGTTATGTGCTGTTAGGTTGAATCCCTATTCTTGCAAGTGTTCGTAGAGTGGCAAGTGTCATTCGAGGACTAATGTTGTCCAAGTGGGGGAGATTGTAAGACCCCGAAAATGACTTAGGTTAACTAGAGTCTAACATGTTGGTAATGGTGGTCTAAGGTCGTAATGTAGTCTATAATATGGTTTAGAGGCAGTAGCTAAAGTGTTAGGTGCATTGGAAGTCAAACGTCAAGGGATGACTAAGACGTTCGACGACTAAGTCACCTAAATGTCTCATATGTGGTTTTATGTGTTTATGTGTGATTCATAAGGTAATAAGGTATTAAATAAGTCTAATATGATGTGTATAGGTAGTTTGTCAAGTTTCATGGAGTTTGGAGGTCAAACGTACAAGAACGTTCATGAAGTTCGGAAGATATGCCTTGAAATGACCTTGTGTGTCTAGGCATGTTTTGTCGAGTTTTACGTATTTGTTTTGGATGAAATTTATGTGAGAGATGTTAAGCTCATTGAAGATCGTATTTGGATTGGAAACGTCCGGTAAATTATCCCCAAGGACCATCCAAGGGTCCTTGAGGAAGGACCCAAGTTGGTGGCCAAAACTGCCAAAAGGCAGTCCACCTACGGAGGGCAATCGACAACCAATGGCATGGTCGATGCCCCGTAGGTGGTGGGCGTCGTTGGAGCCTTAGCCTAGGAGGCCAAGCTTCCATTTTCAAGGCCCTAACCCAATCGATGGTGGGCATCACGGCCCGTAAGTGGGCTTACGCCCCGTCGATGGATCCGTCGACTGTGAGCCTGTGCCTGCGTGCAGCTCACTGTTAAGTGAGGGGTAAAATGGGAATTTCACCCCACTTCCAAATAAGAGTATTGGCAGTTTATTAAGGGTATATTGGGTATTTTAAACAAGTATATAAGTGTTTAACACTTAGAATATTTCATTCTTCTAAATCAAAACCCCAAAATCCCTTAAGAAATTCCAAAGACTCCATTCAAGTCCAAAATCAAGGAACGGCTTGGAGGTGAAGTTTTGAGTGGAAATTCTTCACCAAAGTGAAGAATTATCATCATTGAGGTATGGCTTTTGATCCTTGAAACTCGTTTCTTCAAGGAGCCCAAATTTAAAGATGTTTTCTAAAGTATTCAAAAAGGAATTGTCCAATTTCATGATTCTACCATGGGTTCTTGCATTAATGGTTTTCAAACGTCTATTATGGATTAGATTGATGTTGTATTGATGATTTTAACCTAAATTACCTATGAACCCATGAAATTGATGAACCTAAGATGTTGACTAAATTATGGGTTACTTGATATTGGCTTAATGTTGATGAATTCATGTGTAGTTTCTTATGGGCTTTCTATTGATGTAAGAATTGTATTCAATTGTTATCAAATTGGTATTGGATTGTTGAGTCTACGTTGAATTGGTTTAGATTTTATTGAGTTTCATAATTGTGTATTGAATTAGTGTTCATGGCCATGGGTAAGGGCCTTCTGATGTTGAATTGGGTGATTTGGTGTTGATGATGAAGTGGTGGTACACTGCCCTATTTCTTCTTATTCAATGTTAATTATACTTAAATTATGTTATGATTGATTTGGTCCACCTTTGGTGGCGGTGTTATGTGAATTGATGTGGCCGTCGGCGTTATTTTAAGTACATTGATGATCATGGCCTTGTCGGCACTACTTGAACTTATATGGCTATTTGTGTAGTTTATTTAGTGATGTATAATCATATCTACGTATATGTGAAAGTATGTGTTAGACTAATGATATTATCTAGGTAATCATGTTGTGCTTTGACTATGTGTTAAGTGTGTAATCTTAGAATTGTTACATAGTTGTCCATAATTTGGCTATATGAGTCTAAAATGGTTAAGTTGATAATATTAAGGTAATGAATAGATTGACTTAACAAGGTTAGGGGTCATTCCTAAGAGTCTAAAAAAAGATAGGTTATATGTGTTAAATGGAAGTATGTTGTGTCTTGTTTAGGTAGACTTGTGTCCCTTACTTGATGCTTATGTGAATATGTGATGTCTTGACTTAGGAACCTAAAGGGGTCTTAGTCTTGAATATATGAATATAGGTGAGACCTTTAATGATGATTAAAGGGTCATTTATGTGGAACCTTGAACCAAGTGGTAAGATTATGAATTGTGAAGTGGTTAGCCGTAATGGTATCCTTCATGTAATGATTGATGGACTTAAGGTTGATTGGCTGGAACGGCATCATATCATACCTTAGGAAAGTCGCAATGAGCTTCGTGTCGCCATATTGAGATAGTCCTAATGGACCTTGCTTTGGTAGGGTAAATGTAATTGGGTCATGAACATGATATGGGACCCATTTGTATGAACCTTAATGTAAATTGATCTATGAGAACTAAGGCTAGCACCGAGTGAGTATGGTAAAGGGAAGTAGTTCTAGTTAAGTATGAGACTAGAATACAAAGTACGCCCTTCATATTCCTTAACCATGGGCCTACATGAGATCTTTATGTTCTACCATTGGCAAGTAGAACACCTCATCGAAGTAGGATAGAACTTCGGATTCCATGCTTTGCTACCATGGTCTATATCGGTTATTGCCTATTCTCATCATATGGGATACCTATTAGCATTAGAGAAGTTCTATGAAGTTTAGGTGGTGGTATGGGACGCTACTTAGACATTGCACAATAGGCTTGAAGATGTTAATAAAAGTCCCTAGGTCTTGTCTAAGACCATTATTTGAATGTCCTTTATATGATATATGTCTGCTAAATGAACTAATGACTTACGTTATGAAGTATATAAGTGAATAAGTACCTAATCTAGAGTCCCTTAGGGATTCTTTAGTTAAATTTTGAAGAGGGCATAAAGGATGATCTCTTCATGGCTTATCTATGGAAGTCTTGAGAATGACTCTAGTTAGGGAAAAGGTTTGGTGTTGTTGACATGATCTAAGCCTTAGGTAGTCTTAAGGACTATTTAGGTAATCTTGAAGAGGTCAATCATGGACGTTATCTTCTTGATTTACTGAAGTAGGTCTTTTGATAGCCTTTGGAAGGAGAGTGTCTATCATCTATGTGTTGGTGTGTTTAGTGAGAATGATTCTATCCTAGGGAGTCTATTGGATCTCTTGAGTGTGTGTGTAAGGGATTGTATGGGCGATCGCTTCACAACTCACTCAAGTGAGACTTAGAGTTACCTTTGGTAGAAGAATCTTATCTTGATGTTTAAGATGCTTTGTAAGTGTGTATGTGTCTCATTAGGAGTGATCTTAAGGGTCGTTTAGGCACATCTAGAGAGGGTATATGGGCGGTCTCTCTTTGTGTGACTTAAGTGAATCTTAGGATGCTTTGGTGAGAAGACTACATTCTAGAAGATGTTCAAAAGTGAAGGCTAGGACTTCACTGTAACAGTGAATGGACTTCACTGTACAGTGAAGTGAACTCACTGTAAAGTGAGCTCTAAAAATATGATTTTTGGCTTAATATTTTCTTATGTGATTCTAAGTTGCTAAATTTTATTCTTATGATGTTATTATGATTTTTTAAAGAAAAGATGCATATTTTCAATAAAGTCCATTTTCATGATTTTTATGCATAATGTCATACTTAGTACATGTGGTTGTACTAATTCCATGTTTTATTTTTTATCTATAGTTCTTGGTAGGTAAAGAGCTTTGTGAAGAAGACTTGTACAAGGAGATCGTTCAAGAGAAGTTGAAGTATGTCCTCATTTGACTCGATGGCATATATGTCATTTTATGTTTCTTTTAAAGAAGTTTTGTAATAGACTATATAGTAGTATGGCTTTTGAATTCCTACGTGCCGTGTCCCAAGTATTATCGTGTCTTAAGATGATGATCCAGACTTAGTGTTTTCCTATTTCTACATATATGAAAGAGTTTAAAGACTTCTATATTGTTTTTATGAAAAGTTTTAATTCCGCACTACTTTTCATTATGTATATGCGATGAATGATATGAGAGGCTTGTATGAGACCTCCGAGAGGTCGAATACGCCAGTCGCAATCCAAGATTGCAGCCTATCTTCTAGGGTGTGGTTTCGGGATGTGACATGAAACATGCTTCTGATGTTCGTCTGCACCTAATTTCTATTGGTGTTTTGGATGATGAAGGATATGTTAGTACCAACGGTGATGGAAAATGGAAGCTCATTAAGGGTTCTTTGGTTGTGGCTCGTGGTGGAAAACGTCGTGGTCTATACTAGACTACGGCCTCTACTTGTGTTGATACGGTGAATGCGGTTGAGAGCGATAACTCTTCAACATTATGTCACAAGAGGCTTAGCCACATCAGTGATAAAGGACTTAATGTTCTAGCCAAGAAGAAATTTTGTCAAATTTCAAAAGTGCTAAACTAGAGAAGTGTGAGCATTGCTTGGCTGGTAAACAAAATAAAGTTTCCTTTAAGTCCTACCCTCCTTCGAGAAAGACAGAGTTGCTTGAGTTAGTGCACTCTAATTTATGTGGTCCAATGAAGACAAAGACATTGGGTGGTGCATTCTACTTTGTCACTTTCATTGATGATTGCTCGAGAAAACTTTGGTTCTATGTCTTGAAGACTAAAGACCAAGTGTTAGGTGTCTTTAAGCAGTTTCAGGCTTCAGTTGAAAGAGAAACTGGAAAGAAACTGAAATGCATTCGTACTGATAATGGTGGTGAACATTGTGGACCATTTGACGAATACTGCAAGCATCAAGGTATTAGACACCAGAAAACTCCTCCCAAGACTCCTCAGCTTAATGGTTTGGCTGAGAGGACGAACAGTACATTGATGGAAAGAGTTAGATGTTTGCTTTCTGAAGCAAAGTTGTCGAACTCATTTTGGGGTGAGGCTTTATTGACCGCTGCACATGTTATTAATCTATCCCCTGTTGTTGCTTTGCAAAGTGATGTACCAAATAGTGTTTGGTATGGAAAGAATGTTTCCTATGACCATTTGAGAGTATTTGGTTGCAAAGCTTTTGTACATGTGCCAAAAGATGAGAGGTCAAAGTTAGATGCCAAGACAAGGCAGTGCATCTTCATTGGATATGGCCTTGATGAATTCGGTTGCAGGCTATATGATCCAATTGAAAAGAAACTTGTGAGAAGCCGTGATATTATTTTCATGGAGAATCAAACAATTGAAGATATTGACAAAGCGGAGAAGCTAGAATCTTCAAGTTTTGATGGTATAGTTCATCATGATGAAGTTCCTCACACAAGAGTGCATGATGTTGTTGGGCTTGATATTCATGGTGACGCCCAGAATCATGTATAGGATCAATGTTGATGTTGATAATAACAATGATATTGTTATTGATGATCCTGTTACTCATGAAGTTGTGGACGAATCAGATATTCTGCTTCGGGGGTCCACAAGACAACGGTTTCCTTCCTCCCGTTATTCACCCAACGAGTATGTGTTACTCACTGATGGGGGAGAACCTTAATGTTATGAGGAGGTCATGGAAGATGAGCATAAGGATCAATGGATTGAATCCATGTAAGATGAGATGAAGTTTTTGCATGAGAACCACACTTATGAGTTGGTAAAATTGCCCAAAGGCATGAGAGCTTTGAAGAACAAGTGGGTTTTCAAAGTTAAAGTTGAAGAACACAACTAGAAGCCCAGGTACAAAGCTAGATTGGTTGTTAAGGGATTTGGTCAAAGGAAGGGTATTGACTTTAACAAAATATTTTCTCCTATTGTGAAAATGTCCTCGATTGGCACAGTTCTATGTTTGGCTGCTAGTCTTAATTTAGAGATTGAGCAGATGGATGTGAAGACGGCTTTCCTTCACGGTGACCTAGAAGAAGAAATTTATATGGAACAACCTGAGGGCTTCAAAGTAGATGGTAAAGAAAATTTTGTATGCAAACTCCGAAAGATTCTATATGGCCTAAAGCAAACTCCTAGACAGTGGTACAAGAAGTTTGAATCTGTTATGGGGGAGCATCACTATAAGAAGACATCATCAGATCATTGTGTATTTGTACAAAAAATTTCAAACCATGATGTTATCATCCTTTTGTTGTATGTGGATGATATGTTAATTGTGGGAAAGAATACTTCCAAGATTGATGAGCTGAAGAAACAGTTGTGTAAGTCTTTTTCTATGAAAGACTTGGGTCATGCCAAACAAATTTTGTGCATGAGAATTACTCGTCTCAGAGATGAAAGGAAGATTTATTTATCACAGAAGAAGTACATTGAACGTGTACTGGAGCGCTTCAATATGAAGAATGCTAAGCCTGTTAGTACACCTCTTGTTGGTCATATGAAGTTGAGCAAGAAGATGTGTCCTACAGCTAGGGAGGAAACATGGCCAAAGTTCCATATTCTTCCGTCGTTGGAAGTCTAATGTATGCAATGGTGTGCACTATACCTGATATTTCTCACGCAGTTGGTGTTGTCAGCAGATTTCTCGACAATCCAGGAAAAGAGCATTGGGAAGCTGTGAAGTGGATACTCAGGTATATTAGAGGAAGCTCAGATGAATGCTTGTGTTTTGTAGCATCAAATCCAATCTTGAAAGGCTATACAGATTCTGATATGGCAGGTGACCTTGATAACAATCCACTACTGGATATTTGTTTACTTTTTAGGGGGAGCTATATTATGGCAGTCAAAGTTGCAGAAGTGTGTTGCACTATCTACAACTGAAGCTGAGTATATTGCGGCTACTGAAGCCGGCAAGGATATGATATGGCTAAAGTTATTTCTTCAAGATTTTGATTTGAATCAGATGGAGTACATTGTCTATTGTGACAGCCAGAGTGCAATAGACTTGATCAAGAACTACATGTACCATGCAAGGATAAAACACATCGACGTCAGATATCATTGGATTCGTGAGGAAGTGGAGAGTTAATCATTTCACATCAAAAAGATCCACACAAGTGAAAATCCTGCAGATATGCTGACCAAGATGATACCGAAAGACAAGTTCGAGTTATTCAAAGAACTTGTGGGTATGAGCTCTCTCTAAGAAGATGAAGATACCTTCTTCCAGTAAATGGGACTGGAGGGGGAGATTTTTTGAATTCATCCCATTTTTTGGTCAACTTTTGCTATTCAATTGCTACAAGCAATTGTTAAAAAGGAATAGTAATTGTAGTTGAAAATAAAAGATCTGGTGGTTGGCAAATTGGTAAGATTTGCAATCATTTTTGACTTTGCTATATTTACCTATGTCATTAGTGACATATGCATGGTTTTCTCCTTCTATAAATAAAGCATTCTTGCTCATTTGTAGAGTACACCAAATTAGAGAGAAAATTCATTTTGAGAGCAAAGTGAGGTATTCCATAGACTATACAAGAAAATAGTCTGTGAAGAAAAATAGAGTGTGAGCGATATTTTAGTAAGGTGGAAACCAAAAGAGTGTTGTTCCTTTTGAGTGTATAGTAGTCACTTTGAGCATTGTATTCGTGACTACACAGTATAAAAGTCCTTATATAGTGATATCAGTTGCTCCTCTTGACCCGTGGTTTTTTCCCTTATTTAGAAGGGTTTTCATGTATAATTCTTGGTGTCATTATTTTCCCATTTTATTCACATTATTTTTACCATGTATATTTTTGTGATTATCCGCGTTTTCCCAACAGCAACAAGAGGATCAATTCTACTTGTAATATCATCTGTGTACATTCTACTATAAAGTAATTTTGTCATAAAAAAGATGAAAAAATCAAAGATAAACCTTGTACTAAGATTTAGATAGCTGAGACAGAGGAGGTCATTCATTATTTGTTTTGAGGGGTAAAAATGAGTTAATACACTATCCGTAAGAATATTTTTTATCCCAAAATTAAACAAAGGTGTATTTGATCCACTTCTAATAGTTGAAGAATATTTTTGACAATTTCTCATTTGTAGAATTTAATTTTTTTACTTTAGAACCATTTTTAAAAGTTTGTTTTTTTTTTGACCAATTGTATATATAAAAAAAAAAAAAAAACCGCCCCCCTCTCTTACCCCGGTATTTAACACACCCTAAGACCTGATTAAAGGAATGAATCAAGTGATCCATATGATTGCACATTTTCACAGTATAATTAGTTAGTCATATTTTTGAGAGATTAAAAATATTTATTAAAAAATTATAAATTTTGGGAGAAAATAAATATTTTTGGAGAGTAGCAAAATTTGTTTTTCATAAACTAAAGAAATAATTTTTAGTATAAAAGTACTACTTTTTTAAAAAACATTTTTCGTAAAATGCAATTCAATTAGAAATACTTTTGAAAAGATGGGATAAACACCAGTTGTTGTTCAAAAATCAAAATGCTTTTAATTTTATTAACCAAATACAAACTATTTCTCCTTAAAAATATTTTTTTGAAAGGCGTTATTGATTAAAAAAAAATCAAACTAAGGTAATATTAAACTATAGAATTGGAGGAAGCTTTTGTACCATATACTCAACTCACTCAATTACATTCAACTTACTGGATAAAGATCCGGTCAAGTATAATTAGATCAAGTAATATTTAATGGTCTTATAGATTCATGTCATGTGTACTATATAATAATTTATGGTAGAGATACATTTAAATTATATACTCATTAATTATAATAATAAAAACAACAAAGCTGTCAACTTTTTTTTAAAAAAAAAAAAAACTATCAAATAAAGCAATTATGTGTACCCAAGCTAACATTTTCATAAAAAAAAAAATTAAGACTGACGAGAATATACAAACTCGCTGACTATTTACCCGACAAACTTGTTCATGAGTAATTTCACACATGCTTTCTCCAACTTCTGAAGTAATCTCCAAGAATAGATCAAACTTAAAAATATAATTGAGTTCTAAATAATAATTCAACTAAAGAACATGATAATACATTTTTTTTAAAAAAAATACTTAATCGGAGGTTTTCAAATAATTATATAAATATATTTATTCAGATTTTTCAAAAATATTGGATCCTTTAAAATTAGTATAATATAAAAGATCCAATACCAGTAAGAGGTTTGACAGTTAAAAAAGTCGGGAAGTCCGCACATTTTCATCAGCCTTATTTTTTTCTTGAAAGTATTAGCTAGGGTACACTTAATTGTTTTATTTGATGGTATTAAAAAATAAAAATAATTGATGCTTTTGTGGTTTTTATTATTAAGATAAATATATAATTTAAATCAATCTCAACCATAAATTATTATACAATACACATGGCATGAATCTATAAGTTTATTGAACATTAATTGACCTAGTTATATTTGACCGGATCTTTATCCCAACTTACAACACAAATATATTAATGAAAAAATAGAAATTTTCCACAAACAGTATTTTAAATTTATAAGTTATATATATTTATTTAATCATAAATTGAGTGATTTTTCTTTTAGTTAGACTCAGAGTTTTTAAGAAAAGTAGAAAAAAAATTAATTATATGGTCTAAAATTAAAAATTTGTCAAGAGTACCAAAGTGTTCGCAGAGATTAACTTATATCCGCACAAAAAAATTAAAACTTGTTTGTCAAGTGTACCAAAAAACATACTTTCTCCATCCATTTATATTTGTCATGTTATGCTTTTCGAAAGTCAATTTAATTAATTTTGAAAGTTAAATTAGTTTACATTAATTTGATAATTTAAACAAAAAATTAAAATATTCAAAACTATATGAAAAGTACTATAAATTATAATTTTTTGCATATCAATATGATTAAAAAATACATTCTAAAATGTTAGTCAAAATTCTTATAATTTGACTCTAAAATAAAAATCATGACAAATAATAGTGGACGGAGAGAGTATTAG
Organism: Solanum sitiens; assembly: GCA_016801875.1. Lineage (NCBI taxonomy): Eukaryota > Viridiplantae > Streptophyta > Magnoliopsida > Solanales > Solanaceae > Solanum > Solanum sitiens. Next base: position 1,503,136 of record JABWTJ010000158.1, on the reverse strand, counting down.
TTAGAAAGTTAAAAATAAAAATTTACTATTAAATAAGGAAAGTTGAGTCATTCTTTTAAAACAAACTCCAAAAAAATAGATCAAATAAATTAAAACGGAGCGTATAATTAATCTGATCTTAAATAAGTTTAAATATTGAAGGTATTAATTTAAAATTTTGGATTCCCACATATCTGTCACTGACCCTACCATTGCTAGCACCACCTCTCCACCCTTTGATGTGCCAATAGAGTGCAGTTTTTCCTGTTATATTGGTTTTTGTCATTACCAACTGTGTATACCAAACCCCACCTTATTTTTTCTCATCATTATATACGTACACACTTGAAATGAAATGAAATAAAATACATACTTATTATTAATGTATGAGTATTATTACCTACATAATCTACACGTACCACAGCTGCGTATGAATGTAATTAATCAATCATAGTGTAAAGAGTCAATATATGATACATTTGCACTTTATGCAACTATAAAAAGGTTACTTTGAACCAACATTTTTAAAGTGTACAAAGTTATAATATTCTTTGAAAATCTACATTATTAGATCATGAATCTTTCTTTTAAACCATTACCTTCATGCACTTCCAAACAAAACCTCCAACAACATACATTAATCCAGTGTGTCACCATTACTGAACCAGCAAATAAGTTTACAAGAAATTTAAGCCTTACCAAAAACATTAAAAACATTATTCTTGGTTGGATTAATAATAGTGATGAGCAGACTAGTTCAACGTCTGCTTGGACGATGCCTAGTTTCTCTGGACAGAGCCCAGAGAAACTAGGCAAGAATTGGATGGAGTATCAAGGAATAAAGAATTGGGAAGGTTTGCTTGATCCACTAGATGATAATTTGCGTGGAGAAATAATTCGATATGGACATTTTGTTGAAGCTGCGTACAGAGCATGCAATTTTGATCCTTCTTCTCCTTCATACGCAATGTGCAAATACTCGAGAAAAAAAATGTTTCATCTTTCTGGCTTTTCGGGTACTGGTTATCGTATTTCCAAGTACTTGAAAGCTACTAGTGGGATTAATCTTCCAAATTGGGTTGATAAAGCTCCTAAATGGATGTCCAAGCAATCAAGTTGGATTGGTTATGTCGCGATTTGTCATGACCAAAGAGAAATAGAAAGACTAGGGAGAAGAGACGTTGTTATTGCCTTACGAGGCACAGCAACTTGTTTAGAGTGGCTCGAGAATTTACGAGCCACTCTAACTCCTCTCCCTAACATTAAACATACCATATGTTGTCCAATGGTTGAAAGTGGTTTCCTAAGTTTATATACATCCAAAATAGACGCTCAACAGAGTCTACAAGACATGGTTAGAGAAGAAATAGCCCGAATTAAAAAATTATACGATGGTGAAACTTTAAGCTTCACCATCGCAGGTCACTCCCTTGGGGCTGCGTTAGCGACTCTAACAGCCTATGATATTAAACAATTTTTCAGAGATATACCATTTGTAACAGTCATGTCCTTTGGTGGTCCAAGAGTTGGAAATCATAGTTTTCGATACCATCTTGATAAACAAGGTACAAAAATTTTGCGTATCGTCAACTCAGACGATGTTATAACAAAAATTCCTGGATTCGTTATTGATAACAACGATGATAATAAATTTGTGGAAAAAAGTGGTGATTGGATCAAAAAGCTTGTGGAAGATAGTCAATGGGTATATGCAGATGTTGGATGTGAACTACGTTTAAGTAGTAGTGATTCACCATACTTTAATGGGATTAATATTGCAACTTGTCATGAATTAAATACTTATCTTCATTTAGTTAATAGTTTTGTTAGCTCAAATTGTCCTGTTAGAGCTACTGCAAAAAAAATTATGCACAAAAGTAACAATAATGTAAAATGTACGTAATAGAAATGACGATATCAAAGTAGTACTAATTTTAACATTAACTTTTCATAAAGTCTATTCCTATTTTTTCACCCACCAACCGTCCTTCTATAAATCCCTAACAGAACTCAAAAAGCAAAAAAACGTTCTTTTTGTCATTGCGTTTGGTCATAAATTTTAAAATTTTATTTTTGAATTCATATGTTTAATCTAACATAAATTTTGAACTATATTTTAAAATTTTATTTTTAAATATCTGATTAATCATTAGATTCAACAAATTTTCAAGTTCTAAAATTGATACGCAGAAATTTCACTTTAATTTCCAAGTGAAATGCATATTGTTCAAACACAATTTGAAGTTTTAAAAATCGCTTCTTCTAAAACTTAAAATTTTAAATTTGAATTTTAAAATCTATGGCCAAACAGAAAAATTTTCTTAGAAATTTTGTGCTCTTCAATAGGACATAACATTTCTATATTGTTATTAAGGGTAAAAAAAATGAGAAATTTAAAGTTAAAAAAGTTTTAAAATATGAAAATGTATCATCCTTTGATAAATAGATTTTAGAAGTGTCATATAAATTTAATAGACAAAATATCAAAATAATTAAAATGTCACCTCAGTCACTATTTTTATAATTTAAATTTAACTATCCTATTCTAAAACAATAATATCATAACTAGTATATAATTTTCTGATTAGTAACTAAAATTCAATTTTATTTTGACTGAAGGCCAAATGGTGTCTTAAAGTTATTGATTCCTTGTTTTAATTTAGTCACTATTTAAGTTAAAATATTTTATTCTAAAACAATAATATCATAAAAACAGTGTAATACTCTTACTAGTAACTAAAATTCAACTTCATTTTGAATGAAGATCAAATAATGTCTTAAAGTCACTGACTTTTTATTTTAATTTAATTACTATATTTAAACTAAAACATCTTATTCAAAAACAATCATATCATAAAACAATATTATTCTTTGATTAGTAAGTAAAATTCAATTTCATTTTGAATGAATATGGAATGATGTGTTAAAGTCATTAATTCCTTGTTTTAGTATTGACTTGTAGATATTGAATTGTTTGATAGAATAAAGGTATAAGTAGATAAAGAAAGTTCAATCAAAATGTACGGACAATCATGTCCTTAGGCTGCATTTGGTATCAATGTGTTTTATAATTTTCTTAAATTTAATGTAAGTAGAAAAATTTAATATCGAAATTTTCTGAATAAAAGAATTTTTCCATAATATTATATACGCCTACGATATTAATTGTCTTGCCTTCGCTCTCAATATCTGCCCCTTCCCCATTTCGAAGGAGGATCCAAAGTATACTCGTATTATGATTTTGATTGAACACAATAATATTTTACTCTAAATTTTATATTTATGTTAAGATATATTAATTTAGAAACAACTAATAATATAAAAGAAAAAATCTTTTGGCCATAATTTTTCACAAATGTCATTCTACATTAACCATCTCCTTCCCATTATCCAATAGATGAATACACTACATTCCTTCCCCACACCCATAGCCCTCATTCTCTAAATACACAAAATTATATTCCCTCCATTTAAAAAAGAATAATCTAATTTAACTTGGAACGGAGTTTACAAAAAAAAATATCTTTTCATCTTGTAAAGTTATGTCAAATACATTAAAATATTCTTTAATCTTGTAATCTTAAACATGTCACGTGGAAAGTTGGTTAAAATGTTATCAAAAAAAAATTGAATCATTTTTTGATACAGATTAAAAGAGAATCTAAGTCAAACGAATGAATATATTTTTTCAATTTTCAATAATAATAATAAAAAAAAGTTAGAAAAGAGATGGCTAGTGTAAAAAGTAGAAAAACTCAACGGTTGATTAATTCTTTGGTAGAAGGATATATATCATGCGGCGTGATAAATGAATGCTTTTTGCCTCTACTACTTTTGAGATTATGATATAAAGTGTAACTTCATAGTGCGTGCTCTCAAAAAGCTTTGTTTTGTTTTACCTGAACCAAATTATTATTAATTTACCCTTAAATCTATATTATAATTACTCACGCTGCCATTCAAAACACCGACCCCGTTGGATTACTGTTGGGGCACGTGCAACCGCTTTCCTTCTATATCCGGCGGCCGTCCATACGAAACAAAATGACATAAATGCCCTCCCAACCATTCTTTTATTTTGGCCACGTTGTCTTATACTTTCATGCAAATACGTAAACAATCAAAAACTCATATAATTCATTTTTAACAATAAGACAAAAGAATTAGATGCTTAAATATATATATATATATATATATATATATATATAAAAGGAATTACAAGGATTGGATTATTATTCGATTTTTAGCCACAATAATTCGATTTTAGTCATTAAGGCTCAAGACATTTAACCAAAGAAACTCTGAACGAGTTAATGATTGTTTGATTTATTATTCAAATTCACTTTAATTATTTAAATTCAGGTCGATTCTCTCGTTTGATATCTCTATTTTTATATAGGAAAAGTTTCAAAAATGATTGTAGTTTGCGCTTAATTAGAGATATATAAATATAGTTTGCTTAATTACGAATTATAGTTATATGGTGGCGGGGAGAGATGATCCAGACTAGAATAAGGAGGAGAGAGGCAATCGAGATACCGGAGAGAGAAGAGAGAGGTGAGAGAGGTTGCATACTTGTTATACTCATTTTATCATGTCGTATTACCAATACAATTGATACAACTTATTTTGTATCAAAATGAATACAATTCTATTCATTTTAGGAGGAGAGAGGCGTGTAATCTCGAAAAAAAAGCGAGCGAGATTGAGAGAGGGGTGAGAGAGGATGAATACATATTGTATTCATTGTATCACTAATACAATTGATACAAAATTTAAATACAATTGATATATACAAATATAATTGTCTGAATACAATAATACACTTAATTATTTATATAACATATTGAATATAATTGTATCATTTGTATTAACGAATATAATTTGTGTCGACGAATATAACTAGAAGAAATAAATTATTATGATACAATTGATGCATAATACATATACAGTTAATACATAATACAAAATAGAGTTAATATGGAATACACGTACATTTGATATAGAGAGGGGAAGAGAGGGAAGTGGGAGCAGAAAGGGACAAGAGAGAGGAATGAAAATTTGTATAAAATCCTAAATCAATATATATATATATAAATGAGGATCATAGAGGAGGTGATGTGGCACCTCTCTATGACCTCCATTCATTTTTTCTTATTTTTCTTTTTTTACTTGACATTTTTTCTTATTTTTTCAATTATTTTTTTCTTATAAACTTATACCTCTTCAATTATATAAATTCTATTCTTAAATTAGTATTAATAATATTCATAACTCTCAAACCTTTCATATTCATAACCTCTTAAGCCTTTCATATTCATAACTTCTAATTATTTAATGTGAAAGGTTACATTAACACTATAAAATCACACTAAAATTGTGTGTTATTTTGTAGTCATCTTTGGTTAGAGAATTAGTGGAAGACATGTTACAATATTTGTAAGCTTTGAGGTGCATCATTTTTCAAATATTATTTCATATATTACTTTCAATTAGCAAGTAAGGCTAATATGTAAGCATATTTTTATTTCTTCTAGATAAATTATTTTGTTTTGTTATCTTTGAGATTCATTATATGACTAATAATGTATTTGTTATTATTTTTCTTGACTCTTGTGTATAGGATGACATGATAACATCAAGTGATGAAGATTAATGGATTTTGAGCTATATATATATATATATATATATATATATATATATATATATATATATATATATATATATATATATATTTGTCAAAAATGATTATGTAAGAGTATTTATGATTAAATGTAATTTTCCATTCTTCTTTATGAGATATAATATTTTATTTTGTTAACTTTGAGATTCATTTTAGGACTAATAATTTATTTGTTATTATTTTTTTTTACTCTTGTATATAGGATGAAATGAAAATATCCAGAGATGGAGATTAATGGATTTTGAGCTATATAGTGATTATTCTTTATTTTTTTAGGTCCTTAAGAAGTAATGTTTCTATTATATTATTTCCTTTTGAATTATTTATATTTTATCAAAAATGATTATTCGTGTTTAAATGTAATTTTCTCCTTATTCTTTATCTTTTTCTTCTTTTTGTAGATAATTTTTAAACTTATTTATTCAGATTTGCTGATTATAGGAGATATATCTATAATGAAAATGGTTAGACATTTTTGAATAATTTGAGTTTACAAGGAAAAATAATTTGATATGTGTAATATAATTATAACTTTTTCTTTGTTGAATCATACATTTAATATTATTTGTCTGTGTTTATGAAGATATAAATCCTGAGTTTTTTAAAGAAAAATATCTAATTTATTCTCTTTAGAGACCTATATATGATTCTTAGATAATTTAATTATATAATAATGATAACACTCTTCAAAAATAATTATTTGTTCAGGTAAATTCATCTCTCACTTTTTTATTGATAGTATTAGTTTATTGTGTTTGTGGCGTATAATATTTTAAAACATAGAAGTAGAAAATGAGTAAATGAATATCGATATGCTACTTAAAGAAATACGTACATATACTTTCATAGTCCGGTAAAACAATTTTTATTAACAAAAATGATAGAACATAAGAATGTAAAGTTAATTTATAATTTTGAAAATACACATGGTTTTATTAAAAATAAATTATTTATTAATATGTAAAATTGCAATTCTTAATTATTTTTTTGTTTTTTTAGAAGATTTCAAGTTGTTTATTAATAAGTCTTTATATTTTCATATTTGTTATTTTTCGAGAGTTCTAAAGTTATTTCAAAATTGCGATTAATTTATAATTTTAAAAATGTAGTTGGTTTCCTACCTTTCTATTTACTTATAATAAAATATTTGTCTCAATAACTCTAATTTGTTTGTCTTTTCATTTTCTATAATTAATGTTCTTTATTAGTGTAATAATTACTCTTATTATGTTACAAAAGTTCAAAGTCATATTATTAATCCACTTAATTACTGTGACTTTTTATTCTTAGGAATTTATTATATTAAATGTAATATTTATTTAAAATGTGAAATATACTTTTTAATGTTTTGTGTTTAAGCCAAACAAAATTAAAAGAAATAGGAATTTTGTATGTGTCATTTTCTTGAATTTTTTTGCGTAGTTAATTCTCTCTTTTGTTCTCTTTTATGTTATTTTTAGATTTTACATTTATTTCCCAATATAAGTTGTCCCAAAAATAATTGGATATCTAAACCTAAGTATAATAATAATAACAATAATAATAATAATAATAATAATAAGATATGAAATTTAACTAATTAAGATTGTTAAACTTTTTTTTTATTTAAAATTTAATTATTAAAACGTTATTAATACAAATATTAAATTAATCTAATATTGTACAATAATAAAAATAATTAAAAATGTGATGATTGGGTGATGACAAGGACAAGTAATAGTAATTGTGGATAATGATTTATAATATTGTTGGCTAACTATATAGTCATGAATACTAACTATTAATAGCAATCCGAGTTACACATTGTCGAAAAATTACTAAGAATATAATTAAAAGATTACAAATAAGCATAAAAGAACGATCAGATTTCAAGTTTACATAATTATATACAAGAAAATCTCAAATAAAAAAGAAAAAAATGATCACAAGTTTACATTTAAGTAGTTCTAATATACCCAATTCTTATTACCTTCCTTTTTTCTCTATGAAATTTATTTTTAATATTTAACTTTTTGAAGTTCACATATATTGATTTCTTAATAAAATTCATATTTAATCTAAATATTTTTCATAGCTTCTCTTCTATAAAATTATGCGATTAACAAAAAATTCTTTTTATTAAAGTAATTATTGATATTGATATGTAATTTTATTTTAATTCTTTTCATAACCGCGCGAAGCACGGCTAAGTACACTAGTATATATATAAATGAGGATCTTCAGCCCGCTTATGTGGCATGCCTCAATGATCAGAAAAATATTTATCTTTTTTTTAAAAATAATTTAGGGCCTTTTTTCTATTTTCTACACAATAATATTATGTATACATACATATATGCTACTATTAAATAGTTACTTAATGAGCATCACACCTCCTTAAAATTAAGGAATTTCAAAAGGATATAAATGGCTGAACGTAAAAATCTATTTTTATTGTATTTCTTTTTCTTATGTCGTTTTCAACCTTTTTTTTTAGTTTTTATTATTATAATTTTATTTAAGTGTTTACTATCATACCTTCTATTTCTATTATTTTTAAAATAAAAATATTTTATTTATCTCTTCTCTTTTTTTTTAGTTTTTATTATTATAACTTCTTTTAATTTTTTTTTATTATTATACCTCCTATTTCTATTATTTTTTCTATTAAAAATATTTTATTTATCTCTTAGCCTTATTAACATAAATGTGTTCTTTTTATACCTTCTAATTCTATTATTTTTTAAAAATAAAATATATTTTATTTATCTCTTCTCCTTATTATCATAAATATGTTCTTTTCCGTTATTTTTCACATCAATCAATCACACTTTATTTATTGCCATTAAAATTGCAGAATATTAAAGACAATTTTCTTTATAATATTTTTATTAATGCTATTAATTCCCACGACCTTTCTTTTTTCTTCTGTTGTACTACTTTTATTTATAATTTTTTTTAGAGGAAACACTTCTTCAATTTTAAATTTTAAATTATGGCAAATTTCAATCACATTTATTTTCTATTAAATGAGTATTACCAATTAAGCCTTATAAATGAGTATTACCAATTAAGCCTTATAATTTCATATGAGTTACAAAATCTTTTTACCTTCCCTTTACTTTAATATTTTCATATATAAATATATTTTCTCCTTTCTGTCCGAACCTCATTTACATGTTTATTCTTTTTAATTATTCTTGATTTTTTTTGGTTGTAGGAGCTTGGATTTTGGCGTGACAATGCAGAGGAATGTTGTGCTAAATTTTTCTAAGAACGTTAAAGTTCAAAGGTGTATTCGTAATCTTTTTGTTCTTTTGTTTTCATATTATTTATACTCCTTTTTATTTCTTGATTCGTTTTGTTTTAACTTTGAGTTGTACGAGTTTGAATTTTCGTGTGGCAACCATGAAGGGGAACGTTGTGCTAAACTTTTTCCAAGAAAGTTAAGGTCAGAATGATAAATTTTTTCAAGAAAGTTAAGGTCCAAAGGTGTATTTATAATTTTTTTCTTTTGTTATTATATTATTCATGTTGATCTCTTCTTCTTTCTTTTTCTTGATTTATTGATATCTTAGCCCTTTGATAATTTTGTATTTTATAAGGACATTTCAATATATATGAAGAATTTAGAACAATTGAAAATAATTTAAAAGTTTCTAATTTTATTTCTCAATCCGAGACACTTATTGTAATGAACTTTCACTATTCGAAAAGTAAGAATATAATTATTGTTCTTCTCAATTTCTTACGTAAAAATACTAACTTTATCATCCAAAATATGAGAGTGATAGTTATTCACAGCTCTAAAAGCATCTACATTTTATAATAATAGTGCTTACATATTACTACTAACACATACTCTTATATATATATATATATATATATATATATATATATATATATATATATATATATATATATATATATATATATATATATATACCTCAAGTAAATCATAAATAAAAAGTTTTTTAAGGAAAATAAACACTTCGAGTACAACTATGAAAGCTAGAAAGATTTTCAAAGTTTATTCTTTACATTCTTTATATTTACTTTTTTGGCTACTTTTAAATGTTTACAAAAATAAAATTTACGAAATTTTTTGTAGCTTCACCAACATTAATAATGAAAGAATTGAAATTAACAAAAAAATAATATATAATTAAGTGTTAATCTAATTCATTTGTAGTTGAACAAAAATGTGTTTTATATAGACATATAAAAAGTTGAATGTAGAAAATGTAATGTCGCTTAATTAAACATAGCAATCAAATGCAGTAAAACCCAAATTCAATCTAGCAGCCCACTACCTCTCAATTACTAATACAAGTTTATTTACGGTAAAAATTCAATTAGGCATAATTAATTTTCTTAATACTCATTTTTTTTAATTATTCAAATTAGTTATTTACTTCAATTTTATGTTACTATTCTTTTTTATTACTATAAGTACTAAAAAGGAAATCATTTCTACCGCGTAACATTTTTGATTTCATTTCTACGCTTTCTATTTAATTCTTCATTACTTTTAATGTGCTCCTTCATTTGAACTCTTTTTCCTAAAAAAAAAGAAAGTTATTTCGTAGGTTCTTCTTTCTTTGTTTTTCTTTTGTCACAATTATTTATTTTATATTGTATTTTGGTGCAGACTTTTTTGTTAGGAAATAAAGTACAATTTCCCTCACTTGTGAAAAGTATTTGTCCAAATTCAAGATTGAAAAACATGTCATCATTAGTAATATATCATTATTTGCTACTTTTATTATTTATTGTAAGTTTGTATATAGTCATACAATGCCCTATTATAAGTGGTGGGAATTATTATATTAATTTCATATTGAATTTATGTAATTCTTATAACTTTGTAGAATATATTATCATTAGTGTTTGTATCAAATTTTGTTACTTTTTTTCATTTATTGCAAACTTGTACATAATTAGTGTTGATTGGAATGTAATAATTTTTTTTTTGGAGTAAATGTCTTATTGTAATTTTAGGAATAATTATATCAATTTCATATTGAGTTATGATTATTATTTCATTATATTTATAAATAACTAAAAAAGAATATATGAATATGAATTTGTATTTGCTCCCAAAACAAATGACATGTCTTTTTTTAAAAAAAGTTGAATGTTTCTTTTATCTCAAAATAATCTATATAACATATAAAGTTAGGCAAAAGAAGAATGACATGTCTTTTGAATAAGAAAATCATTATTTTCAATATCATAGGCAATTTATAGTTTAATTAATAGAATTCAATCTATGATGGTTATTAATAGCGTTATAAGATGAAAATTAGCAGATTTTAGTTGTTTTAATTTTATCCTTACTTACAGTAAAAGACATTTTAAAGCAAAAGTTAAAAAAAAAAAAATAATCAATATCATAATTTATTTTTGAAAACTAACAGTTATTTCATAATTTCACTAATGTACTAACTTTTTTATTTGATTGTCGATATGGGCAGATTTACATTTTCAATAGTCTAATTTTTTTTTACATCTTAAAATCATACATAGTTTATATAACATTAAATAAAATCATTTTATCTTTTAGGTTTATTACAAAAAAATTATGTTATTCTTTTTTCATTTCTTATTTAAGTTGATATTATACGTTAATTTGAATGAGTAATCTCATTTTCTGGCGTCTTACACATTTATTCGATAAAAAACATATATATATAATCCAAATTCTAAAGGATCATGAAAAGACAATTATTTTCTCTTATATAAATTATAATGCTTATAAATATTTAATTATATTTATACTCCCTTCGTCTCAGTTTATGTGGCACCCTTTGACTTGATACGGTGTTTAAGAAAAAAAAATTTTAAAAGTGTGGTAAATTCTATTTAATTATGATAAAATTATATTTGTGGGGATGGACAATGTAGAAAAATGTGTCACATAAAATGAAACAGACTGAGGAAGTATGATTTTTAGGACCGCGCGAAGCGCGGCCAGTTACACTAGTATAGCTATAAATGAGAGGAATGAAATTTTGTATAAAATCATAAATATAGCTATAAATTCTACTTAATATTTTAGATTATAATAATCTTTTCGTAAATATATGTCATATATTTATTTTGTCATGTAATTTTTCCTTTTATATATATAATCCATAAAACATATACTAATTAGTGCAACATAATTAGCGTTTGCCCATATCGCAAATACGAGAAAATAAGAATTTTGCTTTCGTAAATCATGTATTTTCTCTTCTTTTTTTCCCCTGGATCAGACCCACAAATTTATTCACAATAAAAATAAAAAGCAATGTAGTGCGCTCAGTTTTTATTATGGGGATATAAATTATACGCAATCTTTCAACATTTAACATGAAATTAAAATTATTTCAGTTAAATATGTTTTAAAATTTATTAACTTGACTTTATTTTTGTTTTCAACGTTAAAAATCATATTTGAAATTTAGAGTTGTGTTGGTCACGACTCATGAACACAACTTTGAATTTTTTTTTTTACTTTTTTACTTTTGTGAGTAATCCGAAGTAAAACACAATTTTGTTATTTTTTAAATTGTTGGAAAAATTGGAAAGACCTAGTAACTCGAAAGCTTTCGCTCCTTTAATGCTTTCAATTAAATTTATTTATATCTCATGAAATTTTATATATATACACACACTACTCCTTCTGTCCAATAATAGTTGTCCACTATTGACTTGAACATATCTTAAGAAACAATTAATATAGGGATAATATTTGTAATGACTCGTTCGATAATTTATTTTTTCATGAAAATTACCATTTTGCCCTCCCGATATTGACCCCGAGTCTTCTACGATTGATTTTGAAAAGCTGGTTTCGAACTTTGGGTTAAAATCTTAAAAATTTGTAAGTTTTGAGTTTGAAAGGGTAAGTTGTTAAGAAAGTGAATTTTGGTGCCTTTTTAAGTTTCGAGCTGAATGAAATTTTGTCATTTCCATCGATATCAAAATATAAAATCTGATCCGTGAAAGTTCTTGATTTCAGATTCTGAGTCTTTTTGAGGATTTACGATCCTAAGTTGTGTAGCTGTGGAATTTTACTCTTTGGATTGACTTTGGTCAACATTCAAGGTTCGAATACTCAAATCGGAATTATGAGAGTTACGTTGGATTCGGGAGATGATTTTAGGCCTAGGTGAGGTTTTGGTCAATTTTTGAGAGGTCCCGAAATTGTTTTAGGCTTTTAGGCATGCATTAGTTTCTTTTGATTTTCGCGGATGTCGGATCAAGAAGACTTCGAATTCATGTTTTAAATGTTTCATAGTTTCTTTTGATTTTCACGAAGGCTGATCATTTTTGGCTTCGAATGTCACCCATGAAGGGTGTGATGAGGTTCAAAAAGAAGGGACAACTTAGCTCTAGATTCATTGGACCCTTTGAAAATTTGATTCGCGTGGGAGATGTGGCTTATAAGTTGGCCTTCCCACCTAGTTTGTCTGTCATGCATTCCATGTTTCATATTTCATGCTTTAAAAGTATGTGCCGTATGAGTCCCATATAATTTCCCTTGATTCTATGGACATGGGTCTAGACTTATTTTGAGAAGGAACCTAAATCTGTTTTGAATAGGCAGGTTCGGAAGCTTAGGACCAAAGAGATTACTTCAATGAATGTGTAGTGGAAGCATAGTTCAGTCGCTAAGGGGGACTTGGGAGATAGAGTTTGATATGTGTGCCAAATATCCTCACCTTTTTTAAGCTCTACGTAATTTCTTTCGCATTATGTTTTAGGATGACCATGCTTTTCAGTGGTGGATAATGTAATGACTCGATCGTTCATTTTATGAAAATTATCATTTTGCCCTCATAATATTGACTCCGAGTCTTCTATGATTGATTTTGAAATATTGGTTTTGAACTTTGGATTAAAAGTTAAGAATTAGCAAGTTTTGAGTTAGAAAGGTTAAGTTGCTAAGAACATGGTTTTTGGTGTCACTTGAATTAGCAAGTTTTTGGTGTCCTTTGTTTCCATCAGCCCCGAAATGTGAAATTGATTCGTTAGAATTGTCAGTTTCAAATTTTGAGTCTTTCTTTTAGGATTTGAGGTCCTAAGTTGTATAGTTCTAGAATTTTAACATTTAGATTGATATTGGTCAACTTTTAGGATTTAGATATATACTCAAATTGAAATTCTGGGAGATTTGATGGATTCAGATGATGACTTTAGGTCTAGGTGGAGTCTTGATTAATTTTGCGATGCCCCGAGCTTGTTTTAGTCTTTTTAGGTGTGAGCTAGTTTCTTGTGGTTTTCACGAATGTTAGATCAAGTGGACCTCAGATTTGTATTTTGATGATTCCATTTTGTCCAGAACATTGAGTATAATTGATTTGCATGTGTGATTTTGTGTTGACGCGTTCCAAACAAATCCCGAGGGTCCTTTAGATTGTTGGAAAGTTGATTGTGTTTTCCGGTGCTACATGCCTCACTTTTGTGAAGTACCTATCGCCTAAGTGACCTTCACTTAAGCAAAGGACATGTCGCTTAAGCATGGGAGGCTTTGCTTCTGTGAAGGCCACACTTTTTGCCTAAAATTCGGGGTTTAAGCCATATTTCATCATTTTGAGTTTTTGGAACTTTTGGGGTGACGATTTGGACTAGATTTTTGAAGAAGATCTATTGGGTAACGATTCTTAAATCTAAATCTTCAATTACCCCTTATTATTTGTGGATTTATGTATTTAAATCAAGCTTTTGAAATAAGAAACTTGAGTTCACTTCAAGAACCTAAGAAATTATTAAAATGGTGATTTTGAAGTCCTTTTTCGAAAGGATTTTCCCTAATGAGTTCAGAAAGCCTTGATTAATTGATTAATACTTCAAGTATTAAATTTTGGATTCAAATCTTATTTTTGGGATATAGTTTTGTGTTGATTGACCCATTTTTAATGGTTTGTTTTCGAAAATTTATTGTGAACACTTGCTTGTGCATAGATTGTGTGGCTTCGAAAGTGATTCGAAAGGAGAAGACTCAACTTTTGGAGTTATTGTTGATTGATTCAAGGCAAGTGACTTTCTAAACTTTGTATAGTAGTAGAATTTGTGTTCTTCTTTCGTTGCTTGTGTGTTGGGAGTTATGGAGATGAGGTGAATTTTCAAATTGTCCACTTGATACATCTAAATAAATAAAAATAGGGTTGAAATGAAAAAGACTATGTGACGAACATGTTGATGTGAATTTCTTTATTGTGACGCCTGTAGATTGATTGATGAAATGCTTGAAAGTATGAATGTAAACTTGAATTGTATGAATTGTTGTCTATTCTGTGTGGTGTAATATTGCTTATATGCATTGATTGTGAACACTATGATGATTTATGATGCTGAGGTCTTTACTGGTGAGTGTTATGATGTTGAGGCCTATGCCAACAAGTGTTGAGATGTCAAGGTGATTTCCAAAAAGTGTTTACAAAGCCGATGAAAAATGGTTCCGGGTATTGATTTGATATAAAGTCGATAGGAAATGATTTCGACTAGTGATATAAAAACGATGAAAATGTTTAGGGCTAGTGATTGATATAAAGTCGATGAAAATGATTTCGGCTAGTGATTTGATATAAAGCCGATGGAAAATGGTCCCGTCTAGTGATACTGTGCCAATGAAAAATATTTCCGACAAGAGATTGATCGTTGTGATTTTATGCTTATGCGTGACTTAGTTGTTACTTGTTATTGATGTACTTGTTATGTGTAACTGAACTACTTGACATTGAGATTGACTTATTTGATTCGTTAATTGTTGAATTGTTACGATTGAATTGTGTATATTGAGCCTTGTAAGGCGTGTATTGTCGAATCGCTAGGTTGGGTTGATTTTTATGCATATTGTAGTTTGAGGAGGTTCGTTTCAAGTGTAAGTGATATTTGGTTTCTAGCTAAATGTCTTGTTTTCTAGGTTTCTTGTTGTGCATCATGTTGTTGGTACTCATCTCTTGCTTTCACCCCAGTGTAGGTTCCGAGCCCGAACCCGTGTGATTTCTTTCTCTTCCTTCTGATTTCGAGGCTTGTCAAGGATTTGAAGAGGTAGTTGCTTGTCACTTCGGTGGATCGTCTTTTTCTTTCCTTCAAGATTTGATCTATTTGAGAAACAAAGACTTAGACTTGTACTTATTTCTTAAATTCCGCGCTGTATGCATTTCGTGGCCTGTACACATGACAACCAGATTTTGGAGAGTTTTAATAGAAGAATAAGTTTTCCTCTTTATCTCATTCTTGTTTTTACTGTTCTTCCACATTTCTATCGTCCTTTTTGGGTTGACGCTGACTTGTCTTGATGGAAAAAGATAAGTGTCATCACATCGTTTTTGGATCGTGACAAATATTACTATATTACCCTTTGAATATATTGAATTTAATATTTTGAAAAATGTATTAGATACTTATTAGTATTTAATAGTAAGGATAAAATAGACATAAAAGGATAAATTATGTGTTGATTTTTCAAACTGGACAATAGTACAAAAGACAAGTAAAGATGGACAAAAGGAGTATCTCTTAATTTCAATTTACCGCAAAATATAATACAAAAAATGGTATAATTTCTAAACTAATATATGTATATAATCTAACAATACTACTTAAAATATAAAACAATTAATGGCGGACAAATTCAATATTTGAACACAAACTTTTTTTAGCAATGAATTATTAAAAAAAAAAATTATGTTAGATACCGACAAAAATGGTAGGGGTATATTTTTTGCAGTTGATGTTGGTGTATGATATGGTATTTGTTTGTTTTGACTACATGCATGATGTAGAAAGGCAGAGGGTTAGACAGGTTGACATTACTAAAACCTCAAATAATTTTTCAATATTCGTTTACTTTTAGACCTTTTGTGTTGTGCATATTGCTAGACTTGTGCCCAAATTTCCATCCGCAATATAAACAGAGTATTAATTTTGTTATAAAAATCAAAGTCCAAAGCCAGGCTAACAGTCTACTATATAGCTAGTAAGGACCATGTAATAAGTTTTGATTGACCTAGCCAATGGACCTAAGTGAAATTGCAACTTAAACCGTTTACACATTCGAAGTTGTAATATTTTCTTAGTGGTGTGCGCAAAATTTTTCGTAAGGAGTGTTACCTTTTGAATGAATTTTTGAAGTATTTCACATCCTTTAAAAAAAGTAAATTAAGACATAAATTGAACATAATTTTTCATTTTACCCTTATTAATTTATTATCAAATTTATTGAAGTCATTTACCAAAGAAAGGTCTAACCCATCGGTGACCCCCTAAAGTTGACACCAACTTTCACTTAGACACCTTAACTAAGTTTTGTTCATTTTAGACACCTCATGTCATGTCTCGTTGTGTCATTTTGACACTTTTTACTGACATGGCATAGTGAGTGTAATACACTCCATACCAGCGCGTGAAAGACTCATTTTTTTTTTTTCATTTTCTTCCTCATTTCTCAGCCACCATCTTTCAAAACTTGAACTCCTTCCATGGAGAAATAGTTTTGATGATGCTACAGACAAAAAAATAATAATTTCAACACAAAAAGATTTCACAAAAAATAAATTTCAACCCATGATTCATGTTGTCACAAATAAGAAGAAAAAACTTGAAAAAGACAGTGGGTGGCGTGGCAGAGGGGTGGAGAAGACGATAGGGGTGGGGAAGGGGTTGGGGTTAGGGTGGGCAAAGGTGTAGAAGACGTTGGGTGGGTGTCGAATAGTGAAGAAGACGATCTAGGTAGGCGTGTAGGGGTTGGGGTGGGTGGGGTGGAGAAGATGACCTTTGTAGGGTTGGGTTTTTTTCTTTTTGAATTTTTTGTGTAAAAAATTACACATGTCCTTAAGTCGTTGGCTAATTTTTTATTCTACTAAAATATCATTATTTAAAAATTATTTTTAATATATATGCCACGTGTTTTTATTTAATTTGTCATTTTGACACGTCATTGGGCGAGTGTGTTACACAAACCTTATATATTTGACTGATTGTTAAAAAAGTGCTAAAATGATACAATGCAGTATGACTTGAAGTGTCTAAAATGAACAAAGCTTAGTTAAGGTATTTTAGTAAAATTGATACCAACTTTAGGGGGCCACTAATGGATTAGGCCCCAAAGAAAATCCAAATGAAGGGTAAAATTGGAAGAATATTTTTAAAATAATCTTGAAGATTGAACAATTAAGTTAATTTAAAATGTATCTCAAAATTTAATTAATATGAAATCGAGGGAGAATAACACTATATATATAAATCACAATTTATGTATATTACTATAACACTTACACATTGGTAATATATAGGGTTGTCACTTTGTTTTATATATATGACAATTTTTTCCAATAAAATGGTATCATGTGACACTCCTTGGGCCTTGCTAAATTCCCCTCTTCCTCAAGTGTAATGTGATATTGTGATATTTTCATACATACATTTGCTTTCTGATAATTAAATAGGTGATGATAAAATTTGAACTAACCAAGACATCATTTATTTTAATTAATATTATGTTTAAGTAAGTGTATAATTATCTTATTTAAAAAACTTATGTTATTAAAGAGAACACATCTTTATCATTTATCCTTCGATCAGCGGAGCTTTCAAAGATGCCTAGATCAGTAACCAAAGTGTAATAATCATATATAAGTGTTATTCGAGAGCAGCAAAATGAATAGTACATTTAATTCAAGCTTTAAAATAGTGTTATAGAAAAATATCAGCTCATACTTATTCATTCTATAATAAAAAATATATAACTTGAGACTTTTCTTTTTCCTATAATTTGTAGTTACACCAATGATTAAATGACAATTGATAATGATACGCTCAATGATTCTCACGTGTTTCCACTTTTTAGCTGTAAATCCTCTACTAAGTACTGAACATGTCTTTTTTATGGGCCTAATATTGTTAGAGATAAACATTAAGTGAAAATTAGCTATTTTTTATAGTAATATTCTCAAGTTATAGCATTAGTGTTTATCTTTCAATATATAACAATATATTAAGTTATAGTATATTATTATAAATCAAAGGTTGATTTTAAATAATTTAAAATATTTGGTATTTAAAAAAAAAACAGAAATAAAGAAAAATAACGGATCAATTTTTAAATGAAAAATATCATATTTCATTATTTAAAATAATTACATTTAATAAATATAATAACTTTAGCGCCTATTAAGGAATTTTTAAAAAATCAGATTAATTAATTACCTTAAAAAGCTCAATTTAGTTGAAACCAAATTAAATTGTTATTTGATTCCTTAAAACGCTCTAATAAAACGAAATCACATTAAAATCTGTTATTTTTTTCATATATCGTGTTTCTCTCTCTTGTTTGCAGATTGCATTTTCGTTTTTTTAGTGATTGAAGAGATTTTGCTGTTGAAAAAATGTGATTTGTTGTGATGGACAAGATTGTATCTATATTAATTAAACATGGTGGAAGGTGGAATCCGTCAGATTGGTATTTATTATAGTTTGTTGGTTTGTTTTTGGTAATTTTATTCAATATACAGATTTTTGTGTTTTTTGTTTCACATTATGTTTTGGTAAATACCATATTTGCAACAACACAGAACAATACATACGTTTTAATTTTTTCAAAATTGAAGATTCGATTAATACGTGTTTTATGAAAAAATAGAAAAAATGAAAATTTATTTTACAGTGTGTTTAGTAGTGGTGGCAAATGGGCGTGTTGGGTCAAATGTGGGCGGGTTCAAAATGGGTAATCATTCAATCCGCCCATATTTGATATGGATAAAAATGGGTTGGATAATAATGAGTTGGGTAAAATACTAGTTTACCCATATTTTACCAATATTTCAGGAATAAATAGTTCTTTACTTAAGAATTCAATATGGAGAATATATTTTAGTCTTTTTTTTAAAGATGAAATTTGTTGAAAATGCTTCATTTAGTTTTATTTTATTATAAAAGTAAAAAAAAAACTTTAAATTTTTTTTTGAGGTTGTTCGGGGGGGGGGGGGGTCCAGGTAGGATGAAAAATAATTTGAAGTTAAAAATATTTTATAAAAACATACTTAATATTTTTGAAGGGTGGGGATAGGGGTTGGGGGGTTGGGGGTTGGTAAGGGGTAGGGGGTGGGGGGACGATGGCTGGGGGGGGGAGAGTTTCAGGGTAGGTGAAAAAATAAATATTTAAAGTTGAAAATATTTTTTTAAAACAAACTTAATTTTTTTTTTGGGTGGGTAGGGGTAGGGGGTTGGGGTGGAGGTGGGGGTGATGGGGGACGATGGTAGGGATGAAAAAATGAAATGTTGAAGTTGAAAATATTTTTTAAAAATAAACTTAATTTTTTTTGGGGGGGAGGGGGGGGTCGAGGGTAGGGGTGAAAAATAAAATTTTGAAGTTCAAAGTATTTTTTAAAAATAAACTTTAATTTTTTTTTGGGAAGGGTGGGGGTGGAGGTCGAGAGTTAGAAATATTAATAGGAACCCATATATGAATATTTTGAAAAATCGCTTCTAAAACTTGGTAACAGAAGGTTGTTTGAAAATTTGGAGAAAACTTGCAATACCCATATTTGACCCGTAGTTTATCCAAAATATATCCATATTTTAATGGGTAAAATATGGGTATAGTCCCAAATATTATCCATATTTAAACTCACTCTTTCAACCCATATTCAATGCGTTATTTGGACGGGTTAGTGAAAAATGGGCTTAAATTGCCAGCACTAGTGTTTAGTAACGAATCAAGAAAGAATTATTTATAATGTTGTGGATCATTGTTGTTTGACATTTGTATTAAATGTGTATTAATAGTTATTATTTTTTGTTTTTCAGTTTAAACTTATGGTAGAAATCTGACTTGGGAACTTTGTTCATGTCCCCAAAATATTCTTGGAAAACTCTATTTGGAATAAACGGATCCGAAACAAAATCAGAAAGTGGTCCAGATTTGAGATCGGTTATAGCGACAAATTCTTTTAATCCAAAGTGTAACTCTGTACCATTTACGTGGATAACAAACATGTCATCTCTACCATTTTCAGATTCAAGAAGAAAAATATGATGCAACAATTGACATTGTTTATGTTATGTAATTCATAAAAAGAATAAATCAAATGGTGTTTCTTGCAGAAATTGTTGGAACCTATCTTAACCGAGGAAGGTAAACAGATCAGCGAACACGTTCATGTTGGTACATGAAGACCAAAATGTGTCTACCTTCTTCTCCTGTAAAATTATTAAGACGTTTAACGGAATATATAATTTCATAGAAACATCATTCATACACTGCCATATGAATGGACAAACAAATCAATTTATATAAAAGCATGAAATAAAATTCTAAGGTACTTTCATACACAAATCATACAACAATAATACATCAATTTATATATCAATTCAAACTTCATTCAAACACTGTCATATAAATGGACAACCAAATCAACTCATATACAAAATATGAAATGAAATTCTAAAGTACTTTCATACACAAATCATACAACAGTAATACATCAATGTACATATCAATTCATACAACATTTATACACAAGTCATACAAGCTAATACATCAATCCACACAGAATTCATACAATATTAATGCATATTACAATTGTTAAAAAAGTAATCTGTGACTTTCAAACTACAAAATAATACTCATACAAGACTAATACATCAATTCATACATTAACACCATACATAAATTATACAATGGTAATACATATTATAATTGTCAAAATTCTACAATGTGACTATGAAACTCATAAAATATTCGCATACAAAACTAAAAAATCAATTCATACATAATTCATACATAACTCATACAAAATTCATACAAAATACAATTGTCAAACAAAATCAAAAATTAAACTCATATACAATACTAAAAAGTCAATTCATCCATAACTCATACAGATTTCATACAAGATACGATTGTCAAAAATAAAATCAAAAATTAAACTCACCTACATATAATATTTTAATCAAATTTTAAATTAATCATTTTACTGACCTTAACAACTTTTTTGGCTTTCATTGTAGTTTGTATCTCTGACTCATCATTCTTGTTGATCGATCAAGTTCAACATCTGTTGATTTTCTTGATTTTTTAGTTTTTATTTTATCAACAAGGTCAGAATCAGATTCTGAAGATGTTCGAAAAGCTTTTCCCTTCCTCTTCTTCCCTTTATTTGGAGATCCTCTTTCCTTTGCCTCATTTTTTTTGTTTTTTTTTAAGCTTCAATTTAACAGAACTATCCGTTTCTTTTCCAATGGATTTGTGCGATAAAATTTGTGTCAAAATATTAAACGAAGGAACATGAAAATCATCAAATGATGACTCCTCAACCAATCTTTGACTTTTACAGGATGTTCCACTAATTTTCTTCGACATTATACACGAACTTAACAAAAAATACTTTATGAAGATCCTAAAAACGTACAATATTGTTGAATCGTGTTGTGGAAGAGTAATTGTGGATCTTTGAGTTGTGGGTTTGGGGAAGAAAGTAATCTGTGAGGCATGATGGGTGATGAGTGAGGCGTGTTGGAGAAGATGAATAGTGATCGTGTATAGGCTGTGATGGGGGTGGGTTATTATTAGGCAACGGTAAAGTAAGAAGTTGATTAAAATCAAATCTCTAAAATTTATTTTTTGATTTCAAAAAGGTAACTGTACTATTAATATTAATTTATTATTTATTTTTAAAAAGGTAATGTAAACTATTAATACTTATAATCTGTTTAAAAATTTAAAGAGTTTGTTTTCAAAAAGATAACTGTAAAAATAAAAATAAATATTTAAACATATTAATTAGTATTTAAATAATTACTTATAGTTATTTTAATTAAATATATTTTTAATTATATGTTATAACTCGATAATAATCTGCTATAAGTGATTTATTTTTAAAAAGTATGTTTATAACTCGATATATATAGCCTTAAATGTGTATAAGGTGTTATTTTTATAAACATTAATTATTCATGTGCAAACTCTAGACTAATTATTTTTCAGAGTTAATATCTCAAAAAGTAATTTAATTTTGAAAATTTATCTAGTAAAATTATTAAATTTTATTGTATTAATAAAATCATCCAATTAAATTTTTTTATACAAAAAAAATCACTCAACAAGTCTTTGTATTAAAAAAACCATTTAACTAAATTTCTCGTTGAATAAAATTTGACATGATAAATTATTTTTTATGCCCAAAATTGAATGACATTTTGAGGCATTAACTTTTGAAATGAACAAATTAAGTAACATATTTGTTTTTCGTATATATGCCAAATGAAATTTTAGTTTTTGATACACCGATACATGTATAATTATATATGTTCTATAATATCGTATAATTTTTCTAAATTATATATATATATATATATATATATATATATATATATATATATATATATATATATATATATATATATATGCTATGTCAATTTCTTAATTAATTCTTATACTGTCACATAATATAATTTTGTAGCTCGTTAATTATAATTTTAAACCATTTATTTACATTAACAAATAATATTTGTAAGTAAATTTATCCGAAATTATATGAAATAATTTTTTTTGCCCGCAAATACAGAAAATTTAAATTATAATATTTTATTTTTTTAGTGAGTAAGAAAGAGAGAGTCAGAGATGATGCAACTCAACAGTGAAGGAGAAGCAAATACATATTTAAATTTATTTATTTATTTTAGGAGTTAAAATTTTAAGAAGTCACTTAATTTTGAACATACAAAAAAGGTAACTTTATAATGTCAAACTTTATTTAATGTAAAATTCAATTGAGTATTTTATTGATATTTGATATGAAGGGTTAAGAGGAGTGATTTATTAATATAAAAGAAATTTTAATTACTTTGATATATTAATTTTCAAAGTTAAACGATTTTTGTGATGTTGATATTTCAAAAGGTCACTTAATATTAAAAATTATCTAGCAGTCATCAAAATTCGTTTTATATATATCGTAGTATGTATCTTGTACAATCCAACTTATACTCAACTCTTCAAAACAAAATTTATGCTAACCAACGTAAAATGAGTATTTTTCCCTATTTAATAAAAGCTACTTATGAGTTTGTCTGTTTAGTTATTTGAGTTACTTGTAGGTTGTTTGTTTAAACTACTTATAAATTGTTTGCTTAAATTATTTGAGCTACTTGCAAGTTGTTTGTATGAACTACTTATGATGTCTGTTTAAGCTACTTATAAGTTGTCTGCTTAAATTATTTGAGCTACATGCAAGTTGTCTCTTAAAACTATTTATGATAGTACTATATACTCCATTCATTTAGTTTTATTTGTCACTTATTCTTAAAGCGATTTTCGTTTTTTTTTGTCGCTTTTTTCAGATCAAGAGACAATAATTTTCCCCCGTATTTTACCTTCAATAATAAATATTTATTTTCCAATTCATTTTCCAAGTCATCATTTAAAAAGGGACAGTTCGGTAAAAAAATCTATATTATTAATTATTTTCTTATTAGTTATGCCAAATCAAACTGTGACAAGTAAAAACAAATTGAAAAAGTATTAAAAATTATAGTGTGTCATATTATTGATCATCAGTGCTTTTCTAAACAAATTATGTTTAACTATGTAGCATTACATGAGAGCGCTATAATATTTTGACGATTCAATAAATTATTGACTTTAACTCAGATTCATAAAATCTTATTCAGATATATGCATATATTTCTCTCTCTTTCTATATATATATATATATATATATATATATATATATTCAATTAATCAGATACACGGAGAAAAACTGGACACATATAATCTTAACTCAATGATGTGTCAGATATAATAAAAACATGTTAAATAGATACGTAAATATTAAATATAGGTGTATATTCTCTCGGATACATATAAACTTAATCAGATACACCAATTAAAAACTAGATACATATGATTATAACAAAATAATGTGTCAAGACATTAATGATGTATAATTTTTTGTTGATTACGTTTTTGATTGGTCCGACATCTAACCTCGATGGTGTTTGCTTCACCTTTTGGATTGTTTCTACGAGCAACAATGCTCTGTGGTTGTGACTTCCCGTCAACTAGAGGTGGATCTAGGATTTAGAGTCACCTGGGTGCCAAGCAGAGTCGAACCCACATGATTTGATAGGGGTGCACGTGCATCTGTTAACTTTAAAAAAAATCACGTGTATATATGTATATCTATCGAGAGAAACTGACATAAAGTAGGATATAATCAACCGTGCCCCATATGAGGCATAGGGGTACCCTTGTTTAGTTGGTACAAGCTAGAGGAATCACTCGTGAGAATACGATTAGTCTTATTTCATTATCTTTGTTTTAAGTTTAGCTTATAAATCATATTCGAGCCATTAGTTACCAATCAAATACTACATTATTCGTTAGTTGTGGTAAAAGTTTCATTAACTACCTAATTAAGATAGTACTGGTGCATCAAAATCTTCAAAATTTCAATTCTTCTCTAATACTCAATAGACTCATCGATTAAATCAATTTTAGATTCAGATAGAATTATTTGTCTTGTGGCTGGATGGGAGAGCAGGATTGGACGACGGACGGAAGGCTGAAGCTTTAATTAATGACAATTTTTTGTTGTTCAAAAGTTTAAAGGAGGTTTCAACGGTGAAGAAATTTTTTTTAATATATATTTAATCATATAAAAGGAATTCAAAGAGTTAAATTAAATTAGTTGAAAAATTATTATTGATTAATACTAATTATAAGTTAATAAGTAAAAAGAACTAAAAAAAGAGAATGTGCCTGGTAGTTCGGAAAAGGGTCAAAATTGCCCTTGAACTATGCGAAATAGACCACTTATACCCTCCATCACATTTTGGGATCAAAAATACCCCCGCTGTTATCCTAAAAGACCACAAATACCCTCAAGGGTTAACACCCCAATTTTTTAGTGACGTGGCATGCCACATGGGCCTAATCCCTCCACCTAAGCGTTGCTAACTAAGATTCATTACAAAAGAACTTGATCTTTAGTGGCGACAAAGTTGCCACAAAATCTCAAAATATTGCCATTAAAGGTTAAGAGTGATTTTTAGTGACGACTAATAGTAAATCTATTTTTTCAACAAAAAAATATGATAATTAATTTTTGATTGCAACCTAATTTTCTAAAATAAATAACTTGCAATATTAATATTAAAAACACCCAATATTATCACGAAAAATCATGAAAATTACTTCTCGATTCACATCTCCTACTATATAATGCATCATTGTACATTTTATACATTTTCATATAACATAAAAATAAAATAGTGTCTTCAAACTCCTACTTAATCGATATCATTTGCGTTTTTTAAAAAAAATAATGAAGAAAAAACCACAAAATTAGAACTTAATGTTAAAAACTTTTAGTGATGATTGTTTGGGCTTTTGTGGCAACTATTGTCGCCGCTAAAGGTCTAGATCTTTTGTAATGAATCCTAGTTGGCAACGCTTAGGTGGAGGGATTAGTCCTATATGGCATGCCACGTCACTAAAAAATTGGGGTGTTAACTCTTGAGGGTATTTGTGGTCTCTTAGGATAACAGCGGGGGTATTTTTGATCCCAAAATGTAACAAATGGTATAAGTGATCTATTTCACATAGTTCAAGGGCAATTTTGACCTTTTTTCGCTGATAGTTTAAAGGAGAAACACTGCATGTGGTTAAAAAGGAAAAAATTAAAACAAATGAAGACTGCCTACATTTGGAAAAAGTTAAAACAAAAAGTTGCTAGCTGGAATTGATCCCGCAACCTAGGCCTTGCAAAGTAGACGATCGGACACTGCACTAAAGAATACTTTAGTTCTATGGGTGACACGGTTTTTTTTATACAAATATTGTATATAAATACTTATGTACATATAGAATTTTCGTCGAAGCTCGTGGATGGCGTGGCACCCCCACGAGCCTTAAAAATCCGCCACTGCCATCAACGTCGTCAAAATAGGAGGAAGAATGAAGCGACACCGATGATTCTTTTCGTCTAAGAATCACTAGCCATAAAAATAAATTTAAGAAAATTCTTAATTAATTGATGTTTACCTTCACTTTTGAAAATCATAAGATAAAAACAAATATAAATCTACCACATATACATGACTTTGAATAATAATTAAATATATAAACCTCAGATTGGTGTGTTGTTGTTCCGAAATTCAATTTTAAGATTTTAGTGGTTATAATCATGATAGAGAGAAGGAAGGACGAGAGAAAATGGTATAAAAGAACGCGAGGTGTGAGACTGATGAGAGAGATAGTTGATTGACATTAAAATCTGAATTGAGAATGATTTAATTGTACAAATACTTTATCTATCTTATTTTTAGGATATGTGTATCTAACACATATCTTCCCCTCCATATATGTTATAAACTTTTAATTAATGATAATATAAATAATTATTACAAATATAACATAATTATTATATATTATATTGATATAGTAAAAAAAAATTCACCAAACTTAAATTGAGATTTCATTGGGGTTGTGGCCGGCTATCACGTGGCTGGATTGTAGAATTAATTTGGCTCATTTCCATTTCAAAGATATATATATCCTTTGAATATGACAAGTCATTTGATTGTTGTCATCATTACACGTCGTTAGTTGCAATAACGGTTGAAAGTGCTTTCTTTTTCATTTACATTTCATCAATATTTTCTTATTATCGTATGTTCATGTATGCTTTTATGTAATATTTTTTAATTGGTTGTGTCAATGTACGTATAATACACTTTTTGACATAGACATCATAATATATATTGACATACACAAGATGTACACATTTTTAAATTTAAAGATTTTGATTATATTTAATTTAGGGAAAAAGATCTAAAATATATTGAAACTTTAATCGAAATTGTTATAACGATATCAAACTTTGAAAAAAATCTTTTACCCCATACACTACTTAATAGTGTATTTTAAAGGTATATATGTGCGCACGTGGACATTATAAATGTAATGTGCCCACGTGGGCACATATATACCCTTAAAATACAGTATTAAATAGTGCAAGAATAAAAAGTCCTCCATAAAATTTGATATCGTAATATCAAATTCAATCAAAATTAAAATATTTTTTAAATACTTTTCTCTTTGATTTAACAAACCACTTAATCATAATTAAAGAACAAATTAGAAAAGATTCACCGACTTTGATAAGAAAAATCTAATCTTCCACTCATTTTGACTCCTAACTAATGTTATCACTATACTCATTTCTTTTTGATAATTGATTTTATTTAAAAATTTTATCAGATGAAATCATCTTAATAAAAAGTGCATTAATAAGAAATTCACAATATAACTTGAGATAATATCTAGAAATTTAGTATAAAAAAAGATAATTCTTTCTAGATTACTTTAACATATAACATTGTATTTTTCATTTTTTTGTTGAAATTAATTGTAAATTATCTTTGATGGAAAAAATTAAAAAAAATTAATTTTTGTTGAGTAAAAAAACTAAGTTCTTCAGAAATGAAATTTTTTTTTGGAGAGGAAAGAAGATATTGAGTAATAGTATTTGTAAAATGTTTTAAAATAGTATTTTTTTTCTTAATTATTTTGCTACCTTATTGTTTGTTACATAATATAAAATTCACTTAATTAATATTTGTACTTGAAAGTCTTCACCCTAATTTATGTTACACCATCTGATTTGATATAAAATTTAAAAAAGTTAAAGACTTTTAAAATGTGTTGTCTTGACAAACGTTATTGTGTGACTATATATATATATATATATATATATATATATATATATATATATATATATATATATATATATATATATATATATATATATATATATATATATATATATATATCATTTTACGAGTAAATAGAATCTTTAAAGTTAAATTTCCTTTAAATATAAAAAAATAACGTTTTATTTATCGAATTAATTAAAAAAAAAAGTATTTCACGTAATTTTTAGATAAATGGTTGTACCATTAAAGACTAGTAATGGTAATTGTGTGTGTTGATTGGAGAAGTTGATTTGCATATGATAATGGAGTTCAATATCAAGGCAATGATTATTCCATTTGAGTAAACTAGATAGTGAAAGGATGATACTTTAGCACTAGCCACTTGGCATGCATTTAATTTGGCAGAAAGATTTTGGAAAAAAAAGTAGGCTGAAAATAAGAAATGGTCCAGGGTCGGTGGTCATATATATAATCATATTAATAATAATAATAATAATAATAATAATAATAATTATATTTTAAGGGTCACTTTCTTTCTTCTTCAAAGACTTTTGAAACTGTTTTGGACTGTGAAGCATGAAAGCTCCCCGCCACCCCGCACTCTGGCTAAATCATACTTTTTATTAATTTTGACGTGACTTTTTCAATATTCACACTCTTTTACGTGAAACTATTGAACATCTTTTTTTTAATTACATTCTCATACGTTTCCAATCATAAAGTATGATCACTTATATGGTTTAAAATAGGAAAAATGCACAAGTATCGTTTTAGACTATAATCGAAATTCTAAAGACACACTTTAATTAAACTAAGATCCTATATATTACCCCCTTGAATTTACTTTTTTTGTAATTTTGTGCACCTTTTTAGCTTACGTGGCATCAAAATATCTCTCACGCGCCTCAATTGCGTGGAGTCACGGAGTGTGCCACGTAAGACAAAAGGTGCACAAAATTATCAAAAAAAATAAGTTCAGGGGGTAATATGACCTTTGTTTAGTTAAGGTGTGTCTCTGAAATTTCGGTCATAATTTAGCGGGTACTTGTGCATTTTCCCTTTAAAATAGGGAAAATAGTCTGAAAAGTACTTTAATTTTGGTCGAAATTGCTGTTACAATATCAAACCTTATGGATGATCTTGTACCCCTGAACTATTTAATATTTTTTTTGAAGGTATATATGTGCCCACGTGGACACATTACTATTTATAATTATGCAATATTTTTTATGTCCACGTGGGCACATATATACATTTAAAATACACTATTAAATAGTTCAGGTGGGTAAAAGGTCCTTTCCAAAGTTTGATATCGTAACAACAATTTCGGTCAAATTTCACATATATTTCAGATCATTTTCGTGAAAATTATAAAAAAATTATTTTTATATCTTGAAAAACTTATACTTGAGTTCGCATCACCATAGATTTTGAAGGTTGTTTTCGAGTTTTGATTTCAAATCAATGTTTGTTTGCGGAATCAACACCGTCAACTTCAAATTCTGGTTTCTCCGATCCTAAGATCATAGGTTGTGATTTAAATTTACTTTTAAATATAAACTTGACCCATAAATTTATATTTCACAAAAAAGAAAGTTGCATAATAGATAATAATAAGAAAAAAAAGGCTCTTGATGAATCAATCTGTAGAGATTTTTCGTTCCATGTGGAAGAATTTATCAAAGGATATGTACTTACTACTATTGTTGATTTATTAGTCCAAAGAAAGGGGGCCTATTGAAGTACACATCGAGATGAGGAGGAGGAGAATTGTATCTATCAACGAGAGAACCAATTTAGAGTCATGTTTGAGCATTCGACAACAAAAGTCATACATCTCTTAAGGCAATTGATGGAGTAGTACAGGAAAAGGAAGATAGATTTACATATGGTGTTTATTGACCTAAAAAATACTTAAGACTAAGTCTCTAGGGGGTTCTATGAAGATGTTTGGATGTTAAAGATGTACAAAAATCTTGGGTTCTATGCAAATGTTTGAAAGCTACATATGTACATGAATCTTGGATTCTATGGAGATGTTTGGAGGCTAAAGATGTACATGAATCTTACTTTAGGTAGTTTAAGGGTAATACAATTGAGCTAAGACCCATGTAAGGACAGTTGAAGGAGGCTCAACTCCCTTCCAAATCGGTATGAGGTTGCATAAGAGATCAGTTGTAGTCTGTTTCTATCTGCCTTGTGATGGATGAACTGATGTGACATATCCAAATAGAGGTTTTATGGTGTATGTTAATTGCATATGACATAATTTTGATTTACGTGGCACACATCGTAGTTAAGGATAGGTTGGAGGCTTGGAGACATACCTTGAAATCCAAAGGGTTCAAGTTGAACAGGATTAAGAAAAAATATTTGGAGTGTAAGTTCAGTGACAAAATCTGGTGTCTTGTATGATAAGAATATGCCTTCAAGTTCTAAAGGTAGGTTTTATAAAGTGACGATCATACCAATTATGTTGTACGAGGTGAAGTGTTGGCCGGTGAAGAACTCACACGTGTAGAAGATGAGAGTAGAGAAAATGAAGATGTTGAGATGGATGTACACGCATACTAAGAGAGTTAAAGATTAAGTATAGTTATTCAGGATAAGATTGTAGTGGCCTTTTTGGTGTTATGATGAGGGAGACAAGGCCAGTATGATTTGAGCATGTGAGGAGAGGATGCACATATGTCCTATTGAGGAGATGTGAGAGATTGTGTATAGTCAAAATAATTAAGGAAATGTAGAGAAGAGATGTCTTGGGGAGAGATGTAATTACGTAGTACATGTCGTAACTATGACTTACCGAGGAAAATTACCCTAGGTCGAAGAGATGAAGGTCAAGGACTAGGGTAAAATGTTAGTAGAAAATCGAGCTTGTTTACATCCATTTTCAGTTTTGTAAGAATTACTCTCATTGTATCTTAATTTTTTTATTTTAGTATTACTTGTTGTTTTCGTTGCATCCGTATCATACTCTTTGTGTTAATATTGTTCTCATAGCCCCTTTGAATTTTTTTCCGCATACTTGTTATTTGATATTCTTTACTAGAATTACCAAAAAAAGATATTCTTTATTCGAATTGAGGGCTTATAAAAAAAGTTTTTGTTGATTAGTGCTTCAAAATTGGTCGACCTAGTTCCTAGTTTTAGCTAGTAAAAATAGTTGCTTATTTAGTTAATTAGAATGAAGTTGTTTTCTACTAAAACAAGGAAAAAATAGCTAGAAAACGAGAACTCATTTCATCCTGATCGAACCATCATAACTACAACCTTCATATAAAATCTGCCCAGTCTAATAGTTCACAATAAGGAGTTCACACGATTTAATTACATTTCAACAAATCACAAGGCCATGTTCATCACTCATAATATCAACTTCATCTATCACAAGTATAAGGTCATGAATTATAAGTATCAAGATCATCAAGCACAACAATCAAGTTCCCCAACCATAAGTATCAAGATTATCATGCACACATGGTAACCAGAACTTATGGGGAACACCCATAGTCCGTGAACTCACCTGCAATGACATGAACATCGATAACACTCACCGACAATGACTTTAGTATCAATAACACTCACCACCAATGACTTTGACATCAATAACATTCACCGATAATGACCTTCACAATAATAACACTCGTTGATAATGACCTCAGCAACAAAAACACTCTATATCAATAACACTCACAGGTAATAACCTCGTCATCAGTAACATTCTTCTATAATGACTTCGACATTAATAACATCCGCCGACAATGACTCGATATAATCACAATACATCTTCTCACAGTGTTTTATAATCAATGTAAATAGACATGTTTACACAATATTGAAGAGATGACAATAACGAGCAAATCACATCCACAACAATACTATCAAAGCATCACATCAATCACCGATTCAATATTAATTCTCAAGGCAGTTCACGATGCACAATACACCATTATAAACATGTTTCCTTTACATTAACCCCATTTTTATCATTGAGGTTAATCAATTTAAGAAATTAACCCATCACCTCATTCACATTACTCCCCAAACATACAAGAAAAAGAGTTCAAGATTTTACAAGCTTAAACAAGGTTTGGAAGTTCAGCTGCCTTAATCAATAACAAATAAATTCAAGACTTGAGCTTTTCCCTTCTAAAAGATATTCAAATCAACATAATCTAGTCAAACAAGTATTCACAATGAGATTTTTAAACTAACAACACCCATATTAAGCACTTTGAATAAATCGATCAAAATAACTCAAAAAACTTGATTCCAAAAACAAGGTATCTGAAAATTGTTGTACACAAATATGTTACCCAAAGATTTTGAAATCCATTTCGAAAAAGGGGTTGTATTAAACTCCTAATCACCATTTTTCTCAAAAGCTCATGCTCATGAAAAACTTATCAATTTGCCAAAAAAAAAAATCCCAATTTTTTAATATTAAAATCCATAAATGATCCAAGGAAACTGAAGGTTTGGGTTCACAAAGACTTACCCAAATGATTCACCATGAAAAATATCTTTAAAATTGCTTTCAAGAATTTTTCAAAGCTCAAAATGGGGAATAACCCCAAAATTTCAAACCAAAAATCCTCTTACGTCTCGCAAACATGAACTTAGGTTCTCTTTCGCAAATGTTGCAGAAGTGAACTCTGGTTTGCAAGAGTGAACCCTGGAAAAAGTGAACCCCTAACTTTCACGAGCCAGATTTTACTGACGTGAAGGTCATGAGAGAGGGATGACCATCTCAAAAGTGAGGGTTAGGTCTCCTTACCCCTAGAGAACTCGACTAAGGCCTCTCTAACGCGATCATCACGAAAGTGAGGTACCCCTTGAAAACTGGAGGTGCACCAATACCACCAACAAGGCACACAATTTACCGAAAGGACCCTCGAGATTTGTTCGGAACTCTGTAGTAGACACTAACAAGATTTGCTACCTGACTAAACTCGACTTTTTTAGACTTAGTAGAACCATTAAAACACGTATCGGGGTCTCCTTTACATGAAATTCGTGAAAGTCACAACAAACAATAATAACACCTAAAAAAGCCAAATCAAGCTCAGGACCTCTAAAAAATTGACCAAGACCATTCCTACGCCTTAAATCCACCCCCAAATCCAATGACACTATCGGAAATCCGATCTGAGCATTCAAATATTGACCAAAGGCTAATATTTCAATAATTTTTAACTTAAGATCTCAAATCTTGAAAAGATTCCAAATATGAAACCAACAGCTCTCATAGACCAATTTCCAAATTCTAGGACCGTGGAATCGACATAATCCATTCCGACAGTCGAAACTCCAAAAGACACCAAAAATCCTTTTTAACAACTTCAGCCTTTCAAAACTTTATAGACTTTATAATTCACAACTTTTTTCTCAATACTTGAAATTAATTTCATCAGAAATGACTTGGAGTTGTTATTTTTTTTGGTAATAAAATGTGAAAATATTACCATAACACCAACAAAGAATACAAACAAGGACTCGGAGTTGGTATTGGGATGGGTAAAATGATAATTTAACAAAGTTACCTAAAATGACCAACTGAGTCATTGACATGCTCAAATTACACCTCCCTAAGGAAGTATAAGCGATCGTTGTCAAATAAAGAATTCAACTTGTAGGTTGGGGACGATCCTACGAGGAATATGGTTCAGGCATAAACTTAACTCACTATTATATCTATTTAGTCTAATTATTTCTGAGACAAGTAATCTCGGGGGGGGGGGGGGGGTTGTAAGCAAGTAATAGATTGTTGATTAAGCAATAAGTACACAAGATTCAAACTTTGGTTATCAATATGGTAGAGAAACTAGGGTATGTGTGTTTCCCACAAGCTCTTCAAGCCGTAATCATAAT
This sequence comes from Solanum sitiens, assembly GCA_016801875.1. Taxonomy (NCBI): domain Eukaryota; kingdom Viridiplantae; phylum Streptophyta; class Magnoliopsida; order Solanales; family Solanaceae; genus Solanum; species Solanum sitiens. The sequence goes on along the minus strand of JABWTJ010000158.1, from coordinate 1,468,911 downwards.
AATACTAATCCCTTCCTAGTGTTTTACATGTAAAATTGGTAAGTTAGTTATCCCTAAGTTATTAATCCTCCAAGTAGGGAATTTCACCGCGCACCTTGGTTTAGCTACAGACGTATGTTTTACTAAACCTTACCTTTACCCCAAATTAGACATCACATCAATGTATGAGTTTTCACCCTCGCTCCAGTTGACATTAGACTGTTAAATAACATTTGTCACGATCGGGAGCACCCCCTAGACGTAACCGGCGTCTTCGTCCTCGAAGAGGACTTGGAATAGCCCTTAGCATTCGTCATAACATATCATAGATCAAAAATGCGGAAAATTTAAAACTTTTACATAGTGAAGTATACTTAGACTTCTCACATATCATATATGGAGTTTACATAGACTCCTCGCTTATGAAGTTTACATAAACTTCTCCTTTAGGCTATATAGCCAATTCATAAGATATAGTCTAATACTTTGTCTCACATTAAAACCATCTAATAGAGAATTAAAATACAAGGCATAACCCTTACTTCAATACAATATGCCACATATAGGCTTACGACAATCGTTTCATATTATAAAGGAAAACAAGTGTCATATAGACATAGTCAATCTCATAGCTAGAGTAGAAGAATGGCAACATCCCCGAACATGAGGACCTACCAATAACTTGGGAAATATGTCCAAGTCTTACTTCAAAGTGGCCTCCTACACTTCAATGGCCCGAACCTACATTGTTTGGAAAAAGGGAAAGAATATGGGTTAGTACAACCACATGTACTAAGTATGGAAACATATGCATATAAAACCTTTGAAATCATGCACAAAAGGGACCATTTCTTTAGAAACATGCTAAGTCACTTTTAAAAGCCTTCATGCACATACAAGAGCACATACAAGTCCATAAGCATAATCATCACTTAAGATAAATTCATATCCAACACAAGACCAAAATTAGCACAAGGTCATATCAACATGTATGTCATCATCATAAGGTCATATCAACATGAACAAAATTATCATAAGTCATAACAACAATTCATGTACTAGAGATCATAACATCAAAGCATACAAAACCCTTACTCACCATCCCATCCCAAGCCTACAAGTGCAATGCTCATGTGAAGCCCCATAACCCCACATAATCAAGTAAACTAGGAAAGAGATCATAAGTTATGCCTTGCATCATATAACATAACATCATGAGTAGTCATCATCATATATAACAATTTACACCAATAGCATGTTCATAAGTGAAATCAACATCATATAGGATCATCAACATGTAAAGTCAACATATACATTTCATTCATATCATAAGGGCATAAGAACAACCTCCTAGGACTCCCTTCAAGACCAACTTGTGCAATGTACAATTAGAGTCTCATACCCTTACCTACACTAAGTAGAACCCCTTAAGTCACCCTAGTTAGTGTTCACTTCATTACTTTCATTCATTCATTTTACTTTTGGGAACAATCGCCTTAACTGAAAATAGACCATGTGAGCTAAACATGGAATCTGGTATCATGAAATCCCACACCGAAAGAAGGTGCTCTACTTGCCAAGGTAGAAAAAAAACATGAACATAACATTCTAGGTGGATCCACTAGCTAGTATTCCTATGGAGGCAACATAGTTAAGCAACTAAGAGATATACTTGAAACCCTCTTATGCACAATTGCATTGTAGTCTCCATCTCATGAGAATTATTGTGAACCTACCTTTCCACATTGGGAAGGGACACCTCTCATATCTAGTTCGCCCGGTGTTAAGCTAAAGTCCCTTTTTGAAATGCCTTTAAGTCATTCCTAATCATCATATCTTAATATAGGCCATAGTAGACTAACCCCTTGTATAATCATGTCATTATCTCATTAGGTATTGCATGAGAATTTCCTTTCAATAAAACCTTTCATGTAGTGAGATCATCACATCATAATCATATCATAGTAAGGCACACAAGTGATTCATATTCAACCTTGTATCATCATACCCTTAACATGATATCACAATTTAACATATTCATGGAATTTCATCACATTCATCATATCATCATCTTCTTAATATAATCACATAATCACATAATCACACTACAATTGATTATCATCATCAAGTATAAACCATCATAATTGAAGTAAAGAACTCAAGATCATAAAGTCTTACCAAGTAGCCTTCAAAATCCTTCTTCAAGATCTTACCCTCAATCCAACAATATTCATCCACAAATTCACTTAATATCACCATATAATAGTAGTTTATACAAGAACTAAGTCAATTGTATCATCACTAATCAAATCAACCTCAATTCATAACCTAGGGTTAGGGAAAAGGGTTTAATCATGGATTCTTTTATAGAACTAGGTCAAAGACTAAGAACTACATCAATTGACCCATACAAAATAATAATTATCAATATTAATCAAAGGAATTCAATATCAAATCCAATTGAAAGACAATTCACGAAATTGGAAGAAAACCCATCCTTTAGACATCATTAGAAACCAATTTTGAAGAGCCTCTCCGGGAAATAGATCCCAAGAGTGAATAGCTTCCATAACTTAGGATTACTTTAATAATGATGGAGAAAATATTGAGTCTTGAAGCCCTAGTGAACCTTGAATCTTGGTCTTCAATGGGGTCTTGGAATACAGAGAGAAAGTAGAGAGAAGTTGGAGAGAATTAGGTTTGGGAATAATGGGGTGTTAAGTTAGTTTATGACTTAGGGTAGCTTATATAGTCTTTAACTTAACTTAATTAACCACCCCTTAACCCTTAATTAATCACTTAACTAATTACCCAACTAACCTACTAATTTAAAAACTTACCAGTGAAGTCGATCCTCAAACGACGGTTTCTTTCGATGGGTCGTCGTCCAAACCACGACACCGTACCGGTGCTCCGTGGTTTTGGTCAAAGAGGGTGTTTGAGCCCTTTTTGAAATGTGGATAAATATGGACCTACAAAACCATCGACGGAACGTTGACCCATCGACGGCTCATCGTTTTGTCACTGTCAATTTGACAATTTTGGGTCAAATGTTAGGGTCCTCTCCAAGGACCCATAGGGTGGTGCTAAGGGAGTCGTACCCGGACATTTCGACCCTAAAAACGCTCTTATACATGTTAACGCCTTTTACCTAATTTGAATAAATTCCGACTCTTAAATCCCCTTGAAACATGCCAAGGCACACTAGCATCAATTTCACTAGTCTCCGGACGTCTTGGTCGTTTCTTGATGTTTTAACTCTAACACTTCCTAATTAGTTCCAATAGATTACTTTAGACTTAGAAACATTGTTCTAGAGTTTAGTTCATCATGTGAGGCTCTGGACTTAGTTATTGTCTTTGGGAGTGTTACATTATTCCCCTTGGGAACATTCATCCCCGAATGACACTTAAATCTTTTATAGGGATAAAATGAGACTCAATACTAGCAGCCCAACCAACAACACTAAAACCATAAGAAGTCACAACTCATAGGAGTACTTCACGACTCCATTCAACACATAACCATGACATTACACATAGCAACTCAATTTACCATTTTCCACATATAAGAGCTTAACATTTCATAACACATAATGAAGAACTACCTTCTCAATATCACCATGAGATCAACTTGAACATCAAGAGTTAGGATGCAAACCTTCTTTCAAGACACATTTTACATGCTCACTACCATTTCATAAAGACAACTATACACATAACACAAACAAGTGCAAGTTAAGCAAAAGAACATTTTTCCATGAAAACTCATTATACATAAACCTTTACGAAAATATGCACATATTTAGCAAAGCAAGCCACGTTCAACATTAATCCTTATTTTTTAAAAGAGGATTACTAACCTCAACTTTGGCTAGAATTTTGAGGAATAAGATGAGGATAGCGGGACTTTATTTTGGCCTCGGCCTCCCATGTTGCACCCTCAACTAGATGGTTCCTCCATAGGACTTTTACGGAGGCCACCTCTTTGTTCCTCAACTTCTTGACTTGATGATCTAGGATTTCAACTGGAACCTCTTCATAAGAAAGATTATCATTCATCCCTAATTCTTCAATAGGGAGAATAGATGTCGGGTCGCCTATACATTTCTTGAGCATGGAGACATGAAATACCGGATGAACCGAAGCTAGTTTACTAGGTAGTTTCAACTTATAAGCAACCTTTCCGACCCGTTGCAATATATCATAAGGACCCACATACCGTGGACTAAACTTCCCCTTTTTACCAAATCTCATCACCCCTTTCATGGGTGAAATATTCAGGTGCAACCAATAACCTACTTCAAATTCAAGGTCTTTTCTTCTATTGTTGGCATAGGGCTTTTGCCGACTATAGGCTGTTTTCAACCTATCTCTTATCACCTGAACTTTTTCCAAAGCTTCATAGATTATCTCGGGACCAAGGAGTGAAGACTCACCAACCTCAAACCACTCAACCGGAGACCTACATCTCCTATCATAGAGTGCTATAAATGGTGCCATAGAAATACTCGAATGATAGCTATTATTGTAAGAGAACTCAATCAACGGTAGGTGATCATCCCAATTACCCTTAAAATCTATTACACAAGCTTTTATCATATCTTCTAGGGTTTAAATGGTACGCTCTGCTTGACCATCCGTTTGAGGATGAAAAATGGTGCTAAGCTTCACTTGAGTACCTAACCCTTTTTGAAAAGAACTCTAAAAACGAAAAGTGAATTGAGCACCTTTATTCAATATGATAGACAAAGGGATTCCATTCAAGCTTAGAATCTCATTAATGTATATTTTTGCATAATCCTCTGCGAATAAGTAGACTTGATAGGGATAAAGTGAGCACATTTGGTCAATCTATCCACAATAACCCATATTGAGTCATTTTGCCTCCGGGTTCGAGGCAACCCAACAACGAAGTCCATATTAATGTCTTCCCACTTCTAAGTAGGCACATCCATTACCTGGGTTAAACCTCCCGGCCTTTGATGCTCAGCTTTAACTTGTTGGAAATTTGGACACCTAGCCATAAACTACTCTATGTCCCTTTTCAAACACTTTCCACCAATAGACCACTTGAAGATCACGATACATTTTAGTGGCACCCGGATGAATAGAATATCGCGAACCATGAGATTCTTCCAAAATTTGTCCCCTCAAATTATCAAAATCCGGTACACACAATCTACCTTGGTACCTAAGCACACCATCCCCTTATTGGGAGAATGACTCATTGAACTTACTAAGTACCAATTCCTTCAACTCTATCAATAGAGGATCAAGATGTTGCTTTAACTTCACCTCAACCACTAATTATGACTCGGAGTTATGATGAACCATAAAAACACCTTTCGGAGAATCTTCTAACCGAACACCCAACCAGGCCAATCTATGGACATCCTTCACTAGGTCTTTCTTAATTTCCTCCACATGAGACACAGTACCCATGGTCATACGACTTAAAGCATCCGCAACCACATTGACCTTGCCGGTGTGGTAGAGAACACTCATGTCGTAATCCTTCAAGAGTTCCAACCATCTTCCTTGTTGGAGGTTCAACTCCTTTTGAGTGAACACATATTGAAGACTCTTGTGGTCGGTAAATACATCTACATGAACACCATATAGGTAATGTCTCCATATTCTCAAAGCAAACACTACGGACGCTAATTCAATATCATGAGTTGGATAGTTTTTCTCATGCACCTTGAGTTGTCTAGAGGCATAAACTATCATCTTACCATGTTTAATGAGGACACAACCCAAACCAACTCGAGAAGCATCAGAATATACTACAAACCCTTGAGTACCCTCTGGTAAAGTCAACACCGGAGCGGAGGTTGGCCTATCTTTCAACTCTTGGAAACTTCTTTTACAAGCATCTGACCACTCAAACGTAACATTTTTTTGGGTTAAAGTAGTCAAAGAAGAAGCAATTGATGCAACCCATCGATAAACATCCTATAATACTCGGCTAAACCCAAGAAACTTCTAATATCGGTTGGAGTCAAAGGTCTAGGCTAATTCTTAACCGCTTCCATTTTCTTCGCATCGACCTCAATACCCTCACTTGAGATAATGTGACCAAGAAACGCAACCGATCTCAACCAAAATTTGCACTTACTATATTTGGCATAGAGTTGATATTCCTTGAGAACTTGCAATACAAATCTCAAATGGTCCATATGTTCACCCTCACTCTTAGAATATACCAAGATATCATCAATGAAGACAATTACAAAAGAATTAAGGTAATTACAGAACACTCTATTCATAAGGTCCATTAAAGTCGCGGGGCATTAGTTAGACCAAAGGACATAACTAGGAACTCATAATGACCATACCTAGTTCGGAAAGCCGTTTTAGGTATGTCTTCACCTCTTACCGTAAGTTGGTGATAACCCGTTCTCAAATCAATTTTCGAAAAGTAGCTTGCCCCTTGGAGTTGATCAAACAAATTGTCGATCCTAGGAAGAGGATACTTGTTCTTTATGGTGACCTTATTGAGTTGACGGTAATAAATGCACATCCTAAGGGACCCATCATTCTTCTTTACAAACAACACCGGAGCACCCTATGGGGAAATACTAGGTTGAATGAAACCTTTGTCTAGTAAATCCTTGAGTTGGACCTTCAACTATTTCAATTTGGCCAGAGCCATCCGATAAGGAGGAATTGAAATGTAATTCGTATCTAGAATATAAGTCAATATCGAAGTCTATTTCCTGTTTGGGAGGAATTCTGGTCAAGTCATCGAGAAAGACTTCGAAAATCCTTCACTACGGGGACCGACTCTAAAGGAGGAGCTTCGGATTCAAGGTCCTTGACCCTCACCATATGGTAGATACATACCTTGGAGATCATTTTACGAGCTTTAAAACACGAAATAATATGACCTTTAGGGATTGAGTTTTCCCCCTTCCACTCTAAGACGGGTTCATTAGGAAATTTGAACTTAACTACCCTTGTTCTACAATCAATAGAAGCAAAACAAGCATGCAACCAATCCATTCCCAAAATGACATCAAAATCAACCATATCAAGTTTTACCAAATCAATTAATGTAACTCTATTGGGCAATGATATACAACTCCTAAAGACTCTTCTAGGCACAACGGAGTCACCCACTGGGGTGGTAACCGAAAAAGGTTGAATCAACACATCGGGTAGAACATCAAACTTTTTAGATACTAATGGGGTTATAAAAGATAAGGTATCACAGGAATCTAGTAAAGCATAGACATCAATGGAAAAGACTTGTAACATACCGGTGACAACATCGGGGGATTCGTCTTGATCACCCCTAGAGCGAAGAGCATAGAAACGGTTCCTCTTAGGAGCATCCGAATTAGTTTCGCTTGCTTGAGCTTGGATATTCCCTTTTTCTTGACCCCTTACCATAGGACAATCCCTCACCTTATGTCCAGTCTTTCCACAACCAAAGCAATTATCCGTCCCAACTATACATTCACTCATATGCTTCTTACCACACTTGGTACAAGTAGGTTTCTTACTAGGTGAATTCCCACTTGATCCCTTTCGAGACCTAGGGTTAGACACCCTATCCTTACTAACCTTGGGGAAATTGGAAGGAACATGGCTGGAGACCCTCTTATTGAGCCTAGGATTGTCTTGAATTTCCAACCTACCCTTGTAAGTACCTCCTTCATAAGACTTTGCCCTCTTGAATTCCCTATTCTTCCTCTTGAGCCCAGTCTCCTCAACTTGTTGAGCATGCACCATCAAACGAGAAATGTCCATGTTGTCATGAAGTATTGCCGAATGACACTCTTCCACAATATCATCGGACACACTCGTCACAAAACGAATCATTTCATCTCTAGGATTAGACACCAAAGAAGGATCATACTTGGAAAACTTAGTAAATTTCAAAGAGTATTCCAGCACACTCATACCTCCTTGACGAAGGTTGATGAACTCTTCCACTTTTGCCTCTCTTTTCTCTCTTGGAAAGAACTTATCAAGGAATGCCCTCCTAAAGACTTCCCAACTTATGAGACCCGCTCTCAAAGCCCTATTGTTCCTCCATTGAGTATACCAAGTTTGAGCCACATCCTTGAGTTGGTATGAACCTTGCTCGACCTTCTCATTAGAACTCACTTCCAAAGCATATGGGATCTTGTAGACCTCATCAAGAAAGTCTTGGGGGTCCTCATTCACCTTAGATCCATAAAACATTCGAGGTTTCATCCTAATGAAGTCCTCAAGAGAGAAGCCATGGTACTAGCATTTTGGTGCACACGAGGTCCAACTTCCTGGTTTGATTTAGTCGTCATGGATTGAGCTTGAGTAGCTACGACTTGGGCTTGAGTAGTCATATCTTGAGACAAACTTAGGAAATCCGACCTTATCTCTCCATCCGTCGTAGCCGGAGAAATGACCGGAGCTTGATCCCCTTGTGGAGCTTTCTCTTGAGGAGGAGCTTGATTCCCTTGTTGAGGAGCCCCCACATTAGCCATCTCTTCTTCAACTCTTCTTGCTACCCTTCCAGTAGTCATAGCCTATAACCACAATAAAAGGGTTAGAAGAAAAAGGACACATAGAGTTGCCACTCTTAAGGCATGACTTTCAAGATTACCAAAGAGGTGAGAATTCGTAAGCATCACATAGTCTCTCATTCAGAAGTGTGGCGCGCTTCACACCCATGAACAAGACTGTACGTAGACGTGGTTTAGTGAGACATCAATCCTAAGAATACTTTAGCCTCATGCTCTGATACCAAGTTTGTCATGACCTTGGAGCACCCCCTAGACATAACCAACGTCTTCGTCCTCAAAGAGGACTTGTACTAGACCTTAGCTTTCGTCATAGCATATCATAAGTCAAAAATACAGAAAATTTAAAACTTTTACATAGTGAAGTATACTTAGACTTTTCACATATCATATATGGAGTTTACATAAACTACTCGCTTATGAAGTTTACATAGACTTCTCGTTTAGGCAATATAACCAATTCATAAGATATAGTCTAATACTTTATCTCACATTAACACCATCTAAAAGAGAATTACAATATTGGGCATATCCGTTACTTAAATACAATATGCCACATATATGCTTACAACAATAGTCTCAAATGATAAAGGAAAGAACAAGTGTCATATAGACATAGTCAATCTCATAGCTAGAGTAGAAGAATGACAACATCCCCGAACATGAGGACCTACCAATAACTTGAGAAATATGTCCAGTCTTCCTTCAAAGTGGCCTCCAACACTTAAATGGCCCTAACCTACATTTATTGGGAAAAACAAAAGAATATGGGTTAGTACAACCACATGTACTAAGTACAACCACATGTACTAAGTACAGAAACATATGCACCTAAAACCTTCGAAATCATGCACAAAAGGGACCATTTCTTTAGAAACATGCTAAGTCACTTTTAAAAGACTTTATGCATATACAAGAGCACATACAAGTCCATAAGCATAATCATCACTTAAGACAAATTCATATCCAACACAAGACCAACATTAGCACAAGGTCATATCAACATGTATGTCATCATCATAAGGTCATAGCAACATGAACAACATTATCATAAAGTCATAACAACGATTCATGTACTAGAGTTCATAACATCAAAGCATACAAGACCCTTACTCACTATCCCATCCCGAGCCTACAAGTGCAATGCTCATGTGAAGTCCCATAATCCCACATAATCAAGTAAACTAGGAAAGAGATCATAAGTAATGCATTGCATCATATAACATAACATCATGAGTAGTCATCATCATATATAACAATTTAGACAATATGATGTTCATCAATGAAACCAACATCATATAGGATCATCAACATGTAAAGTCAACATATACATTTCATTCATATCTTATGTGCATAAGAACAACCTCCTAGGACTCCCTTCAAGGCCAACTTGTGCAATGTATAAGTAGAGTCCCATACCTCTACCTACACTAAGTAGAACCCCTTAAGTAACCCTAGTAGTGTTCACTTCATTACTTTCATTCATTCATTCATTTTACTTTTGGGAACAATCATCTTAACCAACAATAGACCATGTGAGCTAAACATGGAATCCGATGTCATGAAGTCCCACACCGAAAGAAGGTGCTCTACTTGCCAAGGTAGAACTAAAACATGAAGATAGCATTCTAGGTGGATCCACTAGCTAGTATTCCTATGGAGGCAACATAGTTAAGGAACTAGGAGATATACTTGAAACCCTCTTATGCACAATTTCATTATAGTCTCCGTCTCATGAGAATTAATGTGAACCTACCTTCCTACATTGGAAAGGGACACCTCTCATATCTAGTTCGCTCGTTGCTAAGCTAAAGTCCCTTTTTGAAATGCCTTTAAGTCATTCCTAATCATCATATCTTAATATAGTCCATAGGAGACTAACCCCTTGTATAATCATGTCATTATCTCATTAGGTATTGCATGAGAATTTCCTTTCAATACAACCCTTCATGTAGTGAGATCATGACAACATAATCATATCATAGTAAGGCACACAAGTGATTCATATTCAACTTTGTATCATCATACCCTTAACATGATCTCACAATTCAAAATATTCATGGCATTTCATCACATTCATCAATCACATAATCATACTTAGATTGAACATCATCATCAAGTATAAACCATCATCATTGAAGTAAAGAAATCAAGATCATGAAGTCTTACCAAGAAGCCTTCAAAAGCCTTTTTCAAGATCTTACAATCAATCCAACAATATTCATCCATAAATTCACTTAATATCACCATATAATAGTAATCGATACGAGAACTAAGTCAATTGTATCATCACTAATCAAATCAACCTCAATTCATAACCTAGGGTTAGGGAAAAAGGTTCAATCATGGATTCTTCATAGAACTAGGTCAAAGACTAAGAACTAAATAAATTAAGCCATAAAAAATCATAGTCAATCAATATTAATGAAATGAATTCAATATCAAATCAGTTTGAAAGACAATTCACGAAATTGGAAAAAAACCCATCTTTTAGAAATCATTAGAAACCAATTTTGAAGAGACTCTTGGGGAAAGAGATCCCAATAGTGAATAGCTTCCATACCTTAGGATTCCTTGAAGAATGATGGAGAAAATATTGAGTCTTGAAGCCCTAGTGAAACTTGAAGCTTGGTCTTCAATGTGGTCTTCGAATAGAGAGAGAAAGTAGACAGAAGTTTGAGAGAATTGGGTTTGGGAATAATGGGGTTTTTAAGTTAGTTTATGACTTAGGGTAGCTTATATAATCTTTAGCTTAACTTAATTAAACACCCCTTAACCCTTAATTAATCACTTAACTAATTACCCAACTAACCTACTAATTTAAAAACTTACCAGTGAAGTCGATCCTCAAACGACGGTGCCCGTCGACGGGCTGTCGTCCAAACCACGGCACCGTACTGGTGCTGTGTGGTTTTAGTTAGAGAGGGTTTTTTGAGTCTTTTTGAAATGTGGATAAGTATGGACCTACGACACCATCGACGGGCTGTTGACCCATTGATGGCTCGTCGTTTGGTCCGTCGTTTAGCCACTGCTTATTTGACAGTTTTGGGTCAAATGTTAGGGTCCTCTCCAAGGACACTTAAGGTAGTCCTTGGAGAGTCGTACTCGGATGTTTCAACCCTAGACACACTCTAATACATTTTTAACACCTTTTTAACATAATTTGACTGAATTTTGACTCTTAAAACCCCTTGAACATGCCAAGGCACACTAGCATCAGTTTCACTAGTCTCCGAACGTCTTGGTCATTTCTTGACGTTTTGACTCTAACACTTCCTAATTAGTTCCAATACATTATTTTGGACTTAGAAACAATGTTTCAGAGTTTATTTCATCATGTGAGGCTCTTGACTAAGTCATGGACTTTCGGAGTGTTACAACATCCACTAAATCGCTGTTGTCAATTCTTTTCTCATTAACTACCTCCTTGGTCGACAAGCAACGACTACACGGGTTCTAACACGTGCACTCATTAAAAAGAATTCAATATGAAAGAATTAACAATATATGCATAAACACTATTCAAGAATTACTTAATTATTATTCATACTTTGTTAATTACTCATGGTTCTCACAACCCTAGTTTTGGATTTAGTTATTCATGCTTGAAGATTCACAATTCATAATTGGATAAGAATAATTCATGAACTAACAAGTAGAATAGATTAATACCCGAAGTCTTCAATTGAAATTCAAAGTGAAAATTATGATAAACGAAATCCGAAATCAAATTGCTAAAGTTTGCAAGTTAATTCCCAAAAATACCAAACACTAAGAGTTCACAATAATGTCTAACTAAATATGAAGAAGAAACGAACCCTAAAAAGTATCTCCTATGAATGATCTTCCATAAAGAATAATTTTTAATGCCCTATTTGTCGATATATAAGCCCTAAATAAAATAATTGAGTTCAAGACAAATTAGGAAATCAAAACCCGAAAGAAATTGATTTCCGCAGTTTCTGGAATTTATTGTTGCGTCGCCTTCCATAATAAGAGTTGCTCTTAATGGATGCCACATGTACAACTAATTGGAGTTTTGATATATGACCAACCGCCTTTTCCTTATATATATAAAAATATTATTTTATTCACTTTGATCTATTAAGTTGTCGGCTTGATTTCATTCTTCAACCTTTCATCTTTAATTCATTTAAGCTTAAAACTTATTCAACTTTACACCAATTTGCTCCTATAAAAAAATACACTATTTAGCATAATCCATAAAATTCCTGCTAAAAAAGGGCATATATAAGCAACAAATGTGAGGTAAATAATGATTATAATATGTTTTTAGCCTCACATCAGTCATTACCTTATCCACCACTAAAAACTATGTTCGTCCTCGAACATAAAGTAAAAGAAAGTACTAGAAGCCTAAAATAGATGAGGATATTTGGAACACATGTCAGACTCCGTCTCCCGAGTCGCCTCAACAATAAAATGATGCCTCCTCTGCAGCTTCACTGAAGCAATCTCCTTGGTCCTAAGCTTTCAAACCTTTCTATCCTGAATGACTATATACTTCTCTTCAAATGACAAGTATAGATCCAACACTAACTATTCAAGATAAAACACATAAGAATCATCCTACACGTACTTTCGAAGCATGGATATATGAAACATAGGATGCACAACTGAAAGCTAGGTGGAAAGGCCAATTTATACGCCACTTTTCCCACTCTGTCAAAAATCTAAAGAGGCATAATGAATCTAGGGCTAATCTTGCCCATCTTTTTGAGCATCATCACAACCTTCATGTGTGACACTCGAAGCCAAACATAGTCATCTTCCATAAATATTAAGGCTCAAATTCTCCTATTGACATAAATCATTTTTCAACTCTAGGATATCAACAGTATACCTTGAATCATACAAACCTGCTTCATAGTATCTCTAAGCAAGTCATTTTTTGAAGAGTCCATATCCACCGGATCAAACCAACCAATTAGAGATCTACATTGTCTGCTATACAATGCCTCAAATAGGGTTATCTAAACATTGGAGTGATAAATCTTGTTAAAGGAAAACTCTTCTAAAGGAAAGTGTTGATCCCATCAAGCACCAAGATCAATCACACATACTCGGAGCATATCTTCTAATTCAGTACCCAAACATGCTGTAAACTCTTCGAAAATGAGAAGTGAATAATTCTCTTTGGTTAGAGACAATAAAAATAATCTCCCCATGAAGTCGGACTATCTCGCTAATATAAATCTAGGCTAACTTCTACGGTGTATACTTCACTCGAACTGTAACAATTGGGTGGAATCGGTCAGCCAATTGATGACCACCCATATAGAGTCATAACCACCCATAGTGGTAGGCAAACCCACAAAAAACCATGGTAATCCTCTCCCACTTACAAGTATGAATAACATCCTTTGAGATACACCACTTGGACACTGGTGCTCGCACTTGAACTGTTGGCCAGTCAAGAACCTAGGCACAAAGTCTAAAATATCCCTCTTTGTACTACACCACCAGTAATGCTAACTCAAATAATTATACATCTCCGCCGCTCCCAAATGGATGGAATATCAAGAACAATGGGCCTTCTATAGGATCAATCTAACCACCTTGACTACCTTGGGAACACAATCTAGCCTCTGATCCTCAAGACACTATCAAAATCAAGGACAACCTCCTTGGCTTCCCCTTTCAACATCTTGTCTTGAAGGAGACAAAAGTTTTCATCATCAAACCGACCCTCACGGATCTTTTCAACTAAGGAATACCAGGCCTCTATAAAAGAAATCAAGTCACCACTCTCCTCAGAAATCTGCAACTAGACGAGACTGTTAGCTAACCTCTGAACATCTCAATGATCTCTGATCAATAATTATAGTGGAAAATATTAGCACCGACTCAAAGCGTTGGCCACCATTAGCCTTCCTTGGATGATACACAAGGTGATATCATTGTCCTTCACTAACTTAAGCCATCTACACTGCCTCAAGTTTAGATCCCTTTTATGGAAAATGTACCGAAGACTTTGATGATCAGTGAAGACCTCCCAATGTACTCCATATAAATAATGTCACCATAACATAAACATAAAGACTACGCCTGCCAACTCCAAATCATAAGTAGGGTAGTTCTTTCATGGGTCTTCAACTGCTTGAAAGCATAGGCTATCGGCTTCCCCTTCTGCATCAGAGCACCACCTAACCAGACTCAAGAAGTATCATAATACAGAAAAAAGTCCATATCCTCCTCGGGTAGAGTCAAAACAGAAGTCAAAGTAAAAAAGGTCTTGAGCTTTTGAGAGCTCTCCTTACACTCATCAGACTACTGGAAGCTCACACTCTATCAAGTTAATATTTTCAAAGGGGATACAATATTGGAGAAGCTATGAACAAACCAAATATAATAACCTACTAATCCCTTAGAACTTTGAAACTCAGTAGCTCAAGTAGGCCTACCTCTAACTGCCTCAATATTTGTTGGATTCATTCGAATACCCTCTCTGGGAACCACGTGTACGATAAATTCAATAGAATCAAGCAAAAACTTGCACTTTTATAACTTGGCCTACAACTTCTCTTCCCTCATCCTCTGTAGCACAATCCTTAAATATCGATCGTGGTCCTCCTCAGTCTTTGAGTACAATAAGATGTTATCAATGAAGACTATCACAAAGGAATCCAATAGGGTCGGAACATTCAATTCATTAACTTCATGAATGTTTTAGGGGCATTAGTCAAATCAAAGGACATCAGTTGAAACTCATAATGCCCATATCGAGTCCAAGTGTCTGTCTTAGTGACATCTAATACCCTAATATTGAAATGATGTTATCCGGACCTCAAATTAATCTTATAAACCAACGATTCTCCCTTAAGTTGATCAAATAAGTTATCAATATGTGGGATATTACACTTATTCTTCACTGTAACTTTGTTCAACTGCCAGTACTTAATACATATCCTCATAATCCCATCCTTCTCTTCACAAACAAAATAGGGGAATCATACGGTGACACAGTGGGGTGAATGAACCCCTTACTCAGCAAGTTGTGTAACTAATCCTTCAATTTCTTCACCTTTTCTAGAGCCACACAATATGGAGAAATAGAATTAATCTTGGTGCCACGCTCCAAGACAATACAAAATCAATTTCCTTATTAGATATACACCCAAAATATCAATAGGAAACACATTCAAAAACTCTCAAACCACGGTAAGAGAACCCATGGGAGGTATCTCCATGCTAGTATCACAAAAAGTCAAAAATAAAACAAACACCCTCTATGAATCAATCTTTGAGCACAAATGAAGGAGATACCCTTGCTATAGTAAGAACCACTAGCACCCATCCGCTCAACTCTTGGGGCACCCGACATCGCTAAGGTTACAATCATAACATAACAATGAAGAATATGATTATACTAAGAGATCCAATCCATACTCAAAATATAGAGTCTACCATTTCTAGAGTGATCAAGTCTACCCAAGTGTTACACCCATCCAGAGAAACAAAACAAGATTGATACACTCAATCCACCACTATGGACTCACCCACTCGTGTAAAAACACGAATATGAACATGTCTGCTATCACAAATCATATCAAATGATGTAGCAAAATAGATAGGCACATACCAAAAAGTAGACCGCAAATCAAACAATACAGACGCATGTTGATAGAAAACTAGACGATACCTGTGATCACAACATAAAAAAACTCAACCTCTAGCCTCCCTAGAAATGCATAAAATTATCCCTCTTGACAACCTCCAGACTGATTAGTACCTCTGACCCCGCTCTGCTGAGGTGAAGCACTAATACTAGAAGCTCTTTCGCCTTTGGCTCACCGACCTGTCCCTCGACCCTTGGTCGAAGGCGCCGACCCTCTATCCGGAGCAGCTGAATAAGTACGTTGTGGTACTGAGTGAGTCTAGAAGGGGAACTTCTATATCATGTGACCCAGATCACCACATAAAAAGTAAGACCTCAATGAGGATGACTGCTATGACAGACTAGATGAACCACGAAATTACAAACTCTCCCTACTTTATCCTGAATAATAGTCATAACATCCCTAGATAACTTGCAGAAACAAGCCTCATACTATGTAACTGACAAACTACCTTGTCTTAAATCCTCAAATATCAAACGACTCTCTTCTCTCACAATGCAAGGGATGACACGTTTCTAAAAAGTACTAAAGAACACATCCCACTCTATCTAATGATATTCAATTGGGCTAGACATCACATTTGTCGTCCACTACACTTTAGCCGGTCTACGGAGTTGGGGTGCAACAAAACAAGCACCATGAAATTTAACCATACACATCACCTCTAGAATCTCGTGTCATCAAGTCAAGAACTCATGAGCATCCTCTCTCTTACCAGCCAGAAACTAGTGGTTTTATGTTTTGAAAGGATTACACCAGGAGCAACCTGTATACCAACAACTAGTGTAGGAACTATATGTGTCTAACCCACCTGATCATAAATAACTGGAGCTTGATGTTGCCTTGGGGTCTGTGCCCCTACTCTCATCTGAGAACCTTGTGGTGTGCCTTCTGTACCATCATGAGAGAAGATCTCTAATACACCATGCATGCTCAACATAGTATCGTGAAAAAAAGAACTATGAAGTCATGAGGAGCGTGATCCTCACCAATACCATTTGTCACAACCTAAAAATGGACGTGATGACACTTGTCTAATACCACCAAGACAAGTCAGCCTAAAACCAACAATAAGATAGATATAAATGTAGAAATAAACTAATAATAACATAAATACGAAAAACGTTAGTCTTTCTAAAATACCTCTAGAATTCGGTTGTCACGTCTACAACCCACTAGTGTAATAATACATATTTTGAAAGCTAAATACAAGTTTCGGATGTCTTTGTCTCTTAAATAGAATAAAACCTAAGTAAGAAACATGGGGCTTACCAAGATAACAAGCATCGACCTCTAATGTGTCCATGAAAAATCCTTAGCTGTAAATAGAAGAAGAGCAATCACATGGATCCAAGGTTGGAACCCACAGAAGTTCAAAAGCAAAAGCAAGGAGTGAGTATCAAACAATACGATACTTAACAAGCAACCCACTAAAATAAGGAGAAACAACATAGAAAATGAGAACTTATTTCATCCCAACTGAAACACCATCATTACAACCTGCATAAAAATTATCTCACTAATTTTTCACGATAACCGATTCACAAGGTTTCATAGTCACATCCAATAGTTACATTTCATCAAATCACAAGGATCACATTCATCACGCACAATATTCAAGTTCATCTATCACAACTATCAAGGTCATCAATCAAGAGTATCAAGATCATCAAGCACTAAAATCAAATTCACCAACCATAAGTATCAAAATTAGTATGAACAAATAGTAATCGGGGCATATGTGGAACACCCATAGTCCGTGAACTAGTCGATAATGATCTCGGTATCAATAACACTTGCTAGAAATGACCTATGCACTAATAAAAACTCACTTACAATGAACTTAACATCGATAACACTCATTGGGAATCATCTTAGCATAAAAAGACACTCCCAAACAATGACCTCGACATGAATAACACACAAACCATATATGCTACCTGACAGAACTCAAAGTTCCAGACTCAATGGAACCATCAAAGCATCAATATGAGGTTTTCTTGACTAAAAACTTGTGAAAGTTGCTATGAATAGTTATAACATCATAAAATGCTATATCGAGCTCAGGTCCCTAAAAAATTGACCAATACCTCTACTAGTCTTAAAAAAATCCCCGAAATCAAATGGTACCAGTGAAAGTTTGATCCGAGCATCCAAACCATGAATGTCTACCAAAACCTAAGGGTTATATTTTAATAATTCTAACTTAGGACCTTAAATACTCAAAAAGACTCTGAATCTAAAATAGAAAACTCTTTTAAACCAATTTTATATTTAGGGTATGATGGAATCGACAGAACTGCATTACGAGACTTGGAACTCCAAAAGGCACTAGAAATCACTTTTTTAAAGGTTAACCTTTCAAAATTTTACAGACTTCATAATTCATAACTTTTTAATCAAAACTTGAAACCAATTTTAAAATCCAATTAGGAATGACTTTGGGTCATTATCAAGAGTTTTAAAATGGTAATTTTATAAAAGATTTCCAAAAATGACCAACCAAGTCATTCATTGAGAAAAATCTAACACAAATTCACCCTGACAATTAGCTGCTAGAGACTCGCAACAAAGATGCTAAGGAAATATTTCACATCCAACTAACATGGATGATGAATTTGTTTCCTAAATTGTAACATAAACAACCTCTAGACAAGCATGGGAAACTCTGAAGCAAAATTATTTGGGAGACAAAAATGTAATTACTGTGAAATTACAAACACTTCATCACGTGTTTGAAAATTTGTCCATGAAAGAAAAAGATTCTATGTAGGTATATGTGTCTAGGGTATCTGAAGTTGTAAATTACATTAAAAATTCTGATGAAAATGTTAATCATGAAACTGTTGTGAGTTATTGTAACAACTCATAAATTAGAGAATCGCAAGAAAAGGGAAATTCTTTTTCTTTGCACTGAGTCAATGACTATGAGTCATTTTTATGGAATATTGGAAGTTCAACGAGCCGTAGGAAGGGAGTCGTAGATTTGGAGATGGGTTTTTCAAATTTCAAGTTTTGAATTGATTTGAGCTTAGACTTGACAGAATGAACCATAGGAACTTGGACAGTTGTCTCATGTAAATGATTCAAAGATTTAGTTTCAGACCTAAGTCCTACGAAAGGGTTTGAAGGGTCATAGTTGGTTTTATAGGTTGTAAGGTTGTCTCGTAGAACTTATCTTGACTTCGTAAAATTTTGGGCTTGAACTCTTATTCTATGGATGGGGTCTGCAGACTGGGAAATTCAGACAGACCGTAGAAAGGTCTCGTGGAAAGTAAAGTGAATTTGTGTTTCTAAAGTTGGTTTGACAGTTGACTAGTACGACCGTAGGAACCCGTAAGAGTGTCCGACTGTGATTTCTTAAGGGTATTTGGGTATTTTGACTATGCCATTAATACCTATACTATATCATTTTCTTATAACTACCCTTCTTTTCCTAAATCTGCCCAAACCTCACATTTTCTCAAATTCTTAAATCCCATTCTCTAAGTCCAAGAAGAAGACTAGGGTTTTAAGCTTAAAGTATCCTATTCCTTCATTTATTTTGGGCTTTTATTATCAAGGTATGTAGGGTTCTGAAAATTCAGGGATTTCGTCTCATTTAGGGCTTAATGTTCAAGGATTTAGTTTCCTCAATACCTTTTATAGTCATAAAAATGTTAATATGCAGCAATGAAGGAAAACGAGTAAGTCAAGGACATTACAAGTCAAATAGGAGCGAAAAAGCTGAAAAAGTTGAAGAAAAGCAAAGTTAGTACTTGCCAAAGACACTGGGCGAGTCGCCGAGTGTACCTTTAGCTTGCCTAAAGATCCACCATGGCAGCCCATGGAAAAAACCAACTTGGCGGTCAAACAAGTGATTCTGTCGCTCGCTTAAGAGATCGGCGATGCTGATTTAACTTACCAAATGTTACAGAATGTGGTGGTAAAAATCCACACCAAGAAGGCAAGAAGAAGAGAACTCAACGTATTATAGATCTATTTGGCGAACTTGACTCACTTTGCCAAATGTTACAAAATGATTTGCTGAAAAGACACACTAAAAATATGAGAAGAAGAGCACTTGGTGCATCACCGTCTGGTTCTGAAAAGCCCAACTTACTTCGTCGAATTGAATCCGTGCTGAATTTCTGAGAACACATAAATGTAATTTTCGAAAGAACAAAAAGAAGTTCCCACATTGTTCACTTCTAGTTTTTTGGGTTTTACATTCTAGAACATTGTTTTTACATTTTGAGTAAATAATTAGGGATTATGAGATTTTTAGCCTAATTTCTAGAATTTGAGGATTTGCGGATCGTTGTCAAACCTGATGAAACCTTTGTTGGTAACAATTTCTTGTTCATTACTGTGATTGGCTAAAAAATCCATTCTTGGGGATGTGATTATGTAGTTGAATGCATTAATTTGCTAATGGGTGTTGTTATTTACTAATTATATTGTTATTTCAAAGTGGGTTCAATTAATAGTATGTCTTTTATTTGAGGAATTTAGTTGAAAATACATTTTTAGCTTAGTACTCAATACTTTCTTGAGAAAGAGGTGTTAGAGTTGAATTATTAGTTGATGATTGTATTTATTGCATTATTACGGACGTAGCTTGAGAAAGTGGATTTGAATGCAATCTTGCAAATCTAGCTTGAAAGGTGGATTGATTAAGGTAATGAGTTGTTAAATTGTGTTGTTCCCATTGAGGTTCGAAAGAACTCACTTGATTCGTAATAGTTGATTGAGAAATGGTTATTCCAATCAAAACCGAGCATATCCACCGAAATTCAACATCTTTGAGTAATTAGTAATCATCCATTACGCGAAATCAACACTAAATTTATTACACTCCCAAGAAACCTTCTCTACTTGTTTACTATTGGTTTTAGTAGTCATATATTGGTTAGATGAAACCCCCATTTGATATTAGTTGTCAAAACTTTGTGATTTAGTTTAATGTTACCGAACTTCAACCTCTAGAAACGATTCGGACAAAATTTTACTTTTTCATCAAATTTTTTACTGTATCATTCCCTATGGGATCGACCCCACTCTTAGTTGAGTTTATACTTGTTAGCGATCTCCTACATTTAGAATTGGATGAAGTGTAGTTGAGCGTTATAAAAAATGACGATGTTGTCGGGGAGTGGTGCTTAGAATTATTTTATTGAAGTTTAGTCGTGAATTGATTTTGTTGTAGTTGAATTATCTTATTTGTGTTATTTATTGGGTGCTCCTAAACAGGTAAAGAGATGAGTAGAAATGGGAGTGACGCAAACCAACTTGGGAAAAACAATAACATCGAGAATTTGCATGATGTCAATGAGAATCATTTGGAAAATGTGAGTATTGTCTGATTGCCTCTAACTGTCAGCAATGTGGTGTTTCATACGACCAGCACCACGTTGCAGCTGTTGCAAATGAAGGGTCTCTTTGGAGGACTCATGATCACATTTGAAACTTCGTGGATATGTGTGGGCTATTTTCTTTCGCGAACATCACTTAAGAAGTTAGTTCAACTTTGTTTCTTCCCCATTTCTCTAATGGGAGAAGCAACTAAGTGGCTGGCCGATTTATCAAGGGAATCAATCACTTCTTGGGAGGAGCTCACTGATGCATTTTATGAAAGTTTTTTCTCTCTTTTGAAGAAGGTTAAGTTGAGGGATAATATTCAGAACTTCAAGCGAGTGGATAGAGAACCTATTCACGAAAACATGGTTAAGGTTCCAAAAAATTTTGCTCCAATGCCCAACTCACGGGCTATTGGACAATGCGTTGTTGAAATATTTTTATTGGATCCCCGAAGCGGTCAACAAAGGTGTGGCAGATTAACTCATTCGAGGAGGAGTCATGCAATAACTTTTTGACATAACATCTACCCGTCTAGATCAGATGACAAAAATCAATCGTGTTTGGTACACTAGAGAAGATCATGTGTCTCTTTTGAACTTTGGCTGACAATGGAACAAATGGAAATGAACCAAGAGCAAGATGAAAACATGGCCAAGATGATAACCCAAATGGACTTATTGAAAAAACATTTCATAGGAAGTAGTTGCAAGGTTGTGAATGCAAATGGAATTAATAGTGAAATAAATCCTGATAAAGCACACTTTGGGGCCATGTACAATGAGAAAGTGCATTTCTTGACAAACCAGTCAGAGGGTTCTTGCCTGAACTATCCAAGGCCGGGCGGGAATCAAGGTTGGAAAA
The DNA here is from genome assembly GCA_016801875.1 of Solanum sitiens. Classification (NCBI taxonomy): domain Eukaryota; kingdom Viridiplantae; phylum Streptophyta; class Magnoliopsida; order Solanales; family Solanaceae; genus Solanum; species Solanum sitiens. Next base: position 1,446,579 of record JABWTJ010000158.1, on the reverse strand, counting down.
AGGATCGTGATGATGGTTGGATAGACTGAGAATGAAATGACGTAGCCATAGTACGAATTTGAGAGAGCGGGATGACAACAAAGAACGATATGTGCCACCTCATGAGCATTAAAATCCAAAAGAGCCAAGGCTAATCCAGAAAATTTCCGCATGGAAGATGCTTGATCGTATTCCAAAAAAGTGGAAGGATCTGACAAGGTGCTAAACAAAATGAAAGATGACATCTCTTGTATGAAACAAACATTTACATCACACTCGGCATGTATTAAGTAGATAGAAACGCATATGCGTCAAATCTCGGCTCATCAAAATCCAAGGAAAAAAAAAAGTTTACCAAGCATACCATGATTAACCCAAAGAATGAAGCTTGAAAGCATATCTTCTTCGTGCCACAATGTTAAATAAGGGGAATATTGAGAGGCAATCCAAGTTTTACTTTTTTGTCATTTGAATGACGGTTGTTGGATGTGCGGGTTGAAAATTTGAAGTCGGGGAGAAATAGGATAATGGGTGAGCAGGAAACCCACTCGACAAATTTCCCAGTGGTTCAGCGAGCCTAATGTGGATCACCTTTCTGACCAACCAAATGATCGGTGTTCTGGTAATTTTGGTGGGAAAAGTGCCACTCGGCGCGTCACGAAACATATCAGCAACATAAGTACTAATCGTTGATAGAGGAGCGATCTGAAGAGTAAAAAGACCTCCAACCATTTTAAATTTAAAACTCCTTTTTATTTAGCATTCTTTCACTCTTGAACTCTTTCAACTTCATATTATATCCTATTTTTTGTTAATTTCTTGCATGAGTGTTGTTGCGCGGTTGGAATTCTTTGCTTTACTTGCTTTTGCCTTTGTCCACGTCATTATTTGTCTGCTTCTGATGTAGGTATCCTGAATTCTCTTAGATTTCTTACCATATTCAAACGTGTTGGTGTGATTGTTAAATCTATTATCTAATTTTGTGTGCTTAATCGATTTTATGTATGGGTTGTTGATCAAACTTATTAGATGTCGTTCTTAGCCTACCGTAGTTTGAATTTCGTGTTTAAATTTCTTTAAAAGTATAAGTTTGTGGTTGTAGCATGTTGGGTTTGGAATAGGTGAATTATTAGTAACCCTAATCACACTAAACAACCTTAATTTGCCCAATAATGGATCGGGTGAATCGTTCTTAAGGGCAAAAGGCGTTGTTTGGTCTGAGCTACATAATTTGAGGGAAATCTGAGTACCTCGGGGTTGGTAATGATATGGGCCTGGCGTGAATTGCATAAAAATAGGGCTTTACTTTGGTTATGATATATTATGCGTTGAAAATTGGGGGTCAGGTTAAAAATCTGGTACGAAAGGCCGTTCAGCGAGCTTAGTCGAGCTCATCTAATGACTCGACGGTTCACCAACTAACCCCATCACCCCATTTTGTCTCGAAATATAGATGTTGCATTCTAGAACATTTGGTGATACATCTATGTTCACCGAGTTTACACGCTGAATGCCTTTACTATTTCCTTTTTGCAATCCTAATTATTTGAAATTATTATGTGACATTAAGGGAGCTACCTTTGCGTTGCCAATCAAGTTAGACGCTTCACCAAACCAACTTGTACCTTGCCGATATGTGCTAATTTTTGTTATCTCGAGTTTTGTAATTTTCGGTGAGCCTTCTAAGGCTCATCGAATGAACTCGGGGCTCACTGGGTTGATCAACGAGTTTTCCTTCAATTTTTAAGCTTGATACTTCACCAACCTGTTGCAACCACATTTGTTTGATTTGTATTGTTTTTCCATGTATGGAGAGACCAAAGCTTCCCATCAAGGGTCCCAAAAATTGTAAAAAGGCCAAAGTAATAATTATTTCTACGAAGGTTACACCACCAAGATCAGCAAAACCAAAACTTCCTCCAATAGGGGAAAACCATAGGAAAGTGAAAACAACTTGCAGAGCCAAGTCCACACAATTCCAGCTCCAACAATATAGGTGTCTATGATGTACCGTGGTTTCACGGTACTTTTAATGCTTTTTCCTTAAGTTTATTGTGTGTCGAAAGCCTTTTTGTGTTGATTTTTATATAAGTTCTCTTTGTTTGCAGGAAATCTGTCCAAGGATGAACGCGGAAGTTTTTGAGCAAGAAATGCAGAAGAGACCACCTACGGAGCTCATGACGGTCCGTCGAGGCTGTGACGGTCCGTAGGTGGCATCATAGTGAGGAGAAAAGCTGCTGATGGAAGATGGGAAAGTCTGACCAAGTGTGGGATTACGGAATTTCATGACGGACCGTCATAGCCACGATGGTCTGTCCTGCTTGTTCGTCGTGATGATCAGAGAAGTAGTCCCAGTACCCAAATTCCAAGAAGTTCAAGTGTTTTGGAACGAATACCCTCGACGGACCGTCGCGCTTGAAATGGTCCGTCATACTTGTCCGTCGGGGGGGATGAAGAAAGCAGCAGAAGAATGTGTGAAGTATGGGACGACGGAGTCCATGACGGTCCGTCGTATCCATGACGGTCCGTCGACCCAGACGCGTTTGGACAGATTTTCAGTAAATAGAATCCTTCTTTGATTAGGTTTTGTTTTTATTATAAATATTTCGAAAAACCTCGTTTTGGGGGTTAGACTTTTTGGATAATTTTAGCTCTCTTGTTCAAGTATTGAAGAATTAATTTCAGTAATTGATACACTTTTTCTGGAATTGATTGTTGGTGTTTTGTGTTGATTAATCAAGTTAAATTCTGGATTTTATTCTTTCTCATTAAAGTAAGTGCATGAATTCTTCCATTAAAAATATGAATTGTGTAATTATGACCATGGGTAACTAAACTCCATAGCTAGGGTTATGGGAACCATGGGTGAATAACAAGGTAAAATCTAACTAAAATAACAATTCTAGAATGGTGTCTTGCATGTATTGATAATTCTTTCGTGTAGAAGTCTTTTTAACGGATGGCCAACGTTAGAACTCGCCTTAATGCTACTTGCCGGACCAAGGAGGTAGATAATAGGAAAAGAATTATCAACATAGATTTAGTGTAGACTATCTAATAGGCTAGTATTGGTTGGTACGAGGTAATAACTTAGTCAAATACCGAATACAATGCTTAATATGAGGTAAATATAAGGGTTAGTATAGCAACACACGTAGCCGGACTAAGGTGCGAAGTGAAATTTTCTAGATGCCGGACTAAGGATTTAGAGATACATAACTTATCACTTTACATGCAAGGTACTAGGAAAGAATTGTTATAGTTAGAGTTATCAAGTTAGGAACCTGTGGGGAACACTTAAGCCCTAGTTACTTTTATTAATTGATTAAACTCCGAGATTTGAATCTGTTAGTTGTTTACTTTAATTTAGCTAGTCATTTTCTTTAATTCAGAAATAAACCCCCCCCTTTTTGTCTTTTATTTTCTTGGAAAATAGTTGGCTAAATAGTAGTAATAATAGAATAAAGTTAAGTCTGAACTATTTTCCTTGTGGGATCAATCCCAACCTCATTAGTTGGGTTCTTTACTTGATACGACCGCTTTACTTCTTATTTGAGAAGTAAGTTTGAGCGTATCAAATTTTGGCGCCGCTGCCGGGGAAAGTAGCTTTTAGATTAACTTAAACTTATTACTAAAGTTTAGTCAATATTTTCCTGATTTTACTTTTTCTGTTGTTTTTGATTCTTGCAGATACTAACTTCCTTGTATGCCAAATACACGAAGAGGAAGAGAACCCTTGTTTCCCTATGATCACGAGTTAGAGCGTACACTACGCAATATGAATCGAAACTTGGGTATAAATGATGATGATCCAAACCAGAACATCCCAGCCCCAGTTGATGCTCATGGTCGATTATTACCTGATAATCCTGGTCAAGATGCACAAAGGGGACAAAATCCCGCTCCACGTCCTCAAGAATACTACAGAGGTTATGATAATATTGCAGACTCTGATGGGCCACTTGTCTTGCCCCCACTACCAGAAGGTCACACCTTTGTGGTAACTAGTAGTCTAATGCAAATGCTCACTGCTAGAGGTTTGTTTTCAGGACTACCTTCTGAGGACCCACATGCCCATATAGTTAAGGTGAGGACAGTGTGTAAAAGCTGTGTAGGGAGGCCTGATTTGAATTTGGATGTAATAGGGTTAAGAGTATTTCCTCTCTCACTTACGGGAGAAGCTGCTATTTGGTTCACTGAGCTCCCTTATAACTCAATTTTCACTTGGAACCAACTAAGGGACGTTTTCTTAGCACGTTATTACCCGGTCTCCAAGAAACTAAATCACAAAGACAGAGTGAACAACTTTGTGGCACTACCAGGAGAGTCAGTTAGCAGTTCTTGGGATAGGTTCACTTCATTTTTGAGAAGTGTCCCCAATCACCGCATAGATGATAAGTCACTGAAAGAATACTTCTATCGGGGACAGGATGATAATAATAAAGCGGCATTGGATACTATAGCAGGTGGTTCTTATAGGGAGTGTCCTTATGCTGAGATTGCCAAAAAGTTAGAGAAAATCTCCCGGAATAATAAAGCATGGAGTACTAGGAAGTCAGATACGGGGAGAAATACCTTTGCAGTGCAATCCACACACAACCCAGCCACAGATGAGATTCGTGAAGAGATGGCACAGATGAGAACTGAGGTTGGGTTGGTGTTAAAACATGTCACTCGGGGTGCAGAAAAGATAAATGCAGTGAACTACTTGTCTAAACCACCACCACCAACTGATGAATATTATTATGAGGAGGATTCCTATGCAGTAAATGATCAGACGGGGGGTTTCCGACTGAATGCCCAAGGCTCCAATCAGGAGAATTGGCGCCAAGGTCAAGGGAACCAAGGTCGGAACTATGGTAACTATAACCGTGAGGGTAATTATGTCCGTGATGGAAATTACAACCGCGACAACAACTTCAACAGGGGTAACTATGGTAACAGAAATGATAGGAGTGGGCCTTATGTTCCTCCTCAAAATCGTGAAGTTGCTCCTAGGGATGGTGGAGGTAGTATGACGCGAGTTGAGGATATGTTGCACAAAATGATGAGGAGGTTCGATGCTACTGATGAGCACACGAAAGAGTTAAGGAGTGATGTAGCGGGTATTGGGCAGAAAGTCGATACACATGCAATATCGATTAAGAAGCTTGAGTTGCAAATGGCCCAATTATCTGCGACTGTGAACACATGGCAACCGGGAACTATCCCTAGCAACACTGTCCAAAATTTGAAAAATAATGGACACTGTATGGCAATTACTACTCGGGGTGGTAAGCAAACCATTGACCCACCTATGCCGCCTATTATGGAAAAGGTGATGAGAGATAATGATAAGGTGGTAGAGGTTAGTGATGAAATAGAATATAACACTGAAAAAGATGCTGAAGTGCCTAAAAAGGTAACTCCCATGCCTAGACCACCACCACCCTTTCCTCAAAGGTTAGTGAAAAAGATCGAGGATGGTAAATATCGGAGTTTTATAACAATGTTGAAGCAGCTTTCTATCAATGTCCCTTTGGTAGAAGCTCTAGAACAAATGCCCGGTTATGCCAAGTTTATGAAAGATCTGGTTACAAACAAAAGATTGGTCACTTTTGAAGATAATGATAGAATGCAGCATTGTAGTGCTATTGCTACAAGATCTTTAGTGCAGAAGAAAGAAGATCCGGGTGCGTTCACTATTCCTTTTACAATCGGGTTATTACATTTTGCGAAAGCACTATGTGATCTGGGGGCAAGCATAAATCTCATGCCCCTCTTGATTTACAAGAAGTTGGGTTTGGGTGATCCAAAGCCCACTGCGATGCGGCTACTGATGGCCGATCGAACAGTAAAAAGTCCTATAGGGATACTCCACGATGTGCTAGTAAAAGTGGAGTCGTTCATATTTCTGGCAGATTTTGTTATTCTTGATTGTGAAGTCGATTTTGATGTGCCTATTATTCTTGGGAGACCATTCCTTGCTACGGGTAGAGCCTTAGTTGATATGGAAAAGGGGCAAATGAAATTTCGGTTGAACAATGAAGAAGTGACCTTCAACATTTGTAGGTCCATGAGACAGAGTGGTGAGCTCCAATCGGTATCTGCTATATCCTACAAAGTTGGTAAGTCACCCGAGACACAAATAGAAGAACGTCTAGGTGTAGAAGCACTGGCGGCAGTGATAATGAATTTTGATAATGATTGCATTGAAGAATATGGGTCATTAGTCGCTGCTCTTGATCGTGGTAATGTTCGATTTAAACTGACGAAATATGAGCTAGACATGAAGAATCGCGAGTCTCCACCCGCGAAACCATCTATAGAGGAGGCTCCAAAGTTAGAACTAAAAGCTCTCCCACCTCATCTCAAGTATGAATTTTTAGGAAACGGTGACACATTGCCGGTAATCATTGCATCAGACCTGAATGAACAACAAGTTGAGAGTTTGGTAAAAGTGCTAAAAATGTTCAAAAGAGCTATTGGGTGGACTATTGCGGACATTATTGGGATCCCTCCTGGTATTTGTTCTCATAAAATCCAACTCATGCCCGATCATAAGCCAAATATTGAGCACCAGAGACACTTAAATCCACCTATGCAAGAGGTCGTGAAGAAGGAAATCATTAAATGGTTGGATGCCGGAGTAATATATCCAATCGCCGATAGTAGTTGGGTATGCCCTGTTCAGTGTGTACCTAAGAAAGGGGAAATGACTGTGGTCCCCAATGAAAAAAATGAACTTGTTCCAATGAGACCGGTGACTGGATGGAGGGTGTGTATGGATTACCGGAAATTAAATGCATGGATCGAAAAAGACCATTTTCCTATGCCCTTCATGGATCAGATGTTGGATAGACTTACTGGAAAAGGGTGGTACTGTTTTCTTGATGGTTATTCGGGGTATAATCAGATTTCTATTGCACCAGAAGATCAAGAGAAAACCACCTTTACTTGTCCATATGGGACCTTTGCGTTCAAGAGAATGCCGTTTGGGTTGTGCAATGCACCCGCCACATTTCAGAGATGTATGATGTCATTATTCTCCGACATGGTGGAAGATACTATTGAGGTTTTTATGGATGATTTTTCTGTGGTTGGTGAATCATTTGAGCGGTGTTTGAGCCATTTATCTGAGGTTCTTAAGAGATGTGAAGACTGCAATTTAGTACTCAATTGGGAAAAATGCCACTTCATGGTGAAAGAAGGTATTGTTTTGGGTCATCGCATTTCAGAAAATGGCATAGAGGTTGATCGAGCCAAAGTCGAGGTAATAGAGAGACTTCCTCCACCTATCTCTATAAAAGGTGTGAGAAGCTTTCTTGGGCATGCAGGTTTTTACAGGAGATTCATCAAAGATTTCTCAAAAATTGCACATCCGTTGTGCAAACTGCTGGAGAAAGATTGTAAATTTTATTTTGATGAATCCTGTCTTAAAGCATTCGGCGAGCTAAAAGAAAAATTGGTATCTACACCTATCATTATTTCTCCGGATTGGAGCAGTCCATTTGAGGTGATGTGCGATGCTAGTGGGGTTGCCCTTGGTGTGGTATTGGGACAAAGAAGGGACAAAATCCTTCATCCCATTTACTATGCTAGTAAAGCCCTCAATGAAGCTCAGAAGAACTATACAGTAACTGAGCAAGAGCTCCTTGCAGTAGTATTTGCTTTTGAAAAATTTCGCTCCTATTTGCTAGGTACTAGAGTTATAGTGCATACTGACCATTCAGCATTGAGATATTTGATGGCAAAGAAGGATGCGAAACCGAGGTTGATTCGTTGGGTATTACTACAACAAGAATTTGACTTTGAGGTAAGGGATAGAAAAGGGACCGAAAATCAAGTTGCTGATCACTTGTCCCGTCTAGAAGATAAAGCTATGAGAGAGTTGGGGGATAAGACTGATATTGATGACACGTTCCCTGATGAGCATGTATTGGCTGCCTCACAAGACTTGATTCCATGGTTCGCAGATTTTGCGAACTATTTAGCTAGTGATATTGTTCCATCGGACTTGTCCTTTCATCAAAGGAAAAAGTTCATGTACGATGTGAAGAAGTTCTTTTGGGATGAACCATACTTATATAGGAGCTGTGCTGATGGGCTTATTCGGCGTTGTGTGCCAGAAGTTGAGATGTTGAGTGTTTTAGAGGCATGCCATTCCTCACCCTTTGGTGGACATCATAGTGGCATCCGGACTGCTCATAAGATCTTACAATGTGGTTACTATTGGCCAACTATTTATCAAGATGCTCATGAGTTCACCAAAGCATGTGATAGATGCCAAAGAGATGGCGGCATTTCAATAAAGCAAGAGCTCCCTCTAAACCCCATTCTTGTGATTGAGTTATTTGATGTTTGGGGTATTGACTTTATGGGTCCGTTTGTGAGTTCTCATGGAATGAAGTATATTTTAGTAGCAGTTGATTATGTATCTAAGTGGGTGGAAGCTATCGCCCTCGCAAACAATGAGGGGAAGAGTGTCACTGTGTTCTTGAAAAAGAATATATTCTCTCGATTTGGTACCCCACGGGCAATTATTAGTGATAGGGGATCCCACTTTTGCAACAAATTGTTTAAGGGATTATTGGAGAAATATGGGGTTCGCCATAATGTGGCCACTCCTTACCATCCTCAAACTAGTGGGCAAGTTGAAGTGTCAAATAGGGAGATCAAACAGATTTTATCAAAAACAGTGAACGCTAGTAGAACAGATTGGTCAAGGAGGCTTGATGATGCTCTTTAGGCCTACCGGACAGCGTATAAGACTCCCATAGGTATGTCCCCATACCAACTAGTATATGGGAAAGCTTGTCATCTTCCGGTTGAATTAGAGCATAAAGCCATGTGGGCTATGAAGAAGTTAAAATGGACTGGAACGAAGCTGCAGAACAACGGTTAAATGGGTTGAATGAACTCGATGAATTTCGCCTAAAAGCTTATGAAAGCTCAGCCCTCTACAAAGAAAAGATGAAGAAGTACCATGACCTAAAAATCAAGAAACGAGAGTTTATGGTTGGGGATTCAGTGCTTTTATTCCACTTTAGGTTGCACTTGTTTTCGGGCAAGCTCAAGTCCAAATGGACTGGCCCTTACTTGATCACCCAACTATTCCCACATGGAGCGGTTGAGTTGGAAAACAAGGAAGGTGTGCAGTTTAAGGTGAATGGACAACGTCTAAAAATCTATATAGGTCATGCGGAATCAGCGAATGAGGTGATTGAGGCATACCATCTTGATGAAGTCTGAGTAATCGAGTGTCCTCAGTCGTGCCGCGACGTTAAATCAGGCGCTGGTTGGGAGGCAACCCAATATGTATCATCTAACCAAATTATAGTTTTCTTTCTAGTAATGGTAGCATTTTCTACTAATGGGTTCTAAATTTTCAGGTAGCACATCTCCAGGAAGTTCTGCAGAAAATTACTCTGCCACATTCACTGACGGATACATCGACGGACCGTCGCGCCCGTGACGGACCGTCGCATGACTCCGTCGCGCCAGGTACGTTCTTTATTGCTTTGAAAAATTAGGACACATGCGACGGAACCCATGACAGACCATCGTCGGGGTCCCGTTGCTTCATTATGCAGCAACCCGACCCGACCCGGCTGGGGAATTTTAAACGTTTTAAACCTTTTTAAACTCCCCACCCCTTCATTCAACCGTTTCTTTCCCTCTTTCTCCCATTTCCTCCCTTTTAAACTTCCTTCCCTTCCCAAAATCCCCACATTCTCATTTTCCCCATCCCCAAATCCCCTTTCTTGGTCGGAGTCTGCTGCTGTGATTCTCATCTTCATAGTTAGGTGCCTCACTTCCGTCTTGTTTTCTCCTCTTCCAAGGTATGTGCTTCTGAACTCTACCCATTTACTCTTCATTTTTGTTTTTTATTTACTATTAGCATATTTCTTTTTGTGGGTCTTTGATCTTTGACCAAATCTTGTCTGACCTAGGTTATTAGTCCCACGAATTGCCTTGATAAAACTCGAGAAATTGGTGCTTTAGCCTTGTAAATTTGATAGGTATTTGGGTTAGAAAGTTGTAGGGAAGTGTTGGGTCTTTGGTTTGAATCACTTGGGTTGATTGTGGCATCCCCAGTTCTGTCTCTGAATGACAGAACGAGACCCCGATGACGGACCATCGTAACCACGACGGACCGTCATAGGGTCCGTCCCAACACCCCACAATGTATTTTCTCCAAGTGTCCACTGACGGATACATGTGACGGACCGTCATGCCCACGATGGTCTGTCCTGCACAAACGTCTTGGTTGTCAGAGACCCCTGTTCTAAGGGTCTCAATACTTTTTCTAAGTGTCCACTGACGGACACATGTGACGGACCGTCATGCCCACGACGGTCTGTCCTGCACAACCATCTTGGTTGTCAGAGACCTCTGTTCTAAGGGTCTCAATACTTTTTCTAAGTGTCCACTGACGGACACATGTGACGGACCGTCGTACCCACGACGGTCCGTCCTGCACAACCGTCGTGACGGTCAGAGACCCCTGTTCTAAAGGTCTCAATACTTTTTCTAAGTGTCCTCTGACGGACATCCACGACGGACCGTCGTACCCACGACGGTCCGTCCTGCACAATCGTCTTGGTTGTCAGAGACCCCTGTTCTAAGGGTCTCAATACTTTTTCTAAGTGTCCACTGACGGACATCCACGACGGAGCATCGTACCCACGACGGTCCGTCCTGCTCAACCATCGTGATGGTCAGAGACCCCTGTCCTAAGGGTCTCAATACTTTTTCTAAGTGTCCTCTGACGGACATCCACGACGTACCGTCGTACCCACGACGGTCCGTCCTGCTCAACCGTCGTGACGGTCAGAGACCCCTGTCCTGAGGGTCTCCATACTTTTTCAAAGTGTCCACTGACGGACATCTACGACAGACCGTGGTACCCCACGACGGTCCGTCCTGCACAACCGTCGTACCAGTCAGAGACTTTCCTTCTGAGAGTCTATATTGTTAAGTATTACATGACAGACCCCATGACAGTCCGTCATACTCACGACAGTCCGTCACCTGGTCCGTCGTGTTTCACTACATATACAGAGCTGTCATTACTGCTTTGATTTTATGTGTTTTTTGTCTCATTTTTGATTGTCTTGTTTGCTCCTTCAAGTACTAATAATGATTCTTTACAGGTACCACCTCTCATGGCACCGAAACAAGATCGCGTTTACGCACGTGGGCGTTCCAAATCTGTCCCCCCTTATGCCCGACTGGTTATAGGCTTGGATGATGAGCATGATCCCGAGTACGTTCCCCCAGGCACTGCCACTCCAGCACGAGCTGCACGTGCAACCAGAGCGATGCCTAAAAAGGTGGCGTCCGACGTAGTCACTGCCTCCAAGTCTGATGAGGAGCGCACACTGACCGGCACACCTTCTGGGTCAGCTGCCCAAGACGAAGGAGCGTCTGGCTCCTTAGGAGTTTCTTGGTCGGAGGAAGCCTCCGGGTCCGCAGAAGCCTCTGCACACGCCACAGCTGCACAGTCTACCTCGGCGGATGAGGCTGACAGTACTGATTCCACCCCAGGCTCACCGACTGGAGTTCCTGCCCCGGTTGCCAACCAGCCCAACCGGTGGTGTGTCGACGGGCAATACCAAGTGTATTCAGACGCCAAGCTGCTAAATGATAAGGGCGTCATGACACGGACCATTACACTGGAGAGGCGGGTCCTTACAGGTAGTCTTCCCACCATGCCGGATATCCACACCCTCTTCACCAGACACCGACTAGAGTGGACGGCTCGTGCTTTGGGCCGATATAGTAAGGAGTTGGTCCGAGAGTTTTACGCCTCCTATGTGGCTACTCTTCGATCACAGATCGACAGGCGGGCTACCCCCGCCAAACAGGCCCCACTTGAGAACTTCAGAGTACGCGGCATACAGGTCGACATCTCCCTGCCAGCCATCCGCCGATATCTGTACGGCGAGGATGTTGATACCACCAGGACACCTCTCACCGCTTAGTTCGACTACCAATGGCACATTGTTAAAGAGGGCCGGTTCTTACGTGAGCCATCGCTGAGAAAGACCACCAAGAGGTGGATAGCCCAGCACTCGTCTATTGATGGAGAGGCTGCTGATTGGGTAATGGAGCCAAAGGGAGCCATCAGGAAGGCCAACTTGACCTTTATGGCCAAGTTTCTATGGTTGATAGTCCGCCATTGCCTTTCCCCACTGCTACAGATAATATAGTCACATGGGATCGTGCAGTTCTGATGGCCACAATGATGGCAGGGTTCGAGGTTGACTTCGCTTGGCTTCTACAGGCGGTCATGCACGAGAGGGCCTTCAAGGTCACCATGACTTACCCTTTTCCTTGCATGGTTTTCTCCTTATGCAGGTCCGCAGGCGTGCCCATTTGGCACATTCATCATCTAAAGACCCCGCAGGGCAATGTTGACATCGGCCTCATCAGGGATGAGGCCAATGAGTTGGCTCCACGCAAAGGGCCCCGCCCAGAGGTGGTCCCACTTGGTGAGAACCTGGCAGATACTATAGAGCATGCTCATGCGGCTTCCCAGGCTGCTTCTGCACCCACTGACACTACCCCGGTCGAGTCTATCCCGGGTAGTAGCATTGCCCTGAGCTCCTCTCGCTCGGCTCCTTCCGCCACTCTGGTCCCACTTGCTAGGGTCCAGAAACTCGAGGCGCAGATGGCCACACTTCTTCATCACATCTTGCCTTGGATGCAGAGGTCTATTGCTGAGGCAGAGGAGCGCATGGAGCGCAAGATGGCACAGCACACTGAGAGGAAGATCGCAGAGGTTCATCAGCGCTTAGACGCTTTTGAGTTGCGGGTGCTAGCCCGACCAGCACCTCCGGTGGACATGTCGACCATTCAGGCTGCGGTTGAGAGTTTGCGGGCTGATCTTGATACGATCTTAGAGGCTAGGGTACCTGAGTCTGAGGCCCCTTCTGCAGAGCCTCCTGAGGACACAGTGATGGCTGCTCTATTTGCCACTTCTGATGATCCACCACCTCCCCCACTAGAGCATGCCAAGAGGCGCAGGGGTCGAGAGGAGGATGAGGCTAGGGCGAGGAAGAAGGAGCGACGCGAGATGGAGGCTGCGAGGACAGCCTCGATTACTGACGAGGAGGCCCGTACGTTGAGGGCTGTAGAGTTAGCTGCCGGGGCATCTAGCTCCAGAGTTGTGGATACAGTGAGAGGCACTACTGATAGTGTTGTTGCTGCTGAGGACACTACTGAGGGTGTCCATACTACGGAGGGAGTGGGTTCCGGAGAACCGTACCCACCAGCTTGTTGATCGCCGGCGCTTTGCACCTCAGGTTTGCTTCACCGACCATTCACGTACTTTAGTTTTTTTTATGCATTGGGGACAATTGCATATTTGTTTTGTTGGGGGTGGGGTAAATGGAAAGTGAATGTTAGGGTGAAATCTGAGTAGCCCAATTCACGATCCTCTCTTGGGGTTTTCTTGCCTGTGTTCTTTTTCCCCAAGAGACTGATTACTTTTATTGTTGTACCGGCATGTCATATCTTATGTACATAGTATAAATCTGAAGCATGATGGCTAAAACAAATATGATATCCCGATAATCAAAATGATGCATGACTAGGCATAGTAATTGATAATTGTGTGGTTTGAAACATGAAATAAAGATACACTACTGTGATCTTGAATCTAAGACTCGAACTAGGTGTCTAATAATCTGGGAATGTAAAGAATGTCAAGTGAGTGTGAGGTGAATTCGAATATCCACCATTAATACTGAGCTAGAACTTGCCTGGTTAGTCTTGCTAAAAATGAGCCAAAACAAACAATTAGGAAAGTATCATAGGGCTTTGTTCGAAATAGTCAATCTTGAGCCTAAAAATAACAGAAAACCAAAAGAAGTTAACCCTTTATTGATCCAAATGATTTGAGCCTAAAAACAGATCTTTCTTGTTCATCCCAACTGATCCTCTCGGGGAACAGCATGTTAGCCCTGGTCCCTCCTTGGACATGTGCACCTTAGTTTATGCCAAAAATATAAGTTGAGGGTGGCTAATAAGCAACCTTGTGGTGGCCCTGACCCAACCATGGGTATTGTGAACCTTAACTCATGGCAAAGTCATGAGTTGAGGGTGGATGTTATAAGGAATACTCCGGAAAATTGGGGTTGAAAGTATGAAGAGGAAGAAAGAACAAAACAGAAGTGACTATAAAAAAAATATACATATATATAATGATAATAAAACACAAGAAAAGAGAAAAATCACTTACATATAAGGATGAGAAAGGGAAAACAGCAAGGTAAAAAGAAAATTGAGAAATTGGGCGAAATAGAATGATAGAAAGGTAGTGCGTTTAGGCGATATGTCAAGGAGGGCAACAAGTCACTAAAGGATACCTAAATATACCCTACCTGACCCTGAGCTTATGTTACAAGCTAAAAAGTCCTATTGTGATCCTAAGAGTTGTATGGCGAACTTAAAGTAGTGAAAATAAGGGCAAACCTATGGCAATATGTATAAATGAGTTGTGGATTTGTTCTGAGAGTGAGTGTCGAAAAGTAATCCTTATACTCAAACTGAAATTATTGTGTGAAAAATGAGGATGTTATTTGAAGTGAGGACAGTAGTTGCAATACCGGAAATATTAGCACCTCGGTGAGAAGTTGAAGAGGATAGGTGTCATTGCATAGTGAGTTTGTGTCATGGTCTGATTCTACATAAGTCAATGCCTAATAGTGATAACATGCATGAACATAATGAGAATAATCGGGATTGATAGCCAAATGATTGCGAAAGCTAAAAAGCGGATACTCGTGTACAAAGATTTTGTAGTGAGTCATAGTGCGTCGCTTGAGGACAAACAACAAATTTAAGTTGAGGGTGTTGATGTACCGTGGTTTCACGGTACTTTTAATGCTTTTTCCTTAAGTTTATTGTGTGTCGAAAGCCTTTTTGTGTTGATTTTTATATAAGTTCTCTTTGTTTGTAGGAAATCTGTCCAAGGATGAACGCGGAAGTTTTTGAGCAAGAAATGCAGAAGAGACCACCTACGGAGCTCATAACGATCCGTCGAGGATGTGACGGTCCGTAGGTGGCATCATAGTGAGGAGAAAAGCTGCTGATGGAAGATGGGGAAGTCTGACCAAGTGTGGGATTACGGAAGTCCATGACGGACCGTCATAGCCACGACGGTCCATCCTGCTTGTTCGTCATGATGATCAGAGCAGTAGTCCCAGTATCCAAATTCCAAGAAGTTCAAGTGTTTTGGAACGAAGACCCTCGACGGACCGTCGTGCTTGAAACGGTCCGTCATACTTGTCCGTCGGGGGGGATGAAGAAAGCAGCAGAAGAATGTGTGAAGTATGGGACGACGGAGACCATGATAGTCCGTCGTGTCCATGACGGTACGTCACGAGGTCCGTCGACCCAGACGCGTTTGGACAGATTTTCAGTAAACAGAATCCTTCTTTGATTAGGTTTTGTTTTTATTATAAATAGTTCGAAAAACCTCGTTTTGGGGGTTAGAATTTTTGGATAATTTTAGTTCTCTTGTTCAAGTATTGAAGAATTAATTTCAGTAATTGATACACTTTTTCTGGAATTGATTATTGGTGTTTTGTGTTGATTAATCAAGTTAAATTCTGGATTTTATTCTTTCTCATTAAAGTAAGTGCATGAATTCTTCCATTAAAAATATGAATTGTGTAATTATGACCATGGGTAACTAAACTCCATAGCTAGGGTTGTGGGAACCATGGGTGAATAACAAGGTAAAATCTAACTAAAATAACAATTCTAGAATGGTTTCTTGCATGTATTGATAATTCTTTCGTGTAGAAGTCTTTTTAACGGATGGCCAACGTTAGAACTCGCCTTAATGCTACTTGTCGGACCAAGGAGGTAGATAATAGGAAAAGAATTATCAACATAGATTTAGTGTAGACTATCTAATAGGCTAGTATTGGTTGGTACGAGGTAATAACTTAGTCAAATACCGAATACAATGCTTAATATGAGGTAAAAATAAGGGTTAGTATAGCAACACACATAGCCGGACCAAGGTGTGGAGTGAAATTTTCTAGATGCTAGACTAAGGATTTGGAGATACATAACTTATCACTTTACATGCAAGATACTAGGAAAGAATTGTTATAGTTAGAGTTATCAAGTTAGGAACCTGTGGGGAACACTTAAGCCCTAGTTACTTTTATTAATTGATTAAACTCCGAGATTTGAATCTGTTAGTTGTTTACTTTAATTTAGCTAGTCATTTTCTTTAATTCAAAAATAACCCCCCCCCCCCTTTTTTGTCTTTTGTTTTCTTGGAAAATAGTTGGCTAAATAGTAGTAATAATAGAATAAATTTAAGTCTGAACTATTTTCCTTGTGGGATCGATCCCAACCTCATTAGTTGGGTTCTTTACTTGATACGACCGCTTTACTTCTTATTTGAGAAGTAAGTTTAAGCGTATCAGTCTACTCCACCTACCTCACTACATCTCAGTCTGATAGTGAGGAAGAGATTGGGTCTACATCTCACGTCTATGAGTCTAAACTAGCGGATGATCAGACCCTCAAGCGGAGACGTGCTGAGTTGCGATCTAAAGCACTACATGATCCAACGAGACTACCAGTACTCCCGATGCCTCCACCACCTCCATTACATGCAGCAAAGTAGGTACAAGAAGTTCCCCCGCCCAGGCACCCTCTGTGCGATCAATGAACAGGCTAAACGCTGTCGAGTTTAGAATAATTCTCGAGGAGAAGAGGTTGTACACCGATGGTATTGTGGACCGATATTCGGCAGTGTGGGAGACGATCCGCATCCATGAGTTTGACCTTTATTGACACAACCTAGAGTCACGTGTATACCTTCTTGGGTCCGAGAGTTTTGTTAGGGGTACATGAAACTAATCTCGAAAGGCAAGAAGAAAACCAGTTTGTTTGTACTAGTTGGTTATCTTGTGGTGTGGGGTAACAAGGTAAATTGCAGTAGTACAAACTTAAATGAGGTGTTGGGGTGCACAGTCAAACTTAAATGAGGTGTTGGGGTGCACAGTCCATGTGATCCATTTCATAGCAGAAAAAATTCAAAAGACGACTATAGAGGATCTTAAGGGGTCGTTGGCCCCCTGATCTCCAATATCATGCCTCCATCGATTGACCCCTGGGCCAAGATTGAGAAGAAGTACATGAACAACGATGTTAAATACTAGTTTGGGTTCATCAGCATCACACTCATGCCATCATAAAATAATTCTACTCTTCGACGTTTGAAGGCTGCATCTTTGGTGTGCGTTATTGATCGAGAAAGGTTGAATGTCTGGTTGATTATCAAGAGGAAGATGGCCATGAGATCCAAGAAATTTCAGGCCTCACTACCATTCCCGGTTCTTATCACAGAGTTGTGCCAACGAGCTAGAGTGCTAATTGTGGCAAAGACAGATGTGGAAGTGACTCCCACTTCCTCTACTAACATCCGGAGGTCGAGGCAGAATATACTAGAGATGAGATTGAGTGGAGGAGGACAGCCCCGGTGTACACATCACCCGCTGTATATTTGGAGACCTTGGAGCTAGATGCTACTCCTCCTGCTCAGGCCGGTGAGCCATCAGGTACACCTAGTTCTTCTTCTCCTATTACTTCTGTTGCTTTTGTCATCTCCCGACCCCCGTTGACACATGCCATGTTGTATAAGATGGTCATTCTAACCCATTTAACATATGTTCGTGCTTTTGGGGTTGATGCACCTATCCCAGGGTTGACTGAGTCGGCCATTGTTGCTACCCTTGCCCCATCTGAGATGAGTTACGAGAAAGAGAGTTCATCACTACTCATGGACTAGCATTGGACGCCCTCACCGTGTGAGTTCAAATGTGTTATTAGGGAGGTCGACAATAAGAGTATGTGTCAGCCTTGAAGGTTGATGTTGTAGGATTGAGGTGGGATGTGGTGATCTCAAATCCACTAATATTTCCATGTTATTCGGTAGAGTTGATATCCTCGCATATCCTAGTTAAGAGATACCAATTGTTTCTGAGGTGCCTCTAGATACCATTACCGGAGATGTTGTTATACCTGATGCAGAGGATGAGTAAGATAATCTCGAGACATATGAGGAGGATCTTAGGACCCACGATGTTGTTGTATTTAAGAAGCTTGAGGACATTGAGGATGATTTTGTGTTGACAACTATGGAGGCCTCACTCAATGACAACTTGATGATTAACCCAGTGGAGTGCAACCCACTATTGCAGGAGAGTCGGGCACTGATGCTCCAATTGAGAGAGACCCCTGCTTAACATACACCTCAGACTTAGCCCAATTGGGGGATCTTGACTCTCTTCTTGCTTTATTTTTGAGACATTTAGTTTCTTTCAAATTGAGGATACTATTTCATATTTTTGGTGAGGTGTGGGTATCTTCATATCTATCCCCTTGGTATGCATTTATTTTGCTTTGGATGATTATTTTACTACTTTTGGTTGTGTCCGAAACTTCTCATTTATTATGGTGAAATTTGTGAATGATGGTTTTTAATCTCACTTATTCGCCTCCTTATTTCTTAGTTTGAGAATATTTTTGAATATTCTCTAGCATATTTGAGTATTGGTTGTGATCAATACAGATAACTTGAATAGGGCTCTTGATTAGACGATATATTTGTTCAAGTCCAATGAGACAAATTTGAGTTGCATAAGTCATGTATGGGATCTTAGCATCTCATTGTGACTAATTAATTGTCGAAATAAGTCTTGTGATGATCGTTGCAAGAGAGCTTAATTTGTAGAGCTATGATCAATGATTGTGTTGAATGCCTTGTGTGGTGAGACTTTCTTGAAATAAATTCTTGGTGATACCTAGAACTTTCCCCGTTGGTACAATTGAATAACGTTGGGAATGAATCAAATTATCTTAGGCATAAGTTTATTAGAGTGAACCAAAATTGTTGTAATACCTCTTTGTGACCACCTTGGAGAGTGTTAACCTAGCTTGGAACCATTTGAGCCTAATATTTTCTTTGGATGAAACATGAACACATCTAGCCCTTTTCCTACCCACCTAAAACCTTCATGAAACTTTGGTCCATTTGAATAGCCAACTTAATACAAAAGCCTAAGTTGGGGTGTGGTGAAACTGAGGAAATAAATTAAGCAAGAAGTTTGTGAAATTCACCCTTGAAAAATTATGTTAAAAAATATGAAACTCCTCCGTATTAAAAAAAAAGATAAAGAAAGAAAAGCAAAAGAAAATGACTGAAAAAGAATTTTACAATTTGTGCATGGATGGAAAGAAAAGGGGTATCCAATGAGCCATACAAGAATTTTTGTGCTTGAAAATACTTAAGGTGATTATGAAAATAAAAATAGTGAAAGAAAAGGAGAAGCAATAAAATCCAAGTCATGCTTCATGAAGGTAGAATTCACTAAGACAAAATGATCATACCTTTATCCCAACCTCATTACAGGACATGAAAGACCTTAGTGATCTTGATTGAGCCGAATGACATGTTGATCAAAAAATATAAGCAAACAAATGGGTAGAATCATGTATGTGATTATCTGGAGTGTGAGTTGATTTTGATTCCTTAAGTCATAATCTTTGATGATCATTGTGTGAGCATGAAATCATTATTGATGTGAGGGCATTCCAATACTCTTGTTGATCTTGATTTGCATTTGAAGCAAGCATTGTGAGCTTGACTTCTATTTGATGATGGTTAGTAAGAGTTTGAGATTTCTTGTACACAATTGAACATTGCATGGGTAAATAAAACCTCATGTGAATTAATGTTGAGTCTCAAGTAGCACTATTTTTAGACATCTGTGTTGGCCTGATTGATTTTGTGTTTTACTTGAGGACAAACAAAAGTTTAAGTTGGGGGTGTTGATGAGTCAGAAATTTTGAATTATTTAGGGCTTAATATCCAGGGATTTAGTGCCCTTAATCCCTATTTTATACTCATAACTAATGTTCAAATGTTAATATGCAACAATGAAGGCGAAAGATAAGGCTAGGACATTACAAGGAATATAGGAGTGAAAAAGCAGAATAGTTAAAGGAAACCAAAGTTGGTCACCAAAAACAATCAGTGAGTCACCAAGTGCACCTTCAGCTCGCCTAAAGATCCACCATGCCAACCCATGGAAAAAAACAACTTGGCGGTCAAACAAGTGATTCGGCGACTCACCAAAGAAATCGGCGATGCTGATTTAGCTCGCTAAATATTACAGAATAAGGTGGTAAAAAGCCACGCAAAAAAGGCGAGAAGAACAAAAATTGGCGTATCGCCGACATGTTCGGTGAACTTGACTCACTTCGCTGATAGCTACAAAATGATTTGCTGAAAAGACATGCCAAAAAAGCGAGACACTAGCACTTGACGCATCGCCGACCGGTTCTATGAAGTCCGACTTACTTTGCCGAGTTCACTCCATGATGAAATTCTAAGAAAATATAAATGCAATTTTCTAAAGAAGGGAAGGAAGTTCCCACATTGTTCACTTCTGGGTCTTTGAGTTTTTACATTTTAAAACATTATTTTTACATTTTTGAGTAGAGGTTTAAGGATTGTGAGAATTTTAGCCTAATTTCTAGCATTTGAAGATTCGTGGATTGTTGTCAAACTTGATTGGAAAACTTTGTTGGTAGCGATTTCTTGTTCTTTACTACGTTTCGCTTAAACCCCCATTCTTGGGGTGTGATTATATAGTTTAATGTATTAATTAGATAATGGTTGTTGTTAGTTACTAGTTTTTTTGTTGTTTTGAAGTGAGTTCAATTAATAGTTCGTGTTTTATTTGAGGAATTGTAGGTGAAAATCCAATTCTAGCTTAGTACTCAACACTTACTTGAGAAAGAGGTGTTACAGTCGAATTATTAGTTTATAATTGTGTTGATTGCATTGTTATATATCTAGCTTGAGAAAATGGGTTTGAATGCAATGTTGCAAATCTAGTTTGAAAAGTGGATTGATTAAGGTAATGGTTTTTTAAATTATGTTGTGCCTGTTGAGTTAACTCACTTGATTCGCAATAGTTGATTAATAATCACCCATTATGCGAAATTACATACTTCCAAGAAATCTTCTATACTTGTTTACTTTCGGTTTTAGTAGTCATATATTGGTTACCTGAATCCCCCCCCCCCTCCCCTCGCATTTGACATTACTTGTCAAAACTTTGTGATTTATTTTAATGTTGCAAAACTTCTACCTCTACAAACGATTAGGACAATTTTACTTCTTAATCATATTTTGTTGGATCGAGACCAACTCTTAGTTGGGTTTATACTTATTAGAGACAGCCTAAACTTAAAATTGAATGACGTGTAGTTGAGTATCACATTCATCAATTGTTCCATTCACCCATTGAGTCATAATGATTTCTCAGTTCCCGAAGTTCAATTTTATCAATTTGATTATGTTTTCAATCAATTCTTCATGAATTTTAATTGTGTTGATTCAGTTATTTAATTTTGATCTTATCATAATTAGTTTGAATCAATTGCATTCTTTTCAACTGATTTCACATGAACCAGTGCAATTTTTAGAAACATAAATTTATGAAGAAGCTATGAAACTATGAGTCTATGAATGATGTTTTGATGAAAGTTATGTATGATTTATGAGATGAATGTTTTATTATCTTGGTTACTTGTCAATGAAATTGTAAAAGGTTTTCTCACATATTGAGAAATCATGATTTGTTGAAAGGTTTTCTACACATGCATGATTTGTGATTTAAGAAGCTACTTTGTGATGATTTATGTTTTGATTAGAAACCTAATTATTCTTTTACATGGATGATGATATTTGTTATGAATATTACTATTCCATTGAGATTTTCTTAGCATAAATAGGACACTCAGATGGAGGCTCTCTTTATAGTAGAAGATGGGTCTCTAGTAGCAATCCCCTTGTGTCACGACCCAAGGTAGCCCCTAGGCATTACATGGTGTATAGGACCCGCAGAGGCCCCATACAAGTCACTTAGAATTTATAACATAAGAAATAGACAAACAGATTAAAAGACAGTTTTAAAGTATCAAAGTTGTATAAAGCAAAGTGGAAATTCTAACTTGATCTCAATAGGCATCTAGTACATAAGAATGAATTTGGGCCTAGCTCGTACATCATGTCCAAAAATCTGAAAATAAGGAAAAAATAAAGACAATGAAGATCACTCCTCGAATCATGAGGACTCACCAAATCTTGGAATCTCGTCAATGAACTCTAGACTTGAAACTAGGAACCCTGCCTGTTGGACCCTATATTTGGGGAAATGTAGGCAAGAGTATGCGTTGGTACAAAATATTTACCAAAGATGATAGCATGCATAAAAATTTGAAAACATACTTAAAAGAGATACCTTCATGAAATGCATTGACCAAGCTCAAACATGAGCTAAAAGGATTAGAAAACATGAGTCACAAAACATGGTCAATGCACATAGGCATCATCTTAAACATGTATGAGATACTTCCTTGAATTAACGTTAGTTCATCATAACTTGCTTGTGGAAAGTAGCCTTAACCGATAGATAAGACCATGAGAGATATCATCATGAAATTCGATGTCTCCCATACCAAAAAAAGTTGTCCTACTATCCACGGTAAGGACCATGAACTTCTAGCTTATGTGAATCCACTAGCTAATGTCTATCTAGACAATCCTATTTTCGCACATAGTTTATGGGACATGGATAATCGCCACTTGTCTACTTGGTTCTAAGCTTAAATTCCACGACATAGTTCTTATTCATAGTTCATCTTAGCTCTTAAAGGAACATGGATAATCTCCTCTTGTCCTTACATCATGTAACATGGGTAATCGCCTCTTGTAATTCAATTAAAGAGCATGGGCAATCACCTCTTGCCTCATCATAAGTATATCTTCTTAGCATTGGTTCATTTTAGTTGAAAAAGACTTTCAACCCTAAGAACCCTTATCATAATGAGAAAACCTTTCACAATTCATGCTTACATGTGTATAGGAGAAATCCTTTTCAACAACACAACAATAGCAACATCATTGATACTTCACTTTTACAACATCCTTAAAACAATTACATAAATTTCATGAGAACAAGCTTGATTCCATAAACTTCTCTTTCATAATCCAAAACCCACATTATATGCTCATAACTTGGAAAACCATGGGGATTACATGGGTTCATAGGGGATCATCATAAAAACATGAGATTAACTCAATTCATGCATAAGAGATCATAATTCAATCAATTAAATTGATAATTAAGAGAACCCATAACATAGAAGAAAATCCTAACTCAATTGGGGAATTCTAACTTTAAAAATTGGAGAAGTTGGGAACTCCATGGATGAAAACTATCATACCTCAATTTTATTTGCTTAACTTCAATAGATGAATTGGAAACTTGAATTTGAACCCTAGGTTGAACCCTTCTTCTTCAAGCTTTTCTAGAGAGAAATATTTTGAGAGGAAGACTAACTCTTCTTTTGTAAATTTGAGAGAATGAATTGAATGGATTGATTTTGGGATTATAATCACTTATATAGGGGTTATAAGGAAGGGGAAAACAACATAGTATCGAGATAAATTAATTAGGATAAGACCCAACTGATCCCGACTTACAACTGTAGCGAGCCCCTAGATGGAGGGCCTCACGAGTCGTATATGGGTCAACGAGCTGTCTCGACAGTCATGGTCTCTAGACTAGTGATCAGGAAAGTCCTCACACTCCACACACACACCTTCACGGGCCGTCTAGCTCATCACGACCCATCTAGGGTCTCGTAGGAGGAGGTTGCTTTGAGGTGAATTCTGCCTCCTCTCCACGACCACCATTACGGGGTGTGAGGGTTTTTACGAGTCGTCTAAGGGATCGTGGGAGTGGATACCTTTATTTTTCCAAGCACTGAAAGGTAGCCACGAGCACCACTACGAGTCATAAGGCCCTTCACGGCCCATGAAGGGCTCAATGAATGGTGTCATGGCTTATTTATGGGCTGGTGACCTCCCACTTGGCTCCTTTTCTAGTCTTCTAAATTTCGAGGTGTTAAATTATATCCCCCTTTGGAACATTCGTCCTCGAATAGGATTCTACACATCTTATAAGTGAAAAGAACTCAAATATAGCAGCCCTACATGCATGAAATTACATAAATACATATATTCGAGGAGGAAACATCAACTCCAAGCTAAAACATGTTGAAAATAACATATGATGTAATATATATGCAAGTCATACTCAAATGCTCATAAACATGTAGAAATCAATAAAGTTGACTCATTTTCTTAAAACTTAAGCTTTTTCATGAACATGGACAAATGATTAAATCATGGGAATATTTAAGACACATGACTCCAAAGATTAAACCATGGGAAACATCAATACCTCAAGCTAGAGTAGGGGTAGAAGGAAAGTGATGAGGATAACGGGACATCATATTGGCCTCAACCTTCCAAGTATCACCCTCAACTATCTAATTCCTCCACAATACTTTCACGGAAGCAACTTCTTTATTTCTCAACTTTTTCACTTGCCGATTTTAAATCTCAACTGGAACTTATTCATAAGAGATATTCTCATTAACTCTTAAACCTTCTAAAAGAACTATAGATGGTGATTACCAACACATTTCTTCAATATGGAGACATGGAAAACTGGATACAACAATACCAACTCATTAGGAAATTCAGTTCTTAAGCAACCTTGCCAATACGCATCAAATATGATATGAGCCTACATATCATGGACTAAGCTTCCCTTTCTTACCAAACATTATACCCTTCATGGGTGAAATTTTCAAATAGACCCAATAATTAACATAAAACTCAAGATCTCTTCTTCTAACATCGAGGACTTTTATAGACTTTGAGCCATTTTCAATCTTTCTCTAATGAGATAAACTTTTCCATAGCCTCATGTAAAAATTTGGGACCTGTTAGGGCAACTTCACCCACCTCAAACTAACCTATATGAGATCTACACCTCCTATCATACAATGCCTCACATGGAGCCATACCAATACTTGAGTGATAACTATTATTATATGCAAACTCGATCAATGGCAAATGGTCGTCCCAATTACCTTTGAAATTAATCACACAATCTCTCAACATATCTTTCAAACTTTAGATAGTGCGTTCCGCTTGTTCATCGGTTTTTGGATGAAAAGTTGTACTAAGCTTGACATGAGTACCAAGACTCTTTTGGAAATATTTCCAATCTGAGAAGTAAAATGGGTACCTCGATTGGAGATAATGGATAAAGCCGCTCCATGAAACTTTACCATATCTCTCAAATAAACATAGAATAATCCTCCACCGAATAAAAAACGTTTACGGGCATGAAATGAGCCAATTTCATCATTCGATCTACTATAACCCAAATCAAGTCATGTTGTCGCTGGGTGCGAGGTAAACCAACGACAAAGTCCATCCATATAAAATTTGGACTTAATCCCATAAAATTTAGCACCACCAAGACCGGGTAACAGAACAGCGGCCAGAGCAGGCCCGCTTCCCACCATTACTCAATAGGGCAATTCCTCGCACATAATTAAGGGAGCCATTGAAAGGTGACTAAAACACCAGAAACGGGGACTACCCGAGCTAATGATAGAGGCAAGAACACTTTCCGGCGTTCCTCCTTAGAGAGAAGCCTTCGTGCGAGCCTCTCCAACAACTCTTCCCCAGTGCGGTCCTAGGATTATCTAGGGCCCGAGCCCCACGTTGCTCCCAATCGCCCTCCGGATCAAGAGGCGCCATCCGCCTTATTATGTCAACTTTGACCTCGACCGAGCCACCAGGAGACTGGTCGTCGTACTAACAGCTTGAAGTCTTGTCTTGAAGGCTTGCCCCCGACCCCCAACCTAGGGACAACACTAAGACGTTTCGTTTCCATTTTTTTGGTTAAAAGCCGATCTACATTCTATATAAGGAGTTGATTTGCATTCTTGTCTGGCAGTTAGCTAAGCGAGAAGCTGTGATCGAGGAAGCCACGCCCTGCCCGCCTAGAAGAGCAACTCGCTCTGTAGTGTTATCACACAAGATAAGCACGCCGCACGCCTGCTGGCCGGGCGAATCGAAGTTATCTTCCGGTCAACTGTCCACCCAGTCAAGTGCAAAAAACACAGTAGAATCACGCAACACAAGCTGCTGGTGTGCTTCCTGCTCACGAGGAAAGAAATTCAGTCGAGGAACCTAAGAGGCGGTGGTTTACCCTGCGGCGGATGTCAGCGGTTCGAGTCCGCTTATCTCCAACTCGTGAACTTAGCCATATTTAAATCTTCCCACTTCCAATTAAGAATGATAATGTCTTGGGATAAACCTCCCGTTTTCTTATGCTCAACTTTCACTTGTTGACAATTAGGGCACTTAGCCATAAATTCCGTAAAATCCTTTTTTATCCATTCCACCAATAGATTTCTCGCAAATCACGGTACATCTTGGTGTTTCCGGGGTGAATGAAATATCGATAACTATGGGCTTCTGACAAGATTTGTTCTCTCAAGCCATTAACATTAGGAACACACAAGCGACCTTGATATCTAAGTACTCATCCTAGGATCATTCTAAACCTGTGCTTTGATTACACAAACGACCCAAGGGTACCCCCTAGATGTAACAAGGCGTAAAAGTCCCCGAGAGGCCTCATACAATCCCATTAGAGTATCATAACATAAGATAATAAAAATGACCGGAAAGTTAAAGCATTTTTACGAAAATCAAAGTTTCATAAAACGAAGCGGAAGTCTTTTACACTTGTCTCAAACCATCTAAAACATGAATAGTCTTTGGGACACAACCCATAAATAGTTCTCAACATAAAACAAAATATAAAAGGACATGGTGTTTAAGACCTCGAATGCTATGAGGACTCACCAAAATTTCTCTTCTCTCCTTAATCTACTATAAACCTAGCCACAAGAATGAAAGTCAATATCGCCAGACCCTACATTTGATAAGAATGTACGCAAAAGTATGTGTTAGTACAAATATGTAAAGTGATAGCTAGCGTAAATAATCAACATAAGCATATCATAGGTGTTAGTCAACATAAGAAATATACCATAATTATAAGAGATACATTATAAGACATAAGCTTAAATCATAAGACATAACAACATAGTCATAGACATAATCATTGCATCCAGATCAACATAAAGTAAGCGACCCTGGTAAAGAGGCATCCCACCCCCTCGGGAGAAAACCTGAATTTTTTGCTGATGAATTGTACCTTTTAATTGATATAATATAGGATCACTATCCTTTTTTTCCTTAACCTCTGTTACCAATGAAGATCTTAATCCATTCTGAACTATCACCCTCACTATTTGATTGTCCGTAAGGCAAACTCCTAAGCGATCAAGTCGGTGAACATCTTTGGTTAGATATTTCCTTTCTTCCTTTACTTGTGCTACACTACCCTTAGATATCCTTCTGAGAGAATCATCCACTACATTGACCTTACCACGATGGTAAACACACATTCATATAGTCTTTAAGAAATTCAAGTCATCTATTTTGACAAAGATTCAACTCTATTTAGGTGAACACATACTGGAGGCTCTTATTATCTATGTATACATCAACATGAACACCATACAAGCAGTGTCTCCAAATCTTTAGGGCAAATACTATAGCTGCAAGCTCGAGGTCATGAGTCGGGTAGTTCTTCTCATGAACCTTAAGAAATCTAGAAGAATAACCTATGACCTTACCTCAATGCATCAACACACAACCTAGTTCGACCTTTGATGCATCACAATAAATCACATAACTATAAGAACCATCTGGAAGAAGTCAAGATCGAAGTTGTAATCAACCTAGTATTCAGTTCTGAAAAGATTTTCTCACACTCAACTGACCACTGAAATTTTACCTTCTTCTGAGTCAACTTGGTCAATGGGAAATCTATGGATGAAAAGCCTTCAACAAATCTTCTATAATAAACTGTCAAACCCAAGAAGCTTCTATAAAAAAAATCTTATATAATAAATGATCTTGAATTTTCCGGAGAATGTGCGTACGGAAAACAAAATAGAAATTTATTTTTGTAGACTAGTCATGAAGATTTTCTATTTATCTTGAACTGGTGCATGGTGATCTGTATGGTCCTATGAGTGTTGAGTATTTAGGTGAAATTAAAAACTTTTTATTATTTACAAATGACTATTTTTGAATGAGTTGGCTTATTTATTAAAGTTCAAATCTTGAAGTTGTGAGACTTTTAGGAAATTCAAAACATCTATAGAGAAACAAAGTGCATGTTATTTAGAATCTCTCCATTCAGATAAAGGTGATAAAATTACTTCCAAAAAATTTGATGATTTTTGTGAGGAAAATGATATTCATAGGGAGTTGACAACACAATGCACACCGAAGCAGAATAAAATGGCAGAGCGAAAGAATCCAACAATGATTTAAATAACTTGAAGCACGATGAAAGAAACAAGCCTCCTAAGAAGATTTGGGAAGAAACAATTGCAACGACAATGTATCTTTTCCATATCTCGCTAACAAAGACAGTCATGAATCAAACCGCAAATTAAGCTTGGAGAGGCAAAAAGTCATGGATAAACCATCTAAATAATTTTGATTTTTAGCTTATGCTTTGAATAGTTTTCCTTTTCATCTCAAACATGATGTGAAATTAGAAAAATAGATTTTTGTGGGTAATAGTCCTCAATCCAAAGCATATAAGTTGTATAATTGAAATAGTGAAAAAGTTATAATAAACAGTGATGTTAGGTTCAACAAGGCAGAAACTAGGCTTGAAATAATGAAAATACTTCAAGACGAACATGTTCTTTAGTTCCTCATGATGCACTCAGGTCACCTATTCTTGAACAATCGACACTAGTAATAGTTCAAAAATCATTAGTAAAGAGAAGTTTACTAAGAAGATCAACGAGGGATATATAACTGAATCCCAGATACATTAATAATATGTATACTTCTTTTTAGTTTTCTCTTCTTATTTCAGATTTTATATATTTTGTAGAAGAAACTGTAAATGAAGAGTGACAACAAGCAATGGTGGAACAGATGAACGTCTTCAAAAAGTGTGAAAGACAGATCAACTTACCAGAGGGTAAGAATGTTATCTTCCTTAAGTGGTGTATTGCACAAATTATTATGTTGACCGATTCATCAAAATTACAAAGTTAGACTTGTTGCAAAGAATATGAACAACAACTAGAAATTGATTTTGATGAAACATTATCTCCCGTAGCACGCTTTGAAATGGTGAGAAATCTCTTAGCTCGTGCTGCTCAACTCTCTTAGATAGTTTATCAATTTAATGTCTCTTATGGAGCGGTGAATCGAAGGAAGAATTTTATGTTGCTCAACCTAAAGATTTTGTCGTGAGTGGATAAAACAGTAAAGTGTACAAGTTGAAAAAGAATTTATATGGACTAAATCAAGCTTTACGAGCATGATATAGCAATATCAATTCTTATCTCTAGGAGAATGAATTTGAAAAGAGAAAAAGATGAGCCAACATTCTATGTGAAGAAGCAAGGCAAAACTGATTTCTTGATTATGTGTATCTAAATATATATATATATATATATATATATATATATATATATATATATATATGAGATTCTGTGAATATCTGTTGTTCAATTTAAATGGGGTTGTTGCAATATTTTCTTGGTATTGACATTCAAAAATTTTAAATGACATTTTAGTCTCTTCAAGAAAATATGCAACTTATTATTTAGGAGATTTAATATGTTGGGTTGTAAGATATCTTCTACACCTATGAATGAAAATAAAAAGGTTATATTTAATGATGGTAGGAATTCAATGGATGTTCTATGCTTTAGAAGTATAGTTAATGATCTGAATTATTTGACACAGACGACCATAAATAACATTTCTCATTTTTGTGGTTTTCACATTCATGTCTAACCAAATAAAGGATCACTTTAGGGAAGAAAAACAAATTTTACAGTATGCTGCCGAAATTACTGATCTTGGAATTTGATACTCCAAAATATCAAGTTTTAGATTATTTGATTTACCTAACAATGCTTACAATTGGTGTCTTCAAAATTCTCAAATTACTCACTAAATTTATTGAATGAGTAAGCGATCGATAACAACATAAATACCCAACAAAAGAGTTGGGGTCGAATCCCACATGGAGTTATCTAAATGTAAGAATATAATAAGAAAATTAATAGCACAAGCTAATTTATTGTACCAATTAGGACAATGGGTGGATGATTCCACCAAAATTTAGTATGAAGGTTTAGGAGTCAATTTTCACATTTTAACTAAAAACCGGGATTTAAACAAGTAAGAGATGATCTAGGGGTGTAAGTAAGAGATGATCTAGGGGTGTGAGGGTTGATATCAAAATCAAATACAGGTGCAAGTTCTTGCTTAATAACACTAACCAAATATAATTAGGATGAGAAAATGTCAATAGAAAAATATTCTTTCAAGCTCAAAGCATCATATCACATAATGTCCTTTCAGTCTCATCTATGTAAATACAAATAAATCCAGTACCTTAAGAAAATATATCTATCAAGTAGATTTGACAATTATAATTTAAGTACAACTCTCTTTCAAGAAAATTAAAACAATCAAACCCAATTTGCAAGTATTAAACTATTTACTCACTTCAATTAATCTCTTTTGAGCATCAATCGAAGATCTATGGTAGAATTAAAATTGCAACATAAAACCATAAATTAACCACATGATATATATCTCAAATCCATGTATGAACATAGAAAAATAGAGTGAGGCACTAGACCCGCTAAAGTCACACCCAACTCCATACTTACACCCCTAGAGTTGGAGTTTTAGCCAAACATCATAGAAGGAAAACAAATTATACCAATTTTATTTCAGATATTAAGTAGGTTAAAAACAAAAATTATGTTCAATATCTACTTCAAATTGAACCCTCAAATTCTAATTACAAGATTGTTCAAATCCTAAAAAATAAGAGAAGAGTTATGTGTCCTCAGGTTGATGACTTTAACCAGAAATCTTTTATAGAGTCTCATGGCTTGCAGTATCCATTTCATCTGGATGTAACTAAAATGTATCGAGATTTGAGGCAGCTCTATTGGTGTCTTGAAATGAAGGATATAACAGATTATGTTTGTAAGTGTTGAAATTTTTAGTAGGTAAAGTATGAGTATAAAAGGCCTATATGATTGATTTAGAGAACGCTCATTCCTAAGTGAAAGCTGGAAAGGATAGTCATGCACTTCATGGTGGGTCTTACAAAGGCTTTTGGGAAATATGATTCCATATGGATTTTTGATAGGTTAACTAAATCAACCAATTTTATTATGGTTAAAGTAGACTATAACTCTCAGTAGTTGCCTAAGATTTATGTCAAAGAGATAGTAAAATTGTACCCTTTCAATCAGTTGTGACAGAGGCACTCAGTTTACTTCTATGTTTTGGGGTAAGTTAAATGAAGTTTTGGTCACTCAACTCACATTTAGTATAGTTTTCCATCCCCAGAAATATGGTCAGTCGGAGAGGATGATTCAGGTGCTCAGGGACAAGTGAGATCATGTGTGACTGACTTTGAAGGTTTTTGGGATCCGTTGTTATCTTTGTATGAGTTCCCCTATAAAAACAATTATCACTTCAACATAAAAATGACACCATTCAAGGCATTTTATGGGAGGATATGTAGATCGCCTATTTGGTGGGTTGAGGTTGGTGATGTGAAACACCTAGGTGTTGATTTGGTAAGGAAAGCTCGGGATAAGGTAAGGTTCATCCAAACCAAGATGTTTGCAACTCAAAGCAGGAAGAAAGAGTATGTAGATTGTAAGGTAAGATATAGGACATTTCAGATTGTGAAAATTTTGTATTGAAGGTTTCACCAATGAAAAGGGTGATTAGGTTTTTCTAGAAGGGTAAGCTTAGCCCTCATTACATTGGTCCTTTTGAAATTCTTGACCGTGTGAGGCTAGTGGCTTATAGGTTACGTTTGTCACCCAACTTGTCTGGGTCCATCTAGCCTTCCATGTATCCATGCTGAGGAATTTTTTAGGGATGAAGATTAAATTATCATATGAGACTCAATAGTGCTAAGCAAGGACTTGCAACATGAAGAGGAACCGGTTGCAATTCTTGATTAGGATATCAGGAAATTGAGGATGAAGGAAATCAAATCGGAGAAGGTTCAATGGAAGAATCGTCTGTGTCAGGAAGACACTTGGGAAACTGAGAGGTACATGCTGGAAAAGTAGCCTCACTTGTTTGAGGATTCAGGTACTATTCAGGAAAAGCCCGATCTTCTCGTTGATCACTCGAGGATGAGCGATAGATAAATTAGTATCTATTATAACTATCCTTTCAATATTTATTGGTGAATTATTGGTAAAAAAAATTGGCTAAGAACCCTATTTTATAGTGACTTGAAATTTCTTCAGACGAAAGCTAAGCAAGGTGAGGTCTAGAGGAATTCAGGAAAGGATTGGGTCTAAGCTTGGATGAGATTTTTCCATTAACTAAGACATTACGAATTTCATAGAGATTTTCAGAGTCATTTCGGGTGAGTAGATACTGAACTTGGTGTGAATGAATTAATTTAGAACATCAAGGATCGAAGGTGTTTTGCAAAATGTGGAATTTTGGGGAGAACTTTATAATTCTCTTCCTTGAAAGCCGATATAGCGGTAGTCACACCACTATAGAGGGGGAATTAATTCTTGCTATAACGAATGGTCACGATATAGCCAGTGGGGCAGCTATAGTGGGATTAGACCGTAGTTTATGCAAGAAATTTCTTAAACCATTCATTATCCTGCAAATATCATTTTGGGAAGAGGAAGGGAGACCTAAAGTTATTTTTATACTCTTCCATCAATTTCTTTGGTAAAGGTAAGTAATTTACTCCGCTGCCTTGGTATCCTGATTCTTTAGTCTTAAAATCCTTGTTGGGTGACTTTAAGGGAGGGTTTGACTTGAGTTAATGGAGGGTAAGCCTTGGTTTGGGTAGGGATGGTCATGGAAAAGTCCTGAGGTTACGATTTGATTACAATCCGAGTATTTTTAGGCCATAATATTAGATTATGATTTTTTTAAACAAATAACAAGCTAGAATTCATAACAAGGGGAAATGTAATGATCAATAGAGTTTTCAAGGGTTGATTTGAGATAGGTGATGGTGGTTTGTTTTCCCATTTATGTTATATGTTTTTTCAACTATCTTGTTAGTAACGCATGCATGATATATGATTAGATAAAAATGAAAGAATGTGATTTGAAATGTTAAAACTTGTCAATAACATGCAATGACTATATTTACTTTGGTGAACAAGAATGCTTACTATTCATTGTGTTTGTGATTGTGATTGATGGTTGTCTTGGGTATAACACCTGGTACAAGATATCTCACAATTGGTTCGCATACCACGCTTAGTATGTACTAATGGTTGGCACAGTTACCACACTTATTATCAAATATCTATATATGGTTGGCTCGAGTACCACACTAGGACACTAAAATTTGTGTTTAATTTCCATGAGAGAACTGGTTTAACTTCTTGTGATGTGGTTGTTCATGTTACGTTGCATATATATTTAGGGTAAGGAGTGAGAGTTTTCTCTATGTTATAATTGTGATATAATTGTATGTTATCTTATTTACTAAGTTGTGTTTTCCTATTCATATTTCGTACTGGAACTAGAAGATGATCCTACAAATAGATTGTAATTGTGTACCAATACTGCACTTGTTTTTCTTTGTTGAGTATAGGGCATGTTTATGCGTATGCAACAAGACCTCAACTATGAGACGTGTGATATCTGGATCCAACAGTGAGCTACTTCTTCTGGGCTACCATGGATTCCTCTTATCTTCTTAGTCCATATCTTCGGACTTAGACCCTTTTAGACTTAAGTTTCT
Source organism: Solanum sitiens (assembly GCA_016801875.1). Lineage (NCBI taxonomy): Eukaryota > Viridiplantae > Streptophyta > Magnoliopsida > Solanales > Solanaceae > Solanum > Solanum sitiens. Next base: position 1,412,752 of record JABWTJ010000158.1, on the reverse strand, counting down.
TGAATTTTGGGGTTGCATCCCCTTATTTAGACAATTAGAGTTTTGGTACATAATTTTCAGCTTTTAGGGGATTACTTTTGCGTATGTTGATGATAATGACTTGTGTTTTATGCAAACTTGGCTTGAAGTTATAAATGTTGTCTTTTAATTGAAAATAGGTTATTTCTGATCGTTTTTATGGAATATGTGATAACAATTAGTTTGCTCTCCTGCTGGGGGTTAATGTGGGTGTCACTCACGATGGATCAAGATCGTGACACATATACACAATATCAGATAGATGAATTCTTATATATATATATATATATATATATATATATATATATATATATATATATATATATATATATATATATATATATATATATATATATATATATATATATATATATATATATATATATATATATATATATATATATATATATATATATATATATATATATATATATATTATAGATACATATACACATAATCAGATAAATATTTTGACCATCGTCTCGTTTCTTTTTCTCACATCTTCATCTCTCTCTCCTCTTTCATTAGGATTTTTGAGTGCTCATAATCAATCATGTTTATCCTCCAATAATGCAACTAACTTGCATTTGTACTATAATGATAACTACAGCTGCATAATAGACGGTCGGATACATAGTTCTTGTAAATGCCCAAATACCATATGAATAGCAATCCAAAACGGAAGAAAGTCTATTTTTGATATATATATATATATATATATATATATATGGTATTTGTATATCTATTAACAATACTCTTGATTGAAGAATCTTTAGTCATTAAAGTAGATTAAGAAAAACTAAGGGTGTATTTGGTATGATGGAAAACACTTTCAAGAAAATATTTTTTCAATTTTTTCATGTTTGATTGACATAAATGTTTTGGAAAATGTTTTCCAAATCAACTTGTTTTCTTCAAATTTAAGGAAAATGACTTCCATTCAAAAATTAAGGATAACATTTTCCAAAAATCTACTTCACGCTTAAATTATAATATTTTTCTTACCCTATACCATACACCGTACCCGACCCTCCCTATCCAAATAATATTAAAATAAATTTTCTTATTTTTAAAATTTTCAAATATTTGTTTATCCCTATCTCCAAACAAGTCCCCTACCCCCCCACCCCACCCCACCCCCAAACAAAAAAAAATTAAAAAAAGTTTTAAAATCTTTTTAAAAAATATTTCAAAATTTAAGATTATTTTTACCTCATCTAACCCCTACCACCCTTAACCCCCCCCCCCCCCTCCACCACAAAAAAAATTGTTTTGGAAAAATATTTCAAGTTTTTAAAATTACATTTTTTACCCCATCCCATAACCTAACCCCACGACCCCCCCCCCCCCCCGCCCCAAATCATTTTTTAGAAATTATTTTTAAAAGATATTTTAAATTTAAAAAAGATCATTTTTACGCCACCCCAACAAAATTTGTTATTTTATTATTAAAATTATCTTTGAAAAATATTTCAAATATAAAAAATTTGACTACACCCAGGTCACTCCCATCAAAAGTTATTTAATTCTTACACTACGCCCAGCCCTACCTCCTAAGCCCTAACCCCTACCCCCTACCCATCCGCCTCCACTCAACCCCATGCGATCCTTGTCAAAAAAATTAAGAATTTTTTTTAAATAAATATTTCAAATTTAAATAAATTTACGCCCACCACCACCCGTCAAATTTTTTTAGAAAAAAGTATTTTAAATTTTAAAATTTCTTATTTTTATGCTATCCCTACCCCTAGCCACCCCACGTAAAAAAACATTACAAACATTCCTACCCAATTTGGAATGGTCGTCAGGGCAGGTCCTAGTTCAGGTGTCAGGTTCGGGTCCAACATCAATTATCGGGATTGATTTTCAGATCATAAATTATTTTTCTAAAGAGTATTTTCTAGTCTCAAATAAAAAATAAAAGATAATTTTTTTTAAAAATGTTTTTCATACCAACCAAACATTGAAAAATATTTTTCAGAAAATATTTTCTACTCACAAACTAAGCATGAGAAAATAAGTTAGAAATCCATTTGTTTTCCAAAAAAAATATTTTTCTTGTAACACATATTCCTATACCAAACATACCCTAAATCAATAAACTTTTATTGAAAAAGAACATTTTCAATAGATTCATGGTGGTGTGTTGAATCTCTATTAATAATACTCCTAGTTGAAGAATTTTTAGCTTTTAAGGTAGATCAAGAACCTAAATCAATGAACTTTGATTGAAGAAGAACGTGTGAGGGAGGGGGAGAGATAATTGGGTGATAAACATGAAATGGGAGAATTAGGAGAGAGAGAGTGGGTTGATTTGGAGTGAAGTAGTAAATTAGGGAGATAATTGGGTGATAAACGTGAAACAAGAAAATTAGGAGAGAGAAAGAGGGATGATTTGGAGTGAATTAGTAAATTAAGAAGATAATTAGCTGGGTAAAATCGGGGCAAGACATATTATGATTAAAACCGAAAAAATAGATCAAACTGATTTTTTTTTAAACTCGGTTTTGATTTTTTGATTGTTTCGTCATTTTTGGTTATTCATTCTAGAATTTAAGTTTTTTATTTTCAATTATTTTAATTTGATTAAACTGAAAAATCAAAGCTCCACAGACCCAATTAAAACGTTCAAATGTGACCCTATTTCCAAATGGCCCAATGATCAGTATAATTTATGGAGTTTCTTGACTCGTGCATGAATTATTGTGTCCCAAATCTGAAAACTGAAAACCCTAGCCTGAAGTTGCTTTGTTTTGTGAAGTTTGGGATTGAAAATTTGTGTATCATTGTTTTATGGTTTATTAAATTTAATAAAATCAAAACCAAACCAAAAATGTGAAAATTGAATTGAATCAGATTTATTTCAATTTGGTTTGATTTAACATTTTCACCAAATCAAAAATAGAAAAATTGAATTGAAATTAACAAATTGAATTGATTGAACGTCTAGCCCTAGGTAAAACTATATTTTATGTTTTTTTTAAAGGACTGATATATTTAATGTATCTGACCTCATATTTGCTACATAATTATCACATAGTATAAAAATTAATATTTATTTAAAAGTATATATGATATATATCTAATTACATAATTCTTCCTTTACAATATAGTAGTTGAACAATTATTTGTGTTTCCTCCCTTGTAAACATGCTCAACATTGCGGCAACAATCGAAGACCATATTTATAGGCCTAACCTAATAAATATTGACCAGCTATGGCCTATGAGTTTTGTCAAATTCATTTATATCACAACAGAAATAAATATCATTGACTAAGAAATATAATGCAACTTCAACTTGTTATGTTCATACTTTAATTATAATAATTAGTTATAATCAAAAGCTTGTATTTGCATTTGTATTTCACTCTCTAACATAATCGTATACCCCACAAATAATAAGCAAATAAATACTACATCAAGGTTCATATTATTTTTTATTCGGAAAAGGCTCAAAAATACCCTTAAACTATCTGAAATAGCTCATATATACCCTTAAACTATATTTTGGCTCAAAACTACCCTTCCCGTCAAACTATTGGATCAAAAATGCCCTTCTAATTAACGGAAATTGTTAAATGCCATGTGGATGCCACATGGCATGCCAATAGGATTCCACTGCCATGTAGACTAAATAAAAAGGGTCAAAAATACCCTTAAACTATCCGAAATAGCTCATATTTACCCTTAAACTATATTTCGGCTCAAAACTACCCTTCACGTTAAACTATTGGGTCAAAAATACCCTTCTTATTAACAGAAGATGTTAAATGTCATGTGGATGCCACATTGCATAACAATAAGGTTCCACTGCCACATAGACTAAATCCCTAAATCCTAATTACTCCCCCCCCCCTCATTTCATTATTTCCAGAAACGATATATTCACCCGTTCTCCCTCATTTAGCGGCTAGGGTTTCACAGTTCTCTTCATCGCTGGGTTTCAAAGTGGATATTCTTGGTTGTAGGTTAGTAAAAAAATTTTCTTATTTTATTGTGTTTACAACCACTAAAATCAACTTTGAAACTTAGCTCCGAAGAAAGTTAAGAAACCTTGGCCGCGAAATGACGGGAAAGTTGTGAAATTCTAGCTATCATACTTATAAATCGTAAATATAATAAAATAAGAAAAAATATTTACTAACCTACAAGCATGAATATCCACTTTGAAACTCAGCCCCGAAGAAAGCTACGAAGCCTTAGCTGATAGGGGAAAGTTGTGAAATCCTAACTATTATGCTTTGAAATCATAAACATTATGAAATAAGAAAAAAGTTTTACTAACCTACAACCAAGAATATCCACTTTGAAACCCAGCGATGAAGAGAACTGTGAAACCCTAGCCGCTAAATGAGGGAGAACGGGTGAATATATCGTTTCTGGAAATAATGAAATGAGGGGGGGGGGAGTAATTAGGATTTAGGGATTTAGTCTCTGTGGCAGTGGAATCTTATTGTTATGCAATGTGGCATCCACATGACATTTAACATCTTCTGTTAATAAGAAGGGTATTTTTGACCCAATAGTTTAACGTGAAGGGTAGTTTTGAGCCGAAATATAGTTTAAGGGTAAATATGAGCTATTTCGGATAGTTTAAGGGTATTTTTGACCCTTTTTATTTAGTCTACATGGCAGTGGAATCCTATTGGCATGCCATGTGGCATCCACATGGCATTTAACAATTTCCGTTAATTAGAAGGGCATTTTTGATCCAATAGTTTGACGGGAAGGGTAGTTTTGAGCCAAAATATAGTTTAAGGGTATATATGAGCTATTTCAGATAGTTTAAGGGTATTTTTGAGCTTTTTCCGTTTTTTATTTAAGCCATTTGCATACATCTTTAATAAATTTAATCATAAAAGTATTTGTATACCCTTTTAAACGTCTCATTTAATTAGTACGTACCAACAAATTTTAATGGTAAATTTAGACTTCAAATAAGAAGAAGAAGCAATAAATTAATTAAATGACAAAATTTGGAATTTGTTTTTCTTTCTCTTTGTTATTTTAATATTAATTAAATTACTATCAAATTTTACTTGTAACATCGAATTGTGAAAATTGTGATTATACTTTTCTAAACCCCTAACTTGTGCATTTGTTAATTAAATCATTCGTGATACTAAATCGATGTTGTATCACACAAGAATCAAATCCTTCACAAATCTCAATTTACAGTTTGGTTCGATTTTGTACACTCCTATATGATATTCACCATTTAAAATTAGAAAAACTAAAATTACATTAAACAACAGAAATTATAGTTACTATATACCTTATGTATATATAGTTGGGCATTCACATTAGACATTACATAAAGAGTAATTCATTGACCTCCCATTAGATTTTGTTCCACACTAAAATGTTCCATTATTGACGATGGTTATTACACTTACCTAACTTATTTTAATTTCATTGTAATAATAGGTGTAACCTATTTATCATTAATATGAAAATCTCATAACTTGGTATCATTTGTCCTTACTAACAGTTACGATCCAATTACAGGAGTCAGGATTAGCACCCAACGAGCTACTAAAAATTAGATGAACCGTTCACATAAATTATCTTTTCCAACACAATGTTTTAAAAAATCATATCATAAAAATATAAAAAGTTACATTGTATAGTAAACATGCACTATGTATATATTGTACATAACTATATTTTTAAAAGAGAAAAGATATGAAGTAACACCTGAAGTTATCACGAATTTTCAAAAGACACATTAACTATGCAGGCATCCCATTGGCCCCCTAAACAATTTTAACTAATATTATTACATCATCTTTTATCCATCTGGCATAAAAAGTGTATGTACTCTCTTAAAGAGCGTGAACAAACTAAAATAACGAATATAATATTATTTTTATAAGTATTTTGCTATAAAATATATTTTTATTATTATTTTAACTTATTTTTCCTTATTATTTTTTTTTCTTTCTTTATTCTTCTTCAAAAATTTATTGACATCTCCATTGAAGCTTCTCACTATCAATGTGACTTTTTACCACAACTCCACCTCCCTCTTTTACTACTATTAATTTAACTCTCATCAATTTTAAAATTATATCTAAATATTTTGTAATTTTCGAACGCCCATTAGATTTCAAGATGATCAGAAGGGTATCATTTAGAAGAAGACAGAGGATAGGAGGGGTAGCTTGAAAGTAAGGGTGGAGATGAAATAGAATTCAAAATAAAACTAAAATTAAAGTAATAAATTTAAATAAGTCCAAAAGTAAGCGAGAGAGAATAAAGAAAATTAAATTAACACATGTCACTGTCTTATTTAAAAATGATAATTTATGACTGGTTTAAAGAGTCGTTACTTAATTTCAAAGAAAAATCAAGAAAACTGTTTTTCCAAAAGATTAAAATAGAAATCTAATGAAAATATAAAAAGGGGGATCGAGGTTCATATGAATGTTCTAGGAAGGTTTTTAAAACGCCTAAAACATCTACTAACATGCGATTAACCGACAATTAATTATTTGGCTAATGTTTTAAAAGATAAGTATGTTTGACTAAGTGAAAGTAAAATATTACTTGATTTAACTGGTTAATTCAAAATGGCTGACTTTTGGAGAGTTTGAAAATTTCAAAACCTTCAAATTAAATAAGCATATAAAACACATATATAAAGAATAAATGAGATAGGGAAAGAAGATTTGGGCCCAAGTCTAGATATGTCCGTCTGAGCCAGCAGTTGAACCCATTTTTCGTTTTGGGCCTTTGGCCCATTTGAGTTCCCGGCACCTGTCCTAAACTAATAATATTTTTTCTTTGGGCCTTAGGCCCAATTCTTTCACCTGTCCTAAATTCTAGAAAAAATAATAATAGATAAGATAACAAAGTCTTAGGCCCAAAATAACAAAATACAATTTTTTAAATAAAGAGTGGGCTTTGGTACAATCTTTTCAATTCTCCTCTACTTCGAATTCTTCCGACTCCGAGACCTGTTCATCGAACTTAATGGTTGGATGACTCAATGAAGGCGGAATTTAAGTCTTGATGACTCTCCTGAGATGCGAGAAGAAAAATGGGAGTTCGTGATAAACGCGGACGAATTTCACATGCAACATAAAGAATAAAATATAAAATTAGTTTACCAAAGAGAATGGAGAAAAGAGATGTGACATCTCATACAATTAATAACAACGAAATGATGACTTAAACAACATCAAGTGTATCAAAATAAACTAAGAAATCACTGTCATGACACATTGGAAAGAAGATTCATGACCAATATTATTTTAGCACATACAACAAAAGAGAAAACTTCCAGTTTAAAGGAAATTAGATACTAGAAAAGCATGTCAGATGTACTAATGAAGAACGACAATATAAGGCCATTTTTTAGCATAACAAACATATTTTTGGCCATGACCCGAGTTAAGCTACCTTTGGAATTGTACGGCAAACCATAATTTTAAAGAGAAGTATAAAATAAAAAAAGGACAAAGAAAGCCTAGAATGAATCTGTGACTAATAATCTATCCTTAATAGTGATTACCACTTTGGCACGAGGAGTTATCATTAATCATGTAAACGAAATACAAAGTCTTAAACAAGTAATGGCGAAGTGGCATATTAAGGGACTGTGAAGAACAATGACCAATCCGACATGATTTTAAAAACAATAACTATATGTTTAAACAATAACATTACCAAAATTTAGCAAACATAATCCAGATAGGAATATACTACAAATGCATACCAAAAACTTTGGCAAAACTTCAAAGACATTAAAAAATGTGAGCAAGCCAACATGATGAGATAATCAAAAAAACAGAAGTAAGCATTGACCTCGAAAGCATATATTATGTGCATAACTGTAGATGGTGAGCATTTTCGACTAGGCATTTGTGGGGTCCATCCCCATGTGCCAATCTTTGAATAATTCTCACAGTTTCAAAGTTTGACAGATTTGGTGTGCTGATTTATTTTCAGCTTTCCTCAAAAATCAAAAGTTGGTAAGCTGTGAAAAATGTTTTTCTTCTGTAGCACATGGAGGGTAGTGCATTTGTTCTCTATAAAAGGGAGGGTCATTCTTCATTATCAATGCACCAAAAACAAAGGAGAGAAAAGAAGAGTGAGACATCACATAGGAAATAGATAGAGAGTGTGAGCGATATTGTAGTGAGGTGGAAAAATCAAAAGAGGGTTATTTCTTTTGAGTGTGTAGTGATCTTTGGAGTTTTACTCAGACCTACAAGTATAAAAATCCTTACTATAGTGATATCAGTTGCTCCTCTCGGGGTGTGATTTTTCCCTTATTTAGAAGGGTTTCCACCTAAAATCTTGGTGTCATTATTTCTCTTTTGTTCTCACTTATTAATCGTATTGTTGTGTTCCGTTTTTATTATTTTTTTACCGCAAATATCATAATAGGTGTGGATGGGCTGATCGGAGTAGTTATTTCTCGCCTGATGTCCCGAAGAGCCTATAGAAGGTGAGCCCCGGTAGTGTTTAGAGGGTTTATTCCCAACAATTGATATCATAACACAGGTTCTACTCATTTCTGTTGCGGGTTTAAATTATTATTATTACTACTATTACTATTATTACTACTATTTCTACTATTACTATTACTAGTATTACTATTATTACTATTACTATTATTACTATTATTACTATTACTACTATTATTACTATTACTACTATTACTACTATTACTAGTATTACTATTACTATTATTACTATTATTACTATTATTATTATTATTATTGTTATTATTATTACTATAATTATTATTATTATTATTATTATTATTATTATTATTATTTTGTTAGAATTTTAGGACATGTGAAAATTGGGCCTAAGGCCCAAAGAAAAACAATCGTTTTATGTCAGTTTAGGACATGTGCAACTCGATTGGGCCTAAGACCCAAAATGAAATGGACCCAAATACTGATCAAGGCGGACATAAATCAGATTTGGGCCCATCTCTCTTTCCCTCTTCACTTTATTGTGCTTATTTTGCTTGTTAGTATTTGTCGTTAACCTTAGGATTGAAAAATTCAAATCCCCGAAGACGCTCATTTCGTTTTAACAACTCAACTAAGTCAATGATATTTCAAAAGGACTTAAAAGAATTATTTTGAGAAGTATCTCACTTAGTAGGTCAATATTTCTCTTTTTCCCTTTTTTTAAAACGAAACTCTAAAAAGTAGTTTTATTTCAAGTTAAGTTAATTCACTTTTGGCCAAATAAGTTAATTGTCGAATAACCACATTAGTGGATATTTTAGGTACCTTTAAAACCTTCCTAGAATATTAATAAGAACCTCGAACCCCTTCAAATATTTTCAATTGATCCATGTTTTAATCTATTGAAAAAATAGTTTTTTTAATTTTCTCTTAAAAATTAAGTGGTGACTCTAAAACCAGTCTTTATTATATTATTTTTTAAATAAAATAACGACAACACAACTTCCATGGTTCAAAATAATGACAATGTTGTTCTCCTCATAAATGAGGAAAAGGAATGCATGCACTTGGTAGGTGTAGAGTCGAAATGGGTGATCGACACAACAACATCTTACCATGCCACAACGATAAGAGATCTTTTTTGTAGATATGTCGCAGGTGATTTTCGCAATGTGAAAATGGGTAACAAAGTTACTCAAAGATTGTGGGGATTGGAGACATTTGCTTAAAGACAAATGTTGAATGCATATTAGTTTGAAAGATGTGTGCCACGTACCTGATTTGCGGATGAACATGATCACGAGAGTTTTTTTGGACCGAGATGGATATGAGAATTACTTTGCAAATAAAAAATGGAGACTCACCAAAGGGTCGTTGGTGATTGCAAAAAAAGTTGCTTGTGGCACGTTGTATAGGACAAATGCAGATATGCCAATGTGAATTAAATGCGGCTCACGAAGAGAATTCTGCAAATTTGTGGCATAGAAGAATGGGTCATATGAGTCAGAAATGATTGCGAATTCTTTTCAAAAATTCACTCAACTCTTTTGCTAAAGGTACAACGATAAAACCTTATAACCACTGTTTGTTTGATAAGCAACATAGAGTCTCATTTCAGATATCATATGAAAGAAAGTTGAATATACTTAATTTGGTATATTCTAATGTGTGTGGTCCAATGAAGATAGAATTGATGGAAGGTAATAAATACTTTATTACCTTTATTGATAATGCATTACAAAAATTGTGGGTTTATATCTTGAAAACCAATGATCAGGTGTTTCAAGTATTTCAAAAGTTTCATGCTCTGGTAGAAAGAGAGACGAGTCCGAAGTTAAAATGTCTCCGAACTGACAATGGAGGTGATTACAATTCAAGAGAATTTGAAGAGTACTATTCAAACCATGGAATCAGACATGAAAAAATAGTTCCTGGAACCCCACAACACAATGGTGTAGCTGAGAGAATGAATTGCACCATTGTTGAGAAGGTGAGAAGCATGCTTATAATGGCTAAATTACCTAAGTCATTCTGGGGTGAAGCAGTTCGGACAACATGTTATCTTATCAATTGTAGTCCATCAGTTCCATTGGAGTTTGACATTTCGGAGAGAGTTTGGACCAACAAGGAGATGTCTTAATCTCACATAAAGGTGTTCAACTGCAAAGCTTTTGCACATGTACCGAGGGAGCATAGAATTAAGCTAGATGATAAATCAGTTCCCTGCATATTCATCGGGTATGGAGATAAAGAGTTCGGGTACAGACTGTGAGATCCTGTAAAGAAAAAAGTTATCAGAATCAGAGCTGTAATCTTTCGAGAAAGTAAAGTTGAAACTGTTGATGATCCATCCGAGAAGGCGAAGAAAAAGAATGGTATAGTCCCTAAGCTTGTTACCATTCCTTCTTCTTTTAACCATCCCAAAAGTGCAGAAAGTATGATCGGTGAAGTTGATGAACATGAAGAGCGACCTGATGAGATTGTTGAGTAAGGGGGCAACTTGGTGATAATACCGAGCAAATGAAGTACTCGGAAGAAGAAGAACAATTTCAACCTCTGAGGAGATCAGAAAGACAAAAGGTAGAGTCACCCAAGTACCCTTCCTCGGAGTATGTCCTCATCAATGATGAAGAGGAGCCAGAAAGTCTTAAAAAGGTATTGTCTCATGCAGAAAAGAGCCAATGGATGAAAGCCATGCAATAAGAGATGGAATCTCTACATAAAAATGGCACATACCAGCTAGTTGAACTTCCAAACGGCAAAAGACCGTTTAAGTGCAAGTGGGTCTTTAAACTCAAGAAAGATGAAAATGGCAAGTTGGTCATACACAAACCTCGATTGGTTGTAAAAGGCTTTGAACAAAAGAAAGGTATTAAGTTTGATGAAATCTTTTCACCTGTTGTCAAAATGACTTCTATTCAAACTATTTTGAGCCTAGAAGCTAGACTGGATCTTGAAGTGGATCAATTGGACGTGAAAACTGCATTTCTCACGGAGATTTGGAAGAGGAAATTTATATGGAGCAACCAGAGGGATTTAAAGTATCTGGAAAGAAACACATGGTATGCATATTGAATAAGAGTCTTTATGGTTTGAAACAGGCACCAAGGCAATGGTACAAAAAGTTTGACTCTTTCATGAAAAGTCAAACGTACACAAAGACCTATTTTAATCCATGTATATACTTCAAAAGATTTTCTGACAACAATTTTATTATTTTGTTGTTGTATGTGGATGACATGTTAATTGTAGGACAAGACAAAGAGTTGATTGAAAGGTTGAAGAGAGATTTGTCCAAGTCATTTGACATGAAGGACTTGGGCCCAGCACAACAAATTATAGGGATGAAGATTGTTTGAGAACAAACAAAAAGAAAGTTGTGGCTATCTCAAGAGAAGTACATTGAACGTGTACTAAAATGCTTCAACATGAAGGGTGCTAAACCTTTTAGAACGCCTCTTGCGAGTCATCTAAAGTTGAGAAAACAGATGTGTCCTACAACAAAAGAGGAGAAAGAGGGAATAACCAAAGTTCCTTATTCTTCAGCAGTGGGGAGTTTGATGTATGCAATGGTGTGTATAAGACCTGATATTGCTCATGCAGTTGGTATTGTTAGCAGATTCCTTGAAAATCATGTAAAAGAACATCGGTAGGCAGTTAAGTGGATACTCAAGTACCTAAGTTGTACCACAAGAGACTGTTTGTATTTTGAGGATATGATCCAATCTTAAAGGGCTATACAAATGCTGATATGGCAGGTGACCTCAATAACAGAAAATCCACTACTGGATATTTGTTTACACTTTCAGGGGGAGCAATATCATGACAGTCAAAGTTGCATAAGTGTGTCGCACTCTCTACAACTGAGGCAACGTATATTGTAGCTACTGAAGCTGTCAAAGAGATGGTATGGCTGAAATGATTTCTTCAAGATCTTGGATTGCATCATAAGGAGTATGTCGTCCATTGTGACAGTCAAAGTGCAATAGACTTGATTAAGAACACCATATATCATGCAAGAACGAAGCATATCGATGTGAGATATCACTGAATCGTGAAAAGATAGAGGATGGATCTATGCAGGTCATGGAGATTCCTACTAGTGAAAACCTTTCAGATATGCTGACTAAGGTGGTATCAAGAGACAAGCTCGATCTATAAAAAGAACTTGTCGGCAAACACTCAAGTTAGAAACTTAGAGCTACCTCCTTCATGTGAATGGGTCTCGAGGGGGAGATTGTGGGGTCCATCCCTATGTGCAAAACTTTGAATAATTCTCACAATTTCAAAGTTTTGTAGATTTGGTGTAATGATTTATTTTCAGCTTTTCTCAAAAATTAAAAGTTGGTAAGCTGTGAAAAAAGAAAAAATGTTTTTCTTTTGTAGCACATTTGGAAGGTAGTGCAAGTTGTTCTCTATAAAAGGGAGGGTCATTCTTCATTCACAATGCACCAAAAACAAAGGAGAGAAAAGAAGAGTGAGATATCACATAGGAAAATAGTCTGTGAGAAAAAATAGAGAGTGTGAGTGATATTGTAGTGAGGTGGAAAATCAAAAGAGGGTTATTTCTTTTAAGTGTGTAGTGGTCTTTGGAGTTTTACTCAGACCTACAAGTGTAAAAATCCTTACTATAGTGATATTAGTTTCTCCTCTCGTGTCGTGGTTTTTCCCTTATTTAGGAGGGTTTCCACGTAAAATCTTGGTGTCATTATTTCTCTTTTATTCTTGTTGATTAAATGTATTGTTGTGTTCCGCTTTTATTGCTTTTATTACCGTAAATATTATTTTTGTTGCGGGTTTATTCCTAACAACATTTAGGCAAATAGAAACACCAACTCGAGTTTAACATGTCTTGCTAACAGTAGAATACTCGTGGGTCTTGAAAAACAAAGAGAACAAACTAATAAATCAACGACCCATGGACAAGACAACATACAAGTTCCATGTCATCCAATTTTTCAGATTCTGCCTTATTTTAAAAGAAAACAACATTAATAGTAATAAAAACAAACAGAATTTTTGAAACTTAAGGGACAAAGAAAACAAGAGAATAGAGATTCAACAGTATTCAAAAAAACATTCTAGAAGGAAGATAACGAAGAAAACTCAAATCAAGGATCAAGGAAACAACAACTCTATATACAAAACAATAAAAAAAAAACTTAATCGGGTCATTCAAGAACAAGGTATATAACATATTAAAACTACCTATTTGTCGCTATAAATAGTTGTGACAAAGGGATACAGTAGTGAGTCACATCAAAAATAAAAGAAGATTATGGCGGAAAACGTTACCTTTTTTATAGGGAGCAGACTGAGACCACGAGTTGAGGCGAGCTGTATTACCAGCGAGTCAAGGTTTGACCAGCTTCAGTGAGTCAAGAACGAAAGGGAAAACCCCAAAATCTAGACTCTGAATTCTTGTAATATACCTTTAGCTACGTGTCCCTTTTAAAGTATATGTGAGCATTCACCTCTATATCATGTCTATATATTTTTCTCTATCTTCATTTCTCTCGTAAACTAAATCTTAGGATTTTCTATCAAAAAATATCAACCCTTTACCAAGAAAAAGCGGAGGGAATTTATACAATGGAATTATGGCAGAAAATGGGGGAAAAAGACGAGGGTAAAACAGGTAAGAACAAAGCAACAAATTTGAATTTCAAACCTCTTCCCAAAAGCTGAACAAATATGCTGCTTTGATACCCAAATTTCAAAAAATTCAAACGGGAGGGAGGTGAGGTGGACGTCCTTGATGGATTGAGCGTCTTCGAAATGCCACGCGGCTCAATACCAAGGCCACAAGGACGAAATTGCAGGTGATTTTGTTGCTACTACTGCGAATTGAGAGGGACGGGAGGAAGGAGACACAATGTACTTCACGTATCTCCTCACGCCGCTACTATTTTCCATCTATCTTGACGTCATTTGGTTGCTGCCAATGTCGTATTGGTTGAACGTGAAGATGTCGTGAATTCGTCGTTTGGGAGACGTTGTCTTGTGTGGGTTCTTTTGTGAGGGAAAAAAGAAAATGGGTCGGGTCAGGAAATTGGAGAATTGGTATGGGCTGCTGGAGTTAATGAATTGGGTTGGTTTGAGAGTGGGAATTGGGCTGCTGAGAATTTAAATAAAGGCCTCCAATTCTTGGTCCCTTTAAATGGGCTTGAGTAATATACAATTAAAGCCAAATTAATTTAATTAGCAAATTCAGATAAAATCTAAATAAGATGAATTAATATAATCAATTTAAGAGCTTTTCAATCTTAACAAAAAATAAAATAATTAATTCAATTATAAAGTAGTTGATTTTTAAAATTTAACCATAATTTAAACTAAACTAATTTTAATAGAATATTTAAAATAAAATCTTTTTGAGATGAGTTTCAAACATTTATGAAATTTACCAGTTATATCTATAAAACTAAATAAAAATATATTTACTAATTATAAATTATAACAAATCGACTAAGATCATTTAAAAAGACTTTGAAAAGTATCTAAATTTTGTAAAATTAATTATTCTACATTGTTTGGGAATTAAGAAGTTCGTGAATTAATTCCTATCGGGGAGGGTCAAAATTGGGTGTCAACAGTCACGTAATGATTGGTGTTTGATAACACTTGTTTTTAAAAAAATTGAAACTGATGAGAAAATGGTGCAAATAATATAAGTTCTTGTATTTGGCCTTGTTGTATCAATTGTATATTTGCTCTGTATCTCTCGCTCTCTCTTCCTCTATAGCTTTTTTTTTCCTTTTATTTTGCATTTTGTGTTTGTATCAATTATTTATTTGTTTTATATCTTTCTATCACGACCCAAATAACGGAACCATGCGGGCACCTACCCTATTCTTAACAAGATAGATAAATTCTTATCACTCTATAAAAATATGCAGAAAATTAGTTGTAGATCTTTTAAATAATAATTGATACATTTATAATGTCAAAAATAATGAAACCCAATAACTTTACAAGTAAAATAATAAAACTATACAACCAACTCCCAAGATCTAGTCTAGGCATACTCAAGAGCTTCTACATAGAGTAAGATAAGAAAAGACACAACTTTTGTCTAATGAGAGAGAGATGTAGAAGTTGTCGATGATTACTCGTTGCTTCACATAAGAGTCTTCAAATTAATATGCAACACCCCTACACCCCAAAAGAATGTACAAAATGTATTATCACTACACCACACGTACGGATACGCATTATTAATCGACCAAGATTAAATCACACAACATAACATAGAAATCACAACTAAACATGAAGATCCTATACCACCCAATAACCGTTGTTAACCTTTACTTAATAGTCTAACCAACATGATCCTTTAAAACATGGGACAAGTAGTTTCATTATTCAGCTACATCATCTAAGCCCAAGAACTCATCACACACCTGGTAACCCCTTCTTCCTATTTATACCAACCACTCTACCACCTACCCATGACATCCATTAGGATTCATAACTCACCCAAAAATATCTCAATATATTATCGGGAAACCCATGTTTACCACATATGTCAGGCTATATCAACTAGATTACAAGTCGTCATACAATACAAGAGTTTTACAGACTCAATAATTGAAGCAACCATCTTAAAATATGGACATATATACACATCAGCACCATTAGAAATATTATCATTGTAGCACAGCCTCTCGTGTGTACACGCACTAAGGGGTCGTTTGGTATAAAGATTAATAATGCAGGGAATTAGTAATGATAGGATTAGTAATACAGGGATTAGTAGTGCATGTATTAGTAATGCAGGAATTATTATTTTTATCAAGTGTTTGGTTCATTGTTTTCCACGTCATCTTGTGTTTGGATTAAAACTTTATAGAAAACTTCTTTCCAATTATACCCTTGAATTATTATGCAATTGGGTTAAGGTAAATAATTGTCAGGCTATATTATTTTTTATGATTTTCTAACTAGCTATAAAAAGAACAATTTTGTTGTCATGTTTGCCTTTTTTTTCCCACTTAAATTAATTGAGGATACATGATTATCATCTTAGTAAATTGATCACTTATAAAATGTCATTTTTCAATTATTTTTTTAAAAAAAGATAAACTATCAACTTTTAAAAATTAAAAAGACGGTAAACAGTAGTAAAATTGAATAAACCATCTACATTTACACATAAACATTGCAAGTTGAAATTTTAATATGCATTCAATTTTAAAAATTGTTCAAAACAAATAATTAAAAATTGCACAAACATATATATATATATATATATATATATATATATATATATATATATATATATATATATATATATATATAATTTGTAGGCTAAATTCATTTAAATAAATTTACTAGCACAAACATAAAACATAAAATGAAGAAAATAAACAAAATAACTACTCCCCCCATCTCATTTTATGTGGCAACAATTGACTGGGCACGGAGTTTACAAAAATAATGAAGACTTTGTAATGTTTATCAAATTACCCTTCAAAAAAATAAACTCATTTTTCTCTCTCCTCATAAATGTATTAGGTATCATGGGTAAAAAAAGAATTGTATCTTTAAGTACTTACCATATAAGGAAATGTGTTATTATTTTTGGGACTGATCAAAAAGGAAATGGTGCCACATAAAATGGGACGGAGGGAGCAAAATCTTTTGAGAAATATTTTTGTCTTTAATAGACTTATCACATGGTATTATATCCATGTATATAATACCACGTAGGAGGTATAACTAATCCACGTATTAGTTATACATAGACCCAATTTCCTACCAAACATAGTACTAAATAATATCATACATAATATATGAACTATTTGTTATAATGCGGCCTACTAAATGACCCCGAAGGTCTTATTTATGCCCTATAGTCATGACCTGCAGGAGACCAACTTCGTTCATGTATTGAACCGGTGTAGTACTCAACCCTACAAATATATATAACATCTTCTTAGAAGCTTACCTCGACTTTGAACCTTCATATTAAACCATAAGATCATAATTACCCTTACCTTTCTCACACATATATTTCAGTGTATAACAATTATATGCACACATGACATGTAAATAATTCAATAGACCCATCAAATTATAATTCATGCATTCCCAAGCAACAATAACCACATCATTAATTACAAACATGTTCGAAGATCAATCAACAAGCATTCATGATCAATAATGTTAGAGAATACACACTACAACAAAAACTAACTTTTAGCGGCATTAGATATTGACATTAATAAAGAGTGCTAAAGCCTTTACCGGCATTAGTTAAGTGTCATTAGAACCAATATGCTTTAGGAACATATACAAAGAGTGACAATTGCCGCTAAACATGCATAATTGGTGCTAATGATCATTTTTGTTGTAGTGACATAAATCCCTTTCATGTCTAATCTCCATTTACAACAAGAAATCCCCCCTTTATGGTGATCAATATTGTAGCATTAACTATGTAGATTATCGAATGCTTCAAATGGAGGGATATTATGTAATCATTATACGCAAACTCTGCCAAAGCAAAAAAACTGATCCCATTGTCCTCAGAAATCAATCACACATGCCTAAATCCTCAAAAATCTAAATAGTCCTCTTAGACTGAATATCAGTATGCGGACAAAAAAAAGTTATGCTAATCTCAACTCTCTTAAATGTGATGTGAATTGAGTACCATGATCTTAAATGATGGAAACTAACACCCCATCCAAATGGATCTCTTCTGAACTCTTTACGTAGTCTAAATTGGCATGAAGTGAGAAGATTTAGTAAATCGATCAATGATGAGCCAAATAGTGTCAAAGTCGATCCATTGTTATTTGCTCTCATTTTCTACTCGAGGAATGGATAAATTCTAAGTCAAACCACTTGACCTCTACTTCAAGCACATATATACAAACTCTGCAATATCTAGCTTCCATATACACTACCTCAAACTACGATTCTCTTTGCTGCATCCGGATCGATAGAATATTATTGATCTATGTTTATTTACGCATTCAAACATCACATTTTAGCTACATTCTTATTATTATCCTTGTGTTTATTGATGATCCATATGTTAGTGATGAGCTAATAGACATGATTCATTTGATTTTGGGCTAAGAAAAGACTCATAGGAATGCAAAGCCAACTAATTCGAGCTAAAATGGAGCAAAAATAGCTACAAGAATGAGCCTTAAAATAAACTTGCATGTCGAATTTCAACTAAAAATCAAGATTTTATTCTAACAACTCTAGAACTATATTTTGTTTACATAGCATAATTTCTTCATGTTTCTATCCTAAAAATCTACCCATAATTACATAAAATTTCATGAAAAAGACGAGAATCGTTATCTTATACTATGAGATGAATACTCTTATTTTTCGCTCCTCTTTTCCTCTCTCTTTTCTTTTATTTATCTGCATTCTGTTCTTTTTTTCATTCTGCTCTATTTTTATTTGAGTATTTTTGTTCTCCATTTCAACACTCTTTTGGCGTTCTATAATTTAATGAAATTTAGACATTTTCTCTCTCCCAATTAAACTCCTAACTCTTTTTTTTTTCCCTTTCATCTTGGTTAAGCACAAACTAATTCTTCATTAAAAAATAGAAACATTACATTCTCCCTCAGTTATAATGTTTATCCTTGAACATGTCTAAAAAAAACTAAGGTGTCATGATATAAAGAATCGCTTTGCATATCTCACTTATACTCACAAAATTAACTATCTTTTCTTAAAACTCATCTGATCACCTCAAAAATCATGTCATTTATCCACGCAAGTTATAAATTGAAGAGGTTTAAAAATGGTAAAGTTCACAACACGACTAGGAGGACCATTACATTATCATATTAATCTTCATGTCACACGTAGAAAGCTTGACAAGGAGAATTAGAAAAGGAGTTAGTTGTGGACGATGTGACTCAAACTAGGCAATTATAACTATGGTAATTATGTATTTATAGTAAAATATAATAACTACAGAAATTGTAGTCCTATTAAGGTAAGAGAATATTAGGATAGAGTTTGCTTAAAGGAAGCTGAAAAAATTGTATGACAAGAATCCTATATTCCTAGACTAAAAGAACTCAATGTCAAGATAATTATTACCCCCAGAATTCAAATTTGTTCCTGCAATTCTTTTACTGCAAACTTCAACAGGGTTCACTTGCTTAAACTTGCGCGGAATCTCTACTTTAACCTGACTTGGCACTTCGGGAGGAGTACTGGAACGAATTAGTGCCCAATTAACACCTTCAAAGAAAGGGTGTTGTTTTATCTCACTTGCTCCTCTTTTCACCCCGAGACGGTGTTGAGGATCTTTAATGAGCAATCCTTGAATAAGATTGCGACTGGCATTACTCGTTGCAGGGGAATCTGGAAACTTGAGCTGTTGTCCTACTACATTGAAAATAGTTGCCCTGTTTCCTGATCCCTTGAATGGGGTTTTACCATATAGTAATTCATACAGAAATATGCCAAATGTCCACCAATCAACTGCATTGCCATGGCCTTCTCCCTTGATAATTTCAGGGGCTAAGTATTCATGAGTGCCAACAAATGACATTGACCGTGCTGCAGTAGGTTCTGCAACTAGCTCAGGCATAGCATTAGCAGGAAAACCAGGCTCAGTTCGAGGCTTATGTGATCTTTTTTTGCTCTTTTGAGAAAATATTCGGGGGAGGAAGCATGTTGGCTGAATGCATGTAGATGTGGGAGCAATACAGGCTGGCTGCACACATAATGCAGCTCCTCGTTTAGAGGGATCATCAGATGATGTCCTTATGACCATAGGTGAAACTGAACATTTCAGGGATAGATCAAAATCCGAAAGCATGATGTGGCCATCGTCACGCACTAGAACATTTTCAGGCTTTAAGTCTCGGTAAAGTACACCTAGCATGTGAAGATATTCGAGAGCCAATAAAACTTCTGCAGCATAAAACCTGTTGCATAAACAGGTTAATTAAACTCTGACTAAGGAACTCCACAGCTCAAGATAAACAAAAAGAGCCAAGATTATCCAAAGCCCCAAAGAAAACCAAAAGAAAAGGAAAAGACAGCTAACATATAATGTCTAATAGTATTCCTGGATTGAGCTTTACATCCTGCCCATACAACAGTAGCTATGTATCTATACAGAACTAGTTAGGGTCGACTACACAATTCCTCAACATTTGTTTCACTCCATTTGGACCCATACCTTTCCAATACTCACGAATTTTGTCTTCTAAGACAAATTAGGAGTTCTCTAATTGAAGAGGTTCTCTACATTTTGACCCTAATGTATAAATACTGAACAAACCAAAAAGCTCCAGCAAACATCAGAAAAATGTAGTTGCACCAACAATCCTAACTAGTTCATAAAATGTAGATCGTATAATGATTTACACATGTCGTTCTTGCGTAGGATCCATTATAATTTTCTTGGTATTGTTCCAGTTTCATATCCTGCCCATATAATATGTTGTTATAGTTATCCACCTTCTCTGGTCAATAATTGGTGACAGGAAAAAAGGAAACTGAAAAATAATAAGATCATAAACAATAGATGATTTCTTCGCATTAGTCCCAGCCTTTGTATACAGTGTTTACCCATATTTGTATTAGTGAAAGGTAGCGAGTAGCTCATGGAATTAGCCGAGGTGCACGCAAGCTGGCCCAGACTCCACAATTATTTACTAAGGAAAAACAAAAATAAATGAATAAGAACAGGATCAAGTAATTGCAAAGACGGATCAAGAACTTCTTCACTATAAAAATCCTAATAAACATCTAACTTAACTCCAAGATGGTGATGGCCTGCCTAAGAGAACCTCCATGATATATTTTCTTTGCCAGGAAGGAGAAAAGTTGAACCAAATGAGGCATTCCTCTCAGCATATATTATTTACTAAGGCCACAATTTTCATGGCATAAATAGAAACCATGCCACAACAGTGTCTGAGTAACAGACATATCAACTGGTCAAGCACCACTACGAAATTAGCAAGCTTCTGAACAATTTTCTCATATTTGGTAATATCTCTGGATTGTTCATTAAAATTATGGATGTCTAACCAAGAATAATATTTGGATAAAAACTAAGAACCAGAAGACACAAAGTAGAGAAGATATTATGAGAACAAGACATCATGAGCTGTGAACAAGCAGTAGCCTTAAAATCATGAAACCACCGGTTCAGAAAATCTCTATTTTCTCAAAATGATACATAGTTTGAGGATCTTAACACATTATGAGCATTCACCATTTGGCACTGAAACAAAAATTGGGTATATAATCATTAAGAAACAACCAACTTCCTCCACGGTACTAGCACGCAAAGCAATTAGAGAAACAAACTGTCAAAACGGTCTTTTCCCAGTAAAGCAGGCATACTGCCAGCTTATGGCGTTTCAACAGATAAGAGTGAATCAATAAGCCAGTAAGATGAATAACTATTTCCATTGCAGCGTCCTAAACAATTACCAAGTTCTGTTTCAAGAGAGATGGGCTTTATACCATACAAGGAATGTCAAACTAATGGAGGATTACACTTATGTTTGGAACTTACGTGTAAGAGCTTATCAAAATCAAGCTTAGAGGAGGTTTTATCTTTTGTTGCATAAAAGAGAGAAGAATGGAACAAAAACTGTACCTTGCAGAGTATTCTGAAAAATGCTTTCCAGGCTGTCTTTGTCGTAGAGTATGTAGATCTCCTCCTGGGCAATATTCCATGACTAAACATGAAAATTTGTCAGTTTCAAAATGTGTATATAAGTTTGGTAAGAATGGGTGATCTAAAAGCTGAAGGATTTCTTTTTCTGTCCGAGAACGGGTTAATTTTTTCCTACTTGCAAGTGATGCCTTATCCATCACTTTCATTGCAAAATCGCAGCAAGTCCCATTTAGCTCTGAAAGATAAACAGTGCCAATGTCACCACTACCAAGTCTGTTCACTAACCTAAAATGACTCATGCCTAATATACTATCACGTGCCCGTATTGCAAGAATAGCCTTGCATCTGGGATCATTCCCTTTGTGCGGCTTATTGGCACTCCCGGTAATGTTACTCCAGTTACTATCATCACTAAGTTCACTGCTATCACTTTCCCTGCTAAAGCTAGTTTTAGCACTTTCTAGTGAATCCCCTTGAATAATCAGCTTAGTGCCCTCACAGTTTCCGTCCATAATAAGCAAGCTTTCACTCAACAACCGATCACTCCTATATGTTCTTGTGCAGCTGTTAGGAATGCTCATAGCTGTGCCAACACCAGTAATATCAATGCTACTATATGTACTGACATTGCTGCTTGGTGATAATGATGCATCCCAAAGACATTCTTTTTCTTCAGAATCAGGGGGTAGACTTGCTAACGTATTTTGAGATGGACGAGGAACCATAAATGGAGAGGATACTACATCAAGATCATTTTGATTTTTAGCCCATCTCTCTGCAGGTGAAAGAAGAAATGAACTAGGTTTCATGTTAAGAACCTCGATTGAAATATCATCCAGGGAAGAACCCTTCAGAGACATGTTTTTCAATAGGCATTTACCGTCTACTTTATTAGGACCAATTGGTACATAGACTGGTTTCATTAGGTCAGTATCAACAGGTTCTGGAGGATGACTTGCTCCATAGAATGTCATAAAGCCACTATCGTCAAGTGAGTCATCACATCGCTTGATTGTACCAGCATTAGGCATAAGTTCCTCTTCCTCCTGATAGGAGTGGTTTCCTTTCCATGTTTGAAGAGGAACAGTGAAGTCCATCTCCAGAAAATCATGGACATCGGATATAGTTCCCACCTCTTTTTTAAAGGTTGGGTAAATATTTGTCATCTCAGCCTCAATACTGTTCTCGGCTAGTGGTTTTCCTGAGTCAGGTGTCCTTTTCATCTCGGATTGCTATTTATCATCACAAGTATCTCACTATGAGAAGCTCCGTGGAACTGCAAATATCAATAAGAGTTGATTCATACATGAATAACAAACGTAAATAAAATCCGCTAGGAATGTTTCTCATTGGAAGCATGCCATCATTTCAAAAAGTTGTATCTTGTTAAGCAGTAACTGAAAAAACCAGCACATTGAATACGATAACATGGAAAGAGTATTTTTACAAAAAAAGAAGTTCCATTTTCATCCTTTATGAACACACAAATGTATAACATATATTTAGCAATATCTTCATATTTCAGGTTATTAATTAAGTTCTTAGTTGCACCACGTGATAATGTAATTTAACAACCAAAAGAGAAAGCATGAATGGGGGCATGAACTGCTGCAAACCCAAATATATAAACAAAATGTTGTATCATTAAAACTTTTAAATGAGATGGTTCACATCATTCAACATGCATTCAAAGTAGGCAGTTCATAGAATCAATTCTCGTCTTCGCTCATCAACAAAATAGTTCCATGTGCTCAACCAAAGAAAACTAGAACCGCACATGAAGGAACGTGTTGAAATGTTAAAATGACTACTGAATCACCTAATTATTTCACAAAATTTCGACAGCCCCAGTCGCTACAAAATGGGATAATACTCAAGAAGCTGCAGACAAATGACTATAATCATTTGTGATGTATCAAACAATACTAAGAGAAAATGCACACCACTACTAGGAGTGTCAAATGGGCAAGTTGAGCAGATGTCAAAATGGCTGAGTTAATAAATAAGTGAGTCACTAACCCACCCAAAAGTTATTTGGGGTGAAACGGGTTGGGCAAAAGACCAGGTCATAACCTAATCCGTCCAATTTCTACTAAATTTTAATATTTTTTGTTTGTTTTCATAATAACTTATTGCGTACCTAACAAAACTTTTTTCTTATAATGACTATACATAACACTCAAATAAAAAGTTGTGTTTTAGAAAATGTTTACACAGAGTTTCTCATAGGTCAATCTAGACTACATATGAACTCAAGCTGAATTAAGCAAAGTCAAAATGAAGTGATTTAATAAAATAAAATAAATGGGTCATTAACCCATCCAAACCTAAATGGGATGGATGGATCATGATTTTATGAGCTAATTTTGAAGAACCTTGTTAAAAAATCCTAGCTCCGCGCCACGGATTACACATATTTCCCTTCTTCTCAGCTTACATTGTAAATACTTCCAAAATTCAGTGACATAGAAGGAACTAGTGCTGAAGAGGGAATCACAAAAAGTAATTGAATTCTAGTCAAATACTAAAACACAAACAAATCAACAAATAAGTGGCAGCAAAGAAAAGGAACTCAGAAATTGAAAGCAACAAAATAATACCACTAGTAGTAGCTTAGCCCGATCTGAAAATGATCATCTCTTCAACTGGTAATCTCAGTTTTTACATAATGTGAAAGAAGAAATTAAACTTAAAGCTAAAAAAATAGCAGTACCTGAAAATGTAAATATAGCCGTTCTAGAGGGGGCATTGCAATTTTGGATACATGTAGGGGGGGACGGAGGTGCAGATGCTTTTGCTTTCTCTTCTTTCTTGGTTTTGTGTTTAGCTTTAGTCATGTGTTTTACTGACCACACACAGTGAAAGTGTGAATGTGTTTGTAATTTTTTAAATAGAAAGAGAGGGTGAGTAAGTGAGACAAAACTACTTATAAAGTTGTCAAGCCCGCCCATTAGAGTGAGACAAATCTAGGAGATTACAATTTTTTTTATAAAAAAGCAAATCCAACTCAAAAGAAAAAGTAGATGTGACTATGTTTTATCCTACTAATATCTGATTGAAGCATTAAAAAATCCATACTAATTGAACAAGGATAACACTTACGTAATACGAATAGATTTTGTTTATTTTTGGCTTAGTTTGCGTAGGATTATTATTAACTGTATTTGACTTGGTCTATGACTTTGCAGTATACTTATAATACTGAAAAAGTATTTAATAGTATCAGAGTCTTAAGAGGTTAAAACAACTCAATTTTAAATCGTAAGACCAAAGAGAAAACAAAAATTTCACAACAACTTCAATGGTGGATGACAACATCTCACCAAGTTCCTCTTTGCTTGGAACAACCATTGGAACACAAACCTCCACAATCACCACTCTACTGTCTCCTAGACTTGCTCATCAGTTACCACTTAAACTTGCATTGTCAATTTTTTTATTGTGGAAACTAAAAGTATTTTGATAATTAACAATAAGTCTAATATTGCTTGCAGAATCCGATGAGCAGAGTGACATTGTCACAATCCGTGCTTACAACAAATCAGAACATAATCCACAATCCAAGCTAATCAAGATCTCAAGTGATTGACTAAATCCCCAAGATTCAAGGAAGACAGCCATGCCATATCTCAAACTCATTTGATTCAGCAAAACACTATCAATCAAGGAAATCAACAAATAAATCTATCAAGAAAAGCATCCAGCAATCAAGGAAGACAACCAACCTTATTAAAGACGCCTCATCTAGAAAGTAAGGATATCATGAACATACCTGATATGGACATGATCACAATCCTATCCAAATCAGATTCAATCAAGCATGTATAGTGATTAAGAAAGGTCCAAAGTCCATTCCTCCTGGACTGACTGAAAAGGATAGCATTGAAAAGTCATTTGATCCTGAATAATTTGACATCACTAAAGAACAACAAGAGGTAATCCAAACTAATGCTAGACCTATAAGTTTGTTATATTATGCAGTAAGCGGAGCAGAGTATGACAAGATATCAACATGTGATACTGCCAATGTAATGTCGGACAAATTACTAGAAGTAACATATGAAGGAACCACCAAAGTAATGGAGGCTCGGATCGGTGCACTCGTTAATGAATATAATTGTTTAAAATGTCAGAAGATGAAAAATTGAATCTATGTTTCAAGATTCAGTAAAATTGTCTGTGAACTAAAAACTCTTGGAATGGTGTATTCAAATTCATTACAAGTCACTAAACTTGTTTGAAACCTTCCTAAGTCTTGGGAAATCAAAGTTGTCATTCTTGAAGATGGAGATCTACAAAAAATGACATATGATGAACTCTGAGGCAACTTAATGAAATATGAACAAAATCATATTAATCATTACAATAAGGATGACAAGAAAAACTATGGCATTTACGACTGAAACATCTGACACTGGAGAGGAAGCAAATGAGAAACAAGATGAAGGAATGACACTCATCAATCAAGCAGTAAGACATATGCTTAGAAAGACGAGACAGAAACCTCAATAAGATTTCAAGAACAACAATTTGAAAATAAATGATGATCGTTGTTACTACTGCGGAGAACCAAGTCACATCAAACAGAATTGCCCAAAACGAAGGAGAAGAAACAATCAAAGAAATGAAGATCCAAAAAGTCTCAGAGCATGGGAACAAGGAGAAACGACAGATGATGATCATGATGAAATAGCAAACTTGTGTTTTATGGCACAAGGTGAAACAAGTGAGGTAAGATCTGTAAATTGTTTAAAATGTAATGACTTACAAATTCTTTGGATATAGTTACTGATGAACTATAGAAGGTTATTGATGAATACAATAAAATTGCTCGAGAAAAGAAAGATAGACAGATTTTTCTTGAGGCAAGTCAGATTGAAGTCGACTTACTAACAGAAGAACTTGAGGAAGTAAAGATGCAGCTAAATAGCATCAGGAAATCTCCAAGTCATAGCTCTGTAAGATCTAACAAAACTACATATTACAGGAGGAATTCTCCTAATCGTAGCTCCAATAGATCAAATAGATCTATCTCCAACTCTCATTCCTCTGAAACTCCCATTAAAGTTACTTGCTATACTTGTGGTAATCTTGGTCACAAATCTTTTAATTGTAGAAAATACTCCTCTGGAAAATGGATCTGGAGACCTAAATCTGCTAATCATCAAGGATCTAAAAATAGTTAGGTACCTAAAAGAAACTAATTTCCTTGTTTTGCAGGACCAATCTAAGAAAACTTACAGGAAAGGAATGTGGGTACAAGCATATGTGTGGAAAGAAAGAACATTTCAAAACTATCAAAAGAATTGATGGAGGATTTGTAAGATTCGAAGATAATGCAAAAGGAGAAGTAACAGGAATTGGTACCATTACTCTAAATTCATCTTGTGACTTAGTTGAAGTTTATCTAGTTGAAAGACTCAAGCACAATCTTCTCAACGTTAGTCAACTATGTGATGCCGGATTTCAAGTTACATTCAACATAACAAACTGCATCATCAATCATCTTGAGAAAAAGATCACTCTCATTGGAGATCGAGTAAACAATATTTATGTGTTAAATAATATTGATTTTTCCTCTCTCACTTGTCTTACTGCAGTAATAAGTTATCCTCGGCTATGGCATCGAAAACTTGGATATGCAAGCATGTATGCTCTTAAGAAACTATCTAGACTTGAATTAGTCATTGACTTACCAAACCTTAAATTTGATAAAGACCGCATCAGTGATGCATGCCAGCTAGGCAAGCAGACTCGTTCTTCGTTTAAGGTAAAAGACATTGTAAGCACCTCTAAACCTCTTCAACTTCTTCATATGGATTTATTTGGTCCCACTCGGACTGCTAGCATTGGAGGTAAAAGGTATGTTTTTGTAATTTTGATGACTTCTCAAGATTCACTAGGGTAATTTTTCTCTATCACAAAAACAAAGCATTTGCTAATTTTGAAGCTTTTTGTAGAAAAGTTCAAAGAGAGCCAGGTTATTTTATTACAACCATTCATAGCGATAATGGTGGTGAATTTGAGAATAATACATTCAAAGAATTGTGTGCTCAAAATGGTTTCACTCAAAACTTCTCTTCACCTAGATCACCTCATCAAAATGGAGTAGTGGAATGAAAAAATCGCTCTCTACAAGACACAACGAGAACAATGTTACTCAATCGAAATCTCCCTGACCACTTTTGGGCAGAAGACCTTAGTACTGCATGTCACATTCTGAACAGGTGCCCATCAGACCACTACTAAAGAAGACGCCTTATGAACTCTGATGAGCAAAGAAACCAAAAATAAGTTGCTTCCACCTATTCGATTGTAAGTGTTTTATTCATAACAACGGTAAGAATAATCTTGGTAAATTTGATCCAAGAAGCGATGAAGGTATTTTTCTAGGTTATGCACTTTTTAGCCGAGCTTTTAGAGTTTTGAATAAAAAAAACTTAAGTGTTGAAGAATCTGTTCATGTGGTGTTTGATGAAACTAATCCAAGATTCCAGGAAATACAAGTTGGTGAAGAAGAAACTTTCCCTATTAATCAAACTGAAGCCACTTCAAAGGACCCTACTAAAATTAATATTGAAGAGGCAATTACTATAGAGTTTGAGTCGACTACTCCAGTCGACAAAACAAACATTCCTAGGGAATGAAGACATAATTCTATCTATTGTGAAAATTTCCTTCTGGGAAAACCAGACGATAAAATGCAGACAAGGTCCTCCCTGCGAAAACAAGTCTCCTTGGCTCTTGTATCTCAAATGGAACCAAAACGAATCGATGAAGTCATGGAATATGAATCCTAGATACAAGCAATGAAAGATGAGAATGTATTAATTTGAAAGAAACCAGGTATGGACTCTCATTGAAAGACCAAAAAATTGTTCAGTTATCGAAACAAAATGGATGTTTCCCAACAAATTGGATGAAATTGGAATATTTATTCGTAACAAGGCTCGATTAATCGCTAAAGGCTACTCTCAACAGGAAGGTATTGATTACGATGAAACTTTCACTCTTGTTGTAAGGTTAGAATCCATTCGTATTTTACTTGCTTATGCATCCTTTAAGCATTTTAAACTTTTTTTCAAATGGATGTAAAAACTCTTTTTAAATGGTTTCATAAAAGAAGAAGTTTTTGTTAAACAACCTCCCAGTTGTGAGAATCCATCTTGCCCTGATTTTGTTATAAGCTTTCCAAAGCTCTTTATGGTCTCAAACAGGCTCCAAAAGCCTGGTACGAGAGACTAAGTACCTTTTTGTTTCAAAATAATTTTCAAAGAGAAAAAATTGATACAACTCTTTTTTATATAAAGAGATGGTATTTACATTCTTATAGTAAAGATTTATGTCGATGATATTATTTTTGATAGCTCTAATCCCTCTTTATGCAAGAATTTTGCAAATCTAATGAAGGGAGAGTTTGAGAAGAGTCTGATGGGAGAACTTACATTCTTCTTTGGATTACAAATCAAGCATTCAACAAATGGTACATTTATCAGTCAAACCAAATACATAAAATAATCGACAAAGAAATTTGGACTTGAAAAGGGTAAAGCTTTTGGAACTCCTATGAGTTCATCCACATGCCTTGAAACAGACGCTCCAGGAAAAGATGTGGATGAAAAAATATTTCGTGGCATTGTTGGATCCTTACTATATCTTACTGTCAGTCACCCTGACATTATGTTCAATGTTTGCAAATGCGCCCGATTTCAATCTGCCCCTAAAGAATCACATCTCACCGTAGTCAAGCGCATCATTCGCTATTTGATCGAAATTAGGACTATGGTATCCCCTCTCATCCCATTTTGATTAAATTGGTTTCTCAGATACTACTTTGCAGTTGACAAAAATGATGAAAAAAGTACAAGTAGAACATTTTGAGGACAATCCCTAATATCATGGCATAGCAAGAAACAAACATCCGTTGCTCTTTCCACTACCGAATCAGAATACCTAGTAGTGGGAAGTTGCGGTATGCAATTACTATGGTTGATGCATCAATTACTTGATTTTGATTTGTCATATGATGATGTTCCTATTTATTGTGATAATACTAGTGATTTAGCTTGTCTAAATATACTTAGGGCCAAGCATGTTGACATTATAATCATGTTGAAAATGGAAATTTTGTGGTTGAATTTGTTGATTTTGAAAATCAATTAGCTAACATATTTACAAAACCTCATTTGGAAGAAAGATTTTGTTTCCTTCGGGAACACCTCGGTATTCTTAATTTTCAAAATTAATTTGTCTAATTGATATTCTTACATGATTACCTTCCTTTATTACTTCGTTTTTCCTGCTAATAAATGTTTGTGTATGTACAACCTTCCTTTCCCGTCTCTTCAATCACGTCAAAAACCCTTAAATCTCCTCAAACCCTTCGTCTTCTCTCCAGTTCTATTTATCGTCCCTCTCTCTTCTTCACCGCTTCTATTTTCCCTTCTCTCCTTGCCTACTTATCTATGACCAGAACCCATTCCATGGCATCCAAAAGCACTGATTCAGGCAACACCTCCGATCTCTTCGGGTGTAATACCATCTCTCTTTCATCCGAATCTTCAGAGTATGCTACTCGATGGTCCTAGTCCTGCTCTAAGAAGAGATCCTCTATCTCTACTAAAAAGGATGCAAAGAAACACTGGTCTTCTCCTTCTAAATCTATAACGGGTAAAAACATGCAAAACTTATGGGGAGTTGAACAGAAGATCAAGTTTGAGGCACTCTAGAGCAGACCCATTGTCCCCAGACGAGTCATCAATCTCTTCCAACCTAAGGATTCTCACTGCTCTATAGCTATTTTTCTTAAAGCCCAAAAACTTGGTCTATTTTTTACTCTCTGTAGTAATGATTTGTATTTAGATGTTCATTTTTCTATGTGAATCTTTATGTTTCGCCTGATTGTGGAGAACTCGAAACCCTCGTCCTAGGTAGTCGAATAGTTGTGAATGGTCATTTTTAGAGGATGTGCTTGATACTAAGTTCTCAGGGGATATTCCATATATGAATGGTGTGTGGCCCTCTGATTTTGAAGTATCTATGGAAGGTGCTAAAATGGTCGTGGATGAACCCGGTTCTGACATCTTTGATTTTGTGCCTTTATCGTTGTCTTTTAAAATCATATTCTTGATCATATTGTGGCTACTTATCTCCTTCCTCGAAAGGGGTAACTCAACAACATCACCACACGTGATGTCTTTGTTCTTTACTAATTGTTGAAGAAGTACAGGATCAATTGGGCCTCCTGGTTCAAAGAATATATGATGGAAAGTGCTCCTGACCCTAATAGGACTGCCAGTCTGCCTTATGGTCTCTTGATTTCTCGCATTCTATGGATCGTCTTGTTGATCTCTCAACTTCAAAGCTTCACGAGATCATCACAACATATGATACCCACACATTTTCAAGTATGGGATATGTACTTGTTGGAACTACATGGCTTAAGAAGGAACCAGTCAAGGCAAGATCTAAATCTGCTAAACCTACTCGGGTTTCTATTGACTCCGTTGTCGTTCTCCTTAAGGACTCCAACGAAATCAAGGCACGACTCACTGCGTTGGAAGACAAGTTTGAACAACTTCTCTGCACCACAAATAAACTTGTTTGGCTCAACAAAGATACCACTACTGATGTTGGTAGATTACATCTCGCACTGACTGGTCTCAAGAAGGATGGAATCGCCACATTACATCAGTTGATGAAGAAAGTCGACTTTATGAAGTCAGGAGTCAGCTCCTCCAACTCAGAACTGGTTGTGAATGTTCAGACCTCATACTCTTCTTTTGCAAGAAATGTTGAGCACTCTTACAATGTTTTCTGCAGGAACGTGCTCAACAACCTTAAGTAATTTCTTGGTGATCACTGATTGTGGTCTACTGTTTTTTACACTAGTTTCAATAGGGGTGTGTCCCTAAAACTTCCTGGTTTTGTACTCTTAAGAGGTGGAATCTTCACCTCCCTACTACTATTTTAATTTTCTTGTTATGCTATTAATTGTTATCTGTCTAGTATTGTTTTTTACTATGCCAAAGGGGTAGAAATCTTCCCACAAAAATATTCTATTAGATACAGGTGTACTCCAGTCAAGGAGAGTCTCAATAAACTCTCAACGACCTACAAGACGTGCAAATTGACAGGGGGAGCCTTAGGGAAGTTTTATAATTTTTTTATTGAATTTTATTTATGGGAAACTTGTTGTCATTATTAAAAAGGGGGAGATTGTTAGCCTCATAAGAATTAAAAGTATTTTGATAATTAACATTAAGTCTAATGTTGTTTGCAGAATCCGATGAGCAGTGCAGTGACATTGTCACAACCCGGGCTTACAACAAATCAGAACAAAATCCACAATCCAAGCTAATCAAGATCTCAAGTGATTGACTAAATCCCCAAGATTTAAGGAAGACAACCATCCGGGTACAACTCCCCGAGGACCACCCTAAGGGTCATTGGAGAGGACCAGGGGCGGAGCCACCTTGGTATAAGGGGGTTCATTTGACCCCCTTCGACGGAAAATTATACTATTTATATATGGTTAAAAAAATATTTTATGTATATATAGTAGATGTAGAACCCCCTTCGGCTACTCCGTGTGTCTATTTCTACGAATTTTGAACCCCCTTATTAAAAATCCTAGCTCTGCCACTGGAGAGGATCCTAATATTTGACCTCAAAATGTCATTAGACAGTGGCTAACGACGGAACGAATCGACGAGCCGTTGATGGGTCATCGGCCCGTCGATGGTAGTAGTTGGTGAAGGCTTAGCCATTTTGTCAAATGGCTTCCAAAAACCCCTCTCTATCACAAACAACAGAGTGATAGGACGGAGTCGTCGTTTGGTTAATGTGACGGCGACGGGGTCTCGTCGTTTGAGACCCCACTTCACTGTCCTAAAATGTTTTAGTTAATGGTGGTTAGGGAATTGATTAATTAATTAATTAAGGGCTTAGGTCAGCTATAGTTTATTAAATTAGGACCATATAAGTACCCTAAGTCAATTAACGAACCTAACACCCCATTAATTCCCAAACCCAAATCACTGTAACTTCTCTCTAGTTTCTCTCTCCCCAAACTCAAACCTCTATTGAAGGAACACTAGAGCTCCAAGAAAAGGAGGAATTCACCAAGGAATCCATCTCAAATTTATGGCAAAATCATCCCTAAGGTATGATTTCTTTCACTTTTGGTATTCTTTCCCCAAGAGGCTCCTTGAACTATGGTTTTCAAACTTCCCCAAGACTAGGGTTCAATCTAGACACGAGTCCTCTTTTCAAACGAAATTGTTATTCAATTGTGATGAATTATGGTCTTTTATCATTGTTTAACTAAGTAATTGTGGTTAATTGTTAATAATCACTAGAGATTTCCCGTTGGACCCTTGTTCTTCCCTAAACTCATTATATCTTGAAATTCTATGGAAATTATGGAAAATGATGAGTATGTGGATTATGTAGAATGATAATTGCTACGTATTACTTCTTGTATTTACCTTGTTTTTGTATTGGTTATGTATCCTTTGATAATTTAAGTATGAAGGCAATGAAAGGGCAAGAAGGTATGAATATTGATTCTTCTTGAATTCATTTATGAAATATGAGTTACTTAATAGTAATGCTCTTATGTCTAATGTGTGGTTGTGATATTGATGACAAGTATTCATCATCCTTAACCCTAGACAATTGAATTAGTTATGAAGTATGTATGCATGTTATGATATGACTATTATATGATTGAAAGTAGTTCCTCGTGATTATAATAAAGTGTTGAGTGAAAGGTTTACTCACTTGTATGTGGTTTCTAAAGTGAAAGGATAGTTCTCACTTATGATTACCTATTAGCTATTATGATGAGATGTTTAAATAGGGGTATATAAGAGACTAATGTGAACATTGTGTGATACGTATATTGATCACTAAAGGGAATAAATGCTTAGCACCGAAAGGGCATGTAAATGAGATGGGGGAGTCTCACATTTAGTAAGTCTGGCTCCCCACATGGGTTTCCTCACGTTTAGTAAGTACGGATTCCCAAGATATGTGTTGTCTCATGAGATGGAAACCTCCACTTATATCAAGTCAAGGTTTCTAGTAACAATCTTCTTGACCCTTAACTATGTGACCATATAGGACTCTAGCTTAATGGATCCACCTAGATAGCTATGTACTAAATGTTACACCTTAGGCAAGTGTTAAGCCTCTCTTTTCGGTGTGGTAGTATAACACCGGATTCCATGTAGCTCACATGGTCTAATGTCGGCTATTGCAACTTCTTTCCCTAATGTAAAAGTAAATGAATAAGTTAAGTATGTGAACTCTTATTAGAGCTTGTCTTAAAGGCAACTACATAGTATGAGGGAAGGGCATGAGACTTCTCTTACACATTTCACATGTGGCAACCTAAGGGATGGTCATAGTAGTGTTCTTGTATAATTAAGTTGAGTATATGTGATGTATGTCAAGTTATATATGATCTTATGAATCAAGCATCTTATGATGAAATATGAGGGTATGTCATATGTATGAAGTAAGTGACTTAATGTGATGCTTAGCTTTGGATAAGGTTATGGGGTTCTATTCTTTGCATTGCAAAAGTATTCCTTGGGTTGCTTTTGTGTTGGGTTAATATCATGTTGGGTTGACTTATGCATGGTTTTGACTAAATTGTGTCTTTTCTCATGCATTGATGATTTTTATGCATAGGAACCATACTTAGTACATGTAGTTTGTACTAACCCATATTTCTTCCCTTTTTTCCAAACATTGTAGGTTCCGGCCATCGAAGAGCTTCTAGGCCACTTTGCAAGAAGACTTGGACTTTTCCCCCAAGTTGTTGGTGAGTCCTCAAGTTCGAGGATAGTGCCATTTGTTCTACCTTAGTAGTATTGCTTATGTCTAAAGACACTTATTTCCTTCCCTATTCGTGATACTATTGTTGTAAGCCTATATGTGCATAGTGTACTTGTATAAGGGCTATGCCCGAATGTTGTAATTCTCTTTAGATGGTTTAATGTAAGACAAAGTATTAGACTATTTATTATGGATTGGTTTTATTGTCTAAACGAGAAGTCTATGTAAATTTCAATAAGCGAGGAGTCTATGTAAACTCCATCTATGATATGTGAGAAGTCTAAGTATACTTCACTCTGTAAAAGTTTTTAATTCTTCTGCATTTTTGACCTATGATATGTTATGACGAATGTTAAGGGCTAGTACAAGTCCTCTTCGAGGATGATGACGCTGGTTACGTCTAGGGGGTGCTCCCTGGTTGTGAAAAACTTGGTATCAGAGCATGAGGTAGAATAATCTTAGGATTGATGTCTCACTAAACTACGTCGAGTAGAGTCTTATTCATAATTGTGAAGCGCGCCACACTTATGAATAAGAAGCTTTGGGATGCTTAGGAAAGTCTCTCCTTTTGGTATTCTCAAAGTCGTGCCTTTAGATTCTTAACTCTATGTGTCTTTTATTCTAATCTGTTTCTTGTACTTATAGGAAATGAATACAAGAACAAACGATGCTCGAAAGGTCGAAGACGAGAATGTTAATGAGGCGGTTCCCTCTCCGGCTCCTCAAAACCCTTAAGTTCCTATTGAAGAAGGGGTTATGTCTAATGTTGAGATAAGGGCGGCCATTCATAGCTTGAGTCAAGTGTTGGCTACTCAAGTTACTAGGGATGCTAGGTATAAGTGAATCCCAATGCTAGCACCACCACATCAAGGATAAGGGATTTCACAAGGATGAATCCCCCTACTTTCTTTGGCTCCAAAGTGGAGGAGGACCTACAAGGGTTCATTAATGAAGTGTTTAAGGTACTAGATGCTATGGGAGTGTTGTCGCGCCCTATTTTTCATCGCAAAAATGGGTTTTTGTACACGACCTAACAACTCTTTTGGGTTTTGGATTTTGAAGAGTCGTCACCTAACAAATTAAGGCGCGTTAGGGCACCTATCTAACCTAACTAAATATAGCTGAGGTCAACGAGCCAGAGATCATGGTAAGGGTTCAAATTACCTCGAGAGGAAGGTATTAGGCATCCCTCAAAGTCCACAAATATGGGTCCTGACCGTATTTTATGAAATTTATGTGGGGGTTACAAGTAGAAAATAAGGTCAATTCATTATTATTTATTATTTAATTTAACATGCTAGCTAGGTGATAGTATAATATTAAATAATAAAGATAACATTATTTAAAATAAATGCTAGACTTTGTGATAAAACATAATCAACAATTAAATATTACATTATTATTTTTAATTAATTAGTTAATTGTGCAAAACTAGGTGATAAAATAAAGAACAACAAATGTTAAACAATTAGCTCACTGTAACATCTCTAAAACAACTTCGGTGACACTAGAGCCTAACACTTGTGTCTTGATGTTTTAAAGTCCTAAAATGGTTAAAATAGTGTTTATAGGCAGTATCTAAAGTTTCATGAAGTTTGGAGGTCAAACGTTAATGACGTTCAAAAGGTTTGCCTTAAAATGACCTTGTGTGTCTTAGTGTGATTCATCGAGTTTTACGTGTTCTTTTTGGAAGAAACTGATGTGAGTGGTCCTAAGCATGTATACGAACATATTCGAGTTGGAAACGTACGGGAAAAACTCCCCGTGGACTGACCAAAGGGTCCTTGAAGAGGACCCAAGCCTTGGGTTAGCAAGCTGCCCAAGGCAACATGATTTGTTCATGATCGGAACTAGTTTGAGTCACGGACTAGGTTCATGGAGAGCCAAAATTTGCTCCGCGTCAAGGATACAAAGCGGAATCTACTATTTTGGAATTTAATTTCAAAAATCATGGGTGAACAGCTCCGCATCGCGGACTTGTTTCCCGATGATAATTCCGGAAATTTAAGTTAAATTTGACTTGGTTAAAGGGTCCTGTAAGTTCAGGGGTCTTTTGGGTATTTTGGGACTAATTATAGGCGGTTATTAGACCTTTTTAAACCCCAATTCACCATTCAAATCATAACCCTCAAGTCCAAGACAAAATATCTCCATCTCTACTCTCCGAAAACCTCCATTGATGAATCTTTGAAGCTCTAAGGAAGAAGATAGTTTTTCAAGTTTTTCTCCATCAGTTTAGTGGGATTTTCATCACAATTAAGGTATGGCTTTTAATCCTTGGATTCCCTTCCATTCAAGGAGTCAATTTCAACGATTTCAAAAATGATCAAAAAGATGAATTCTCTTATTTTGTGATCTAGCCATGGGTTCTTGTATAAAATGTTTTTAATCAATGAATTATGATTGAATTGATGTTAATTTGATAATTTTAACCTAAAAATCTATGAACCCATGCAATTAATGCAACCCTAGATTTGACTACTTTGTGGGTGATTTGATTATGTCTTAATGTTATTGAATTCTTATGTAGTTTGAGTAGGGCTATTGAATTATGATAGAATCATGTTAGTATTGCTAGTAATCTTCCCTAAATATATAAATTCATGTTGAATTATCTTTGATTCAATATGTGTTGAGATTATTGGGTTGAATCGTAAACTATGGCCATTGGTAAGGGCCTTTGAGTATTGTGTTGGATGAATTGGCTATGGATTGAAGTTGTGAGGTTGGATCTATGGTATGTTGACCTACCCTTCTCTATATTATGTAGTATAGGCTTTAGATAGTAATGATGTTTGGTATGGTCCACTTATGGTGGCAGTGCTTATGTGTTATACTTATGACTAATGTGGCCTTGTCGACATTACTTTATGAATCATGAATTATGTGGCCTCGTCGGCATTACTTTATGTATTATGACTTTATCATGTTATAACTTGAATATGTGGATAGTGTGAATTTTGTGATGACTTATGTAGTTATGTGGAGTCAAAGAATGAGTTCTTCTAGTTGATGATAGGTGTCTCTAATGGACTATTGTGTAGTCATTATGTGTATTACTTGATGTTGAAGTATGATGTTTCTTGATAGATTATATGATACTTGTGATACTTAGATTGATGATTATGTAGTAGTGAATAGGGTGACCTATGGATGACCTTGGTTATACCTATGTGCTTCTTGAATGATATGCTATATGTGAAGTGTGTGTATGTCTTGCTTTGGTAGACTTGTGTCCCTTTCTTGATACATGTACAATTTGAATATGAGTTCTTGACATAGTATGCTAAAGATTCTTAGTCTTGTATGTGTGATTGACATGTGACCTTGAACATTGTTAAGAAGGTCCTTTATGTGGAACCTTCAACCTAGTTGGAAGGTTATGATAGCCTTGAAGTCGAAAGCCGTAATGGTATCCTTCTTGTGTGAATGGTGGACTTAAGGTTGGTTGGATGGAACGACATGAAATCATCCTTAGGAAAGTCATTGATCTATCCTCTTGACCGTTTTAGGTAGCCTTAGTGGACCCTCTTTGGTAAGGATTAAAGTGATTGGGTTGTGAACTAGATATGGAACCTCTTCATGTACTCCTTTATTGAAATACTCTATGAGAACAAAGGCTAGCACCGAGTGAGTATGATTTGGGGAGTATCTCTAGTTAAGGATGGGGCTAGAGTACAAAGAAACCCTTCATATTCCCTAACCATGTGCCTACATGGGTTGTGCCCTAGTTCTACCGTTGTCAAGTAGCACATCCTTTATCGGAGTAGGGTTGACTTCGGATTCCATGCTTAGCTACCATGGTGTATGTTGGTTATTGCCTATTCTCATCATATGTGATACCTACTAATGTTTGAGAAGTTCTATGAAGTTTAGGTGGTGGTATGGGACGCTATCTAGACAATGCACGATTAGGCTTTAAAGATGTTAGTAAGTGAGTCCCTAGGTCTTCTCCAAGACCATTACTTGAATGTCCTTAATTATGTGATGAATGTCTCTAAATAAACTAGTAAAGATAATGACTCAAGTTGGAAAGTATGTTAATGATTAAGTACTTACCTAGAGTAGTTTAAGGATTGTTTAGTTAAGGTATGAAGGGGGCATATGAATGGTCACTTCATGTCTTACCTAGGGAAGTCTTAAGAATGACTCTAGATAGGAAAGTAAATTGAAGAAGTAGACATGATCTAAACTTAGGTATTCTTAAGGATTATTTAGGTCATCTTGGAGATGGTGTATGGGTGTTATCTTCTTGAATTACTTAAGTAAGTCTTTTGATAACCTTTGGGAGGAGAATGTCATATTATATATATATGTTGTGGTATGAAGTGAGAATGATCTTATCCTAGGCACTCTAAAGGATCTCTTAGGTGTGTGTGAAGGGATTGCATGGGCGGTCGCTTCATAACTCACTCAAGTGAGCCTTAGAATCACCTTTGGTAGGAGGATCTCATAGTTACGTGTCTTGTTGGTGTTATTGATGCTATATTGTAATGTATGAGTTTTACTTGAAGTCACAGTGAGGTTACAGTGAAGTTCACTGTAAAGTTACTGTAAGGTCTTCTCCTTTGGTATAAATTGTATATGACTTATATTGTGTTCTAAATGTGATATTTGGTGCTTAAATGTGGTTCTTATACTTTCAATATGATGTTTTAATAAAAAAGAACATATTTCTCATAAATGTCCGTTTCTCATGATTTTATGCATTAAGTCATACTTAGTACATGTGTTAGTACTAATTCTATACATTTTGTTATATCTAAAGGTATAGGTGGAAGGTGAAAAGCGTCTTGAAACAAAGCTTGAAAACTAGGATTCTTTCAAGCAAGTTGAAGTATGTCCTCACTTGACTCGAGGCATAACTATCTTTAGATTTCTTTTATTCAAATTATTGTAACGTACTAAGTATTTCTATATTCGTATTTTATGGGTCGTGTCCCAAATATTCTTGATTCTAAGATTGGCATATGTTGAGACTTAGTGTTTTCTATGATTTTAACATGAAAGATTTATTAAGATATTTCGTGTGAAAAGTTTTAATTTCGCACTACTTTTCATACATCTATGCAATGAATGATGTCTAAGGGCTTGTCCAAGACCTCCGAGAGGTCAAGTACGCCGTGTAACAACTCGAAGGTTGCCCTAACTTCTAGGGGATACTTTGGATCGTTACACTCATATTATTGTTTTAATTAAATATTTAAGCATGCGAGACTAGATGATATCAAATATTAAACAATTACGAATAAATTTATTATTTTTAATTAATTATTTAAGCATGCAAAACTAAGTGATAGCAATAAATAAAACATTAAATAAAAATTTACAGATAAGCGAGATGATAGAAAACAGACAAATAAATAGGCAAACGAATTTATTTTACTTAAACTACCCCAAATAAATTATTAAACAATTAAGATTACTTCAACTATTTATTATTTGAGCATGCGATCTATGCGATGAATAAATATTGAGTAATTAATAAAGAGATAAACAAGAAGACATAATATGCACAAATAGATATAGAAGATAGTTCAATTTTATTTATTATGCTACACCAAACAAGCCTAAAATGTGCGAAAAATAAAGTTTTTAAAATTGAGCAAGTTTTGAATAGAATTTTTATTTTAAAATGTTTGTTTCTTTATAGGGATGGTACCACAATATTGTTAATCGTGTTCCTCCACCATAGAAACAATTTTCATTTGAGGTCGGTCTTAGAAAAATTAATAATAGTTTATATTTTGAAGATGATTTAAAAGATTTAGTTTTCACACAAGCACATAAATATTTAAGTATAAGTACACATAACCCCTTTTGAAAATCATGGGTAGGTGGTACACCCGGGGACGTGTCGGCTTAATTTAAAAATTGGAATTAGACCTCATAATTCCTTTGACTTTTCTACTAACGATAGGTTAGGAGATAGTGCTTATAATTTATATTTTTTTTTAAAAACAAATGGCATAATCAATCCAAGGTTTGAAAGAAGGATTGAACAATGACTTTGACAAAACAAAAATAATGTTATAAAACTTTATAACAAAAAACTGGTAGAACTTTAATATATCCAATAATTTAATGCAAAGATTATCACTATGAAATATATTTTAAAAAATCAAGCAAATTTGTTAATGGCAACAAATGATATTTTTTTTAATTATTATTTTGAAGAACATTAGCACATTGCATTATTAATGCAGAAATGAAAGTGGTAAATTCAATTATTAATTAGCAACAATATTAGCTGATTTATTTATTTAAAAGTGGCAGAAAATATGCACAACAAATTTTATTTCAATTATTGATATGTTAAAAATTATTTACAAGCCTATAAACATGATTTTTAGGTGTTCGAAAAGTCAAAACAGTAGAACAACACATATAGGCATGATTTTCTAATTAACTCCAAATGATATATGAAAAATATTTTAATCCTTAGGCATGATTTCTACGTGAAAAGACATGCTGAAAAATTGTAATATACATAGAATTATTAACATCTAACCAATTAGCCTACTAAAATTATTAAAATCTGATTTTAATATGCAAAAGTTATTAGAATCTAATTATTTTTAAACTCTTTAACAAACTTAAAGTTATTAAATAAAATTATTAAATATGCTGAAAATTAATTTTATTCAAAAAAAAAATCATAGCATAGTGACTAGTTCATTAATCCATTTCCAAAATTAACATAGAAGACAAGATTATACTAAATTTAAGACATATTTACAACAAGTTAATTAATATGATCAAGTTACAACCAAGGTTTCTCAATAATTAAGCATGGTAATTTTATTAGCAATTTAAGATTAGGTAAAACTTGATTAATGAACTAACAAGCTTAAGTTGTTACAACATGCAAGAATAATCAAAATTAATTAACCTTGACTCTATTAGTTAAGTCCTATGAGCGTGATATCTATCCTTATTATTTAAATTCTATAGGCATGGTTTCTAAATGAATTTGCAAATAAGCGACAATTAGCATGTAATTTCCCCTCCCGTTAGACGATCCCCAAGTTATTTCATATATGAGAGAGTTTAGAGTCATGCAACTTTTACAAAACCCAAATAAGTAAATAAGAAAATACAGATTCAAATACATAAATTAAATAAAGTAATCTCGGCTCATAGTGAATCTTCAACTTGAACTTCAAGTGTGAAACCTGTCAAAGCAAGCAATACGCTACACACGTAATCATATTTTTGTAGACAAGGTGAGGCACACATACAGTCATCTAACAACAAATTATACATATAGAAAAAGAATAGAACAACAAAATTACATAAATATATGAATGCAACAATAATATAAATGCTAATTAAGAACATTAACCGGTTAAGAAGAAAAGAAATATCAGCAACGTAGACAAGTTGATCCAACTTTTAACCCGAACACAACAAAATAGCAAACAAAGCACTTGAATGTTTATCAGAATCTTAATTATTTTAAGAGTAGAAAACAATTCAAGTATATGCAGAGAATGACATAGAGTTAATAATAGTAGAACTTGTGTCAAAAGTGAATGAATGAGTCTATATCAAAAGTGAGTGAATGAGTCTATATCAGATGTAAGAATGAACGAACAATGAGAGAACTTCTTGTGATAAAAAGTGTGTGAATGAGTGAGAAGAATGAGCAAGGGTCTATTTATATAGTGAATAGGGGCATAATTTAGAAGGAAAGGATATATTTTTGGAACCAATTATATCACATTTTCCTTATTTAAAAGGAGCGCCAAATCAGAAAATTTTAGAATATTATTATATCAAATATAAACAAGTAAGAAATTATGACAAGAATAAAATTAGGAAGAGCAAAATTATTTTCTTAAATATTGAAGAGCCAAATCAAATTTATTTAAATTATTTTACCAAATATATGAGCAACTAAATATGACAAGGAAATAACTAAAGTTGTCATAAATAAACAAGTAAGAATTAGTCAAGCCAAATATTAATGGAAGGAGGGATCAATTAATATTATTTCCTTAAATAAGAGAGTCAAATCAGTAATATTATTCTATAATCGACTTTACTAAAATGTGACAAGTAACAATCAATTCACCTTTAATTATGATAACTATAATCAATTACAATAAAATAAAAATAATAAAACTAAGTTTACCTTACCAAGAGCCGAAAATATGCACATAGAAATCAACTTAGCATAAATTAATCCACAACATGTCGAATTAGATAAAGGAAAAGCATAAGTCAAGCAATAATACTTTTACTATGATTATCAAACAAGTAAGGAATCGGACAAGAACTATATATGGCAGGAAAGATTAATTTACCAGATTTATTAGGTAAGATTTCACCACTCAATTCAGACAATGTAAAGAGAATATTAGGAGAAAATTGAAGAGTAACATATTAGTTCTTCGATAAGGCCTCAAACATGATTTTACAAGGAAACAATGGCTCATACAGATTGTCAAGAATTCAACAATTATTTTGAACCTCAAGATGAACACCAACATAAAGTAAGACACGATAATTTTAACACAAACAATACCATATCATGCTGGATGATTAAGTATAAGTTAAAATTAACACATATTTATTTTATCATGAAACTTCAATAACAACCATTCCACAGTCATGAAGATTTAAGATTTGAAAACAAAGGTTCATACTTGGGATAGATCTTTATAGATCTGTCCTTATCCAAATGCTCTATGAATTCGCCGGAATGAGAAAATGGAGACGCGAGGGTCTCGTTGGCTCGTTGTTTTCGTTGCTGCTTATGCGCTGCGTGGAGTTGCTGACCGGAGTTGTTGTTGCTGCCTTGTGGAGCTCGCTGCTGGTCGTTTCGCCGGTCACTGCTGGAGTTGATGTCCCCGGAGATCCTTGCCTGGATTCTGCTACTGCTGGTGGTTGCACGTTGCTGGCCGGAGTTGTCATTTTGTGGCTGTTGTTGGTTCTGTTGTCTCTGCAAAAAGAAGAAGAAAAGAAAAGGAAAAGAAGAAGGGGAAGACAGAGGGAGAAACGGGGAGAAGATAAATGGCGAGAGGGAGAGAAGAAGAGGGAGGTGGAGAGAGGGGAGAGGAGAAGAGATAGGCAGAGACAAGAGCAAAGGCGGCCAGCGGCTGACCTCGCCGGAGCTGCCACTCGTCGCCAGTCTTCGTCGTGCGGAGAAAGAAAAGAAAGAAGAGAGAGGAAGAGGGGGAGGCGGCGGCTTGGAGAGAGGAGAAGAAGAAGAATGAATAACGCTTATTTAGGTTAGGGTCTTTTTAAGTGAAAATAGGTAGATTAAATCTGGACCATTAATTTTAGAATAGATGAGGGGCTAGGATTTGATCTAGGACTTAATTATTTAAACGGACGGATGAGATTAAAGCTGAAACTATATTGAATTGAAATACGAAATGGCTAGATTTTAAGGAAGATGGGTGGTTATAATTGAAATAAAATTTGTATTGGAGTGACTAGAATCGAAATAAATTGAAATAAGAAAGACTAATTTTTAAATAATTTTGAGGAAAATTTAGGAATTGCTATCCAATTAAAAAACTACATATATTAAAATATTTATATAATTAAAATCACTTAAATTTTAAAATATTTTAATAAAACAATTATTTCGAAATTTATTAACAAATTTTAAAATATTTTAATAATATTCACAATCATTTTACAAAGTAAACATACTAATATATATATTATTTATGCAAAATCGACTAAAATTCAAAACTTAAAATAAAATTTTTAAAACACGTATTTAATCGAATAACATTCTGAAAAATGATTAAAGATCGGTCAAAATTGGGTGTCAATAGCTGCCCCTTGGTTACTTGGGAATGAAGAATGAATTGTCAGGCAACCAACGTTGACTTAGTAGCCGATTTTGTCTGACCGACGAGAGACATCAGTTGTAACATCTCTATTCTAGAATAAACTAAGATTAAGCTAAGTAAAACAGGAAGAATCAAATTTGGAAATAAGTAAGGAAATCTGGAAAATTTCCAAATTTCAAAAGTGAGTTTTGATCATTTTCAAACGGTCATAACTTCCCGCTCAAGAAGATTTTGGG
Organism: Solanum sitiens; assembly: GCA_016801875.1. Classification (NCBI taxonomy): domain Eukaryota; kingdom Viridiplantae; phylum Streptophyta; class Magnoliopsida; order Solanales; family Solanaceae; genus Solanum; species Solanum sitiens. The sequence continues at coordinate 1,367,776 of JABWTJ010000158.1, read as the reverse complement.
TGAGTTCTTTATATGGATGGAAATCTCGTCAGAAGATCTTTCCAACAGCACCAAGTTTGTGAATTTCCCAGGTCATATGAAGGGTATATGACCTTCGAAAGTTGGGTTGTTGAGCAGGGAAAGTTCCAAATCAGGATTTGTTAAGGGTGTTTTGGTCTTTTCCTAAGTCAATCAATAATTTCATTTTTGGGGTAATATATTGGGGTCTAAACTGATCCCATTTAGTTTGCACTCTTAAAAAAAAAAACTAGGGCTTTGAAAGAAATGAGAAAAAAGGAGAAGGGAGAAGAAGACGCAAGAACACCAAGAATTCGTTGTGTGGATATCATCGGGGATGATCCCTAATAGGTATATGAGATCATTCAGTGTTGGATTCTTTCACCCACCCACTAACTTTATTCATTACATCAATTTAGAGTTAATTGAAAGTAAATCTTGAAGTTCTTGATAAAAAGTTTAAAGTTCTTGTTGGTTGATTTGTAGTTGATCTCTAGTAGTTTTGATTCTTGTTTCCAGACTGTTTTCGGGTCTAAACTATTGGGTAATGAGTTATTTAGGGATCCTAAGTATTTGAGGTGCGATCCATGGGAGTTTGGGAAGGTTTAGAGATGAAAAACGAAGAAGAAAGTCGGAAAACCCGTCTGATAGGCACTGGGGAGCCGCGCTTCCAAAGCGCCTCAGGACAGAGTCTATCCGTCAGGCTCTGGCGCGGCACGCCTGCCACAACACCTTAGGACATCCTCTGTCCAGCAGGCTCTGAAGGCCCCGACACCCTCGAGACCCCATTTTTTTCCTATCTTTCCGTACAAGCTCCTAAAGTGATGTACCATTCATTCCTAGTTGATTCCAACACTATAGAGTACATCTAAATATCATGAAATCATTCATAAACATGAGATCATGATCCTTGAATCCATAATTCAATTCAAGGAAAGCTAAGATCAAAGTCAAAAAAGTTAAGAGTCAAAGTGTAAGAGTTAAGAAGCAAGTCAAAGTAAGTTCTTAAGTTTTCAAAGAGTCTTAAAAAAAATAATTTTTGACTTTGTTTTAGGACCTAAGTTTCAAGTTAAGTAAAGAGCAAGAGTTCTCAAAAGCTATAAGGGAACTAAGTATTCCCTAAGAGTCAAGTTTTAAGTTAAGTAAAGAGCAAGAGTTGAGTTCATTTCTCAAAAGCTATAAGAGAACTATGCATTCCCTACAGGTTTACAAATGGTTCACATTTGAATAAAAAGGGAACTAGAAGTTCCAAAAGAGTTTTGAACAAAAAGGGAACATTGATTCCAAGAGGAGCTTCTTAAAGCTAAAGGGTTCAGCAAATTATCTCAACCCAAAGAAAAGAAAGTTTCAATTAAATAATGAGCTAAAGTAAATTTTGGGAGTAGTATTGAGCACCGATGTGGGGATGAGAGTTTATATTAACTCAAGTCTCCATGTAAACCATGTATCCACCATGGAAATTGACGGGTCATACTTTTTAGATCACATAAGGAGAGCTAGTGGATCCACTAAGTTGAGTAAGGTCCTATACCGATGACAAGGTGTAGGATGGTACTCTTGCAACATGAGGTAAGACGTTGTACCATCACATAGGCTCATAGTGATGGTTTTCGGTTAGAGAATATCCCACCAAAGTTATATTACTTTTATATACAAGTAAAGTTGTGTTTGTTATTGTATTTCTTTAACGAACGGGGTTGTTTTATTGTTTTATAAGTTTTTTTATATATCTCGTGTGTGTATTAAACTTCTTTATATGTATATCCTTTGAGTTAAGTATATTCTTGAGCTAAGCAGAGCCAAGGTAAGTTCATCTAATCTCCTCAAGCTTAAGTAGTCGTTTATCTCTCCAATTCGCATATTCGTACATTTAATGTAATGATGTCAGTTGCCCTGCATCGTTTTATGATGTAGACGCATGTACCTAGGATCAGCAAGCAGCGCTTCATTGATCCAGACCGAGTCCCATAGTTAGTGGTTAGCCTTCTTGCATTCCGGAGGACATCCTTTTTCATTGCTTTATTATTTTACCTTTTAGGATGTTGTGGGATCTATCCCAACATCCCCCTTCAGTGAGTTTAGAGGCTTCATAGACAATAGTATTTCAGTTTGGAGTTGTTGTCAGTTTTTTAGACTTCATTTTGGCCAGATTTATGATATGAAGTACTTTCCTTTAAACATATCTTATTCTTGTTTAAGTTGTGCTTATCTTCTGCTGAGTTAAGTAAGCCAGGCCAAAGGTTTGCTTGAGGGCCAGCAATGGTCTTTGAGTGCCGGTTTCACCCAGTGTGTAGGCTCGGGGCGTGACATCAGTGGGATCAATTGGAATAATGTCGAGTTGAAAAAGGGTACGACCGAGACTTTGGTATTAATCCGCCTACATATCTCTGGTTATACGAGAATCAGGTCGTGTAGTTCTAGATTCAAGAGTAAACAGAGCTCTTAAAAATTGAAAGATCGGTAAGATATTCTAAAGAGCGTGATATCAACTTGAATGGATAAGATTAGAGTAGCGAGAAGAGAGAGATAGAGAAGCGAGAAGACCAGGATAGAGAGATGATAACTTTGAGCAAGGTTCAGATAAATAGGAACAATATGAGTAGAAGAATTTATAGGGACTTTATTGCGATAGATGTTAGCACGATAATTGTAGCTAAGAGGGAGATGATCATGCTTATAAAATGTCAGTCTCTGCAAATTTGTAACTTGTAATATGATTAGATCAAATATATCAAATTAACGATAAAGGTAAACATGATGCAATTTCTCATATCGACCATGATGTTTGCCATAAGACTATGAGAATGATGTCTTAGGCTATGATGTATAGGGTCATGATACGCAAAAATATATCCTCTTGTTATGAAAATATTGTCTGCAGGCCATGAAAATGATGCCTTTAGACTATGAGACCTTCGGATCATGATAGACAGAAATTAAATTCTTAGTCCATGATATGATGTCCACAGGCCATGAAAGATGTACCTTTGGAGGATGACACCTTCGAAATATAAATAATGAGTAAAGAAAGCGTATGTGTTTTGATGTAACTTTGAATCAGTAGTAACTCCGTACAGATATATTTGGGCACATGCAATTCTCGAGAACAATGCAATTTGGGTACGTACAAACTTCGGGCACAATGCAATATCGGGCGCATGCGATATTGCAATCTACGGGCACATGCAATTTTTAAGGTACGATGCAGTCTCGGGCACAATACAATCTTGGGCACAATGCAATTCTCGAGCATGTGCGAAAATGCAATCTTCGGACACATGTAATTTTAGGACACAATGCAATCTCAGGCACGATGCAATTCTGGCGCGTAGAATCTTCGAACACAATGCAATTTGGGCACATGCAATAATGCAATTCTCGGTAACAATGCATTTTTTAGGCATATGAAATTAAGGCACAATGAGATCTCATGCATATGTAATTTTTGGGCATAATATTTGATTGAGGGCATGAAGTAGCTTGGACATTCGCCTTGTTGGAAGGGTCGAGTATCATTTGTTGGGCTCAAGAGTGGTATGTTGATCCTTCAAGCGATGTTGAAGTTGCCTTTGTATATGTATATGTATGTTCTGCATTTAAATAAAAATAATAGTTTAAGAGGGAGGTTGATCTGTATCCATGATTTGACACCGTATGCACCTTTGACGTATGTTAGGAAGTCTCTCTGAGTGTTGTCAAAAATTTTGAGGTCCTCTCAAAATTTCTGCTATTGTGATTTTGTTGTGGATTGTAGCTTGACTGCTGTGAATTTTTTAGATCCTCTCAAAAATTCAGCCCCAGTCTTGATTTGCGAGAAAATATGCTTGTCTAGGGAATTTTTGAGATCCTCTAAAAAATTATGCCCTAGTATCAACATTTGCAAGAGAATGCTCTTCGATGGAATTTTTTAGACCCTCTAAAAAATTATGCCCCAGTTAAACAATAGAGGGGAAAATGAAATTTTTATTTATGATAAGACCGAACCACCATAGGAGCGCCCATGTATCCCCTCTTAATGGGAATCAGGTCTGACGTAGTTCCAAATTACAAAGAGTAGAGCATTCTAAACCAATAATGAAAATGACAGATTTTGACCAACTTATTGCCCATATGTTATCATGGGTGTCTGGATGTAGAAAACTTGAACTTCAATGGAGCAGGCCTTATTTGGAAACAGGGTCGAATAAACTTTGGCATGTTCATTGTTGGAATTTCTTTATTGTAAAGTCCTCCAGACGTATGACCTTAGTATCAATCAAGTGTTGGATTTTGTCCTTCAGATCACGACATTCTTCTATGGTATGTCCTTTCATTCCTGAATGATAAGAACAAACCTTATAGGGTTCAATCCACCATGCACACGTATTTTCATCCTTATTTCATTGATAGGAGCGATGATTATGGGGAGGATATTGATAATTTGGAAAATGGATGTTCTTTGGATGTATTTTAATGGAACTTGGTTGATTTTGAGAAGTGGGGTAACTTGGAAAAATATGAGATGTAGGGTGAGTTGGATGATTATTTTGGAGACTGGCTTGACTTGCGAAAGGTGACATATCCATGTTTGTCTCCAAAGTAGGATTGGCGGAGATTAACAACTTGGCCCCCTCGCGCATATCCAACACATCTTCTTCTAACTTCTTTGTTTTCTACTCAAGGCTTGATACCAACTCGTCTGAAATACGCTTTTTTTCAACAGTCTTACATATAACTTTGTCATTAGTCACTTTCCTCTTTCCTTTGCGATTCTCAGTTGTGAGAGAAGGAAGAGAGCCCTTTGATCGCGTATGGTAAACCATGGTCTACATATCAACCATTGGGGAAGGGTAAAAAAAATAAAAGCAAAATAAAGCCCAAGTTAGAATATTGTATAAGTTGCTATATCAAACACATTATTCTAAGATAAACGCCCTAAATGCAAAGGAGCCTCGTTGAGCCAGAGGGTAGGCCTAAGCAGCACATAAGTGATGCATAATAAATTAATTCAAGCCTTGTTTGCCAATTGGAGTTTAGATTAGAAGAAATAAAACAACTTTCATTTATTATAAAATTCGAACATTACATCATAATTGAAAAACGAAAACTGAAATAAACTAAGGGGAAAGGGACAACATGACGGGAATCATCCTAAATTCTGAAATCTTAAAGATATTGATTCCAAGAGATTGCCTCCAATTGACCTATTGTATTGGAAGTGACTTCTTTTCTGATGTTCAACACACTACGTGCCCATATGTTTTCCCTTTCATCGGTGAGCCCATGGTATCCTTCGCCCCTAAATATTGGGTCTTCAAACTCTATCAGGATCCATTTGTGATACTCATGTGTGCATAAAGCCTGTCGTGCACTCATAGGAATGGTCAACACACGGTCCAATCATCGAAGTATGTTGTGGACTTTTGGTTTATCTAGTCCAAACTCATACTTAAAAGGCTCAATGTCAGATCGGAGTGGTATGACTTGAGTTTTCCCAAATTGGTTAAGTACTCGAACATGCACTTATGGTTTAACACCCTTTAATACAATAAGCTTAATGAAGTATCGGTTGTCCCCTCTTACTATGGCATTAGGAGTGGACAACCAATAGAGCTTTCATTGGACTCGTCGGCTCTCAAGCTCTATCTAAGCGATATTTTTCTCATTCTTCAACGGAGCATTCAAATTCATCTCTGAAAGTGTAGCAGCTATTATATCGGCCAAATCGTGAGTATTGGAAGTCAAAATGAGTCAACCCAAGGTCTAAAGAATTCCAAATTGGATTAGACTTCATCCCCATACTTTTTATAAATTCCCTTGATGATGGCTTATATTGTACCATCATTTCACACTCATGGTATGACAAGTCGATGAAACCACTAATTTCTTCAATTGTTGGTGTCAAGTCACAATCTGTAAATTTGAAAATCATCCTCACAGGGTCCCAAAATTCTAGTAGGGCCCTGGTCAGATGAGGGTTTGGTATGACGAAGATAAGAAATGTGAGACCACCCAACAATTAACGAATTTCCCTTTCCCGATCTCGCTTTATATCTATCCACCAGCTCCTAAGTCTGTGAGTCACCTCTGTCCATTTGAGGGTTAGGGGATTCGACATCATCCATCACTCTGCAAACAAAATAACAAACAACTTCTAAATTCCATTTTGGCAAAGTTGGTTTTATTTATTATGATCACATTGACACATAAGTATGCAATTTGTCTAAAGGGTGTCGGGGATCTTTAGACGATAGGGTGGCTAATAATTATGTGGATTGACACCAAGGGTCAAACCACCTAGGGCTTATGAAGCATGTATGACCTAACTAGGACCTCTAAGAGTTGGCTTGACAAAGACTTAAAAGGGATTCTATGCTAGAGGCTCGTGGTTTCGCGCTAGTAAAACTATCAGTTTCGTCCATGCATATGCCGATTCTCTATAATGGGTATTTGAAGAGAATTTAGAGTAGTTGTGAGAGGTGAAAAGGCACAACATCACGAGAACAAAATAAAAAAAAGGAAGAGGGTCCCAATTGGGAGAAGTATTAATGGAATGTCAGTTATCAAAGGAGTAACATTTAGCATTTAGATGTAAAGCAGTAACACATAAGCAGTTTATAAAAGCGATAAATAAATAAATGAATACATAAATAAGTAAAGGAGCGTAAACATATAAACATATTAAAAATCATGCCAATAAGGAAAAAGGGTAAAACATACAAGGAAACAAATAAGGGGAAAGGAAAAAGGTGAAACATGATAATAAATAAATAAGGAAGAGGAAAAGGGGTGAAACATGGAAAGAAGACAATAAATAATGCAATAAAATAATAAGTAAACATGGTAATCACCTAACAAATAATGAAATAACCAAATAAAGTAAACCCCACATAAATAAGCATGAAACACATAATGATAAGAAGCTAATATCCACAACAGAGTCGTCATTCTGCAGCGCCCCATTTTTCATCGTACAAACGAGTTTTGGTGCACGACCTAACAAATCTTTTGGATTTTGGATTATGGATTTTGAAGAGTCGTCACCTAACGAATTAAGGCGCGTTAGGGCACCTATCTAACCTAACTAAATCTAGCTAAGATCAATGAGTCAGAGATCAGGGTAAGGGTTCAAATTACCTCGACGGGAAGGTGTTAGGCATCCCTCGAAGTCCACAATTGTGGGTTCCGGCCGTATCTCATGCAATTTATGTGGGGGTTACAAGTAGCAAATAAGGTCACTTTATTATTATTTATTATTTAATTTAACATGATAGCTAGGTGATAATATAATATTAAACAATAAAGATCACATTATTTAAAATAACATGCGAGACTATGTGATAAAACATAATCAATAATTAAATATCACATTATTATTTTTATTAATTAGTTAATTGTGCAAAACTAGGTGATAAAATAAATAAAAACAAGTGTTAAACAATTAGCTCACATTATTGTTTTAATTAAATATTTAATCATGCGAGACTAGATGATAGCAAATATTAAACAATTAAGAATAAATTTATTGTTTATAATTAATTATTTAAGCATGCAAAACTAAGTGATAGCAATAAATAAAACATTATATATAAATTTAGAGACAAGAGAGAGGATAGAAAACAGACAAATAAATAGACAAACGAATTTATTTTACTTAAACTACCCCAAATAAATTTTTAAATTATTAAGATTACTTCAACTATTTATTATTTGAGCATGCGATATATGCGATAAATAAATATTAAACAAATATTAAGCAATTAATAAAGAGATAAACAAGAAAACATAATATGCACAAATAGATATAGAATATAGTTCGATTTTATTTATTATGATACACCAAACAAGCATAAGATGTGCGAAAAATAAAATTTTAAAAATTGAGCAAGTTTTGAATAGAATTTTTATTTTAAAATGTTTATTTCTTTATAGGGATGACGACACGATATTAATCGCGTTCCTCCATTATAGAAACATTTTGATTTGAGGTCGGTCTTAGAAAAAATTAATAATAGTTTATATTTTTGAAGATGATTTAAAAGATTTAGTTTTCACACAAGTACATAAATATTTAAGTATAAGTACACATAACCCCTTTTGAAAATCATGGGTAGGTGGTACTCATGGGGACTCGTTGGCTAATTTAAAAATTAAAATTAGATCTCGTAATTCCTTTGACTTTGCACTAACGATAGGTTATGAGATAATGCTTATAATTTATATTTTTTAAAACAAATGGCATAATCTATCCAAGGTTTGAAAGGAAGATTGAACAATGGCTTTGACAAAACAAAAATCATGTTATAAAACTTAATAAAAAAAAACTGGTAGAACTTTAATGTATCCAATAATTTAATGCAAAGATTAACACTATGAAATATATTTTAAAAAATCAAGCAAATTTGTTAATTGCAACAAATAATATATTTTTTAATTATTATTTAAAAGAACATTAGCACATTGCATTATTAATGCAGAAATTACTTTAAGTTGTAAATCCAATTATTAATTAGAAACAATATTAGCTGATTTATTTATTTAAAAGTGGCTGAAAATATGCACAACAAATTTTATTTCAATTATTGATATGCAGAAAATTATTTACTGGCCTATAAACATGATTTCTAGGTGCTCAGAAAGTCAAAACAATAGAACAACACATATAGGCATGATTTTCTAAATCCAAATGATATATTAAAATTATTTTTAATACTTAGGCATGATTTCTACGTGATAAGACATGCTGAAAAATTGAAATATACAAAGAATTATTAACATCTAACCAATTAGCCTACTAAAATAATTAAAATCTGATTTTAACATTCAAAAGTTATTAGAATCTTATTATTTTAAAACTCTTTAACAAACTTAAAGTTATTAAATAAAATTATTAAGCATGCTGAAAATTAATATTATTCAAAAAAAAAACTCATAGCATAGTGACTAGTTCATTAATCCATTTCCAAAATTAACATAGAAGACAAGATTATACTAAATTTAACACATATTCACGACAAGTTAATTAATATGATCAAGTTATAACCAAGGTTTCTCAATAATTAGGCATGGTGATTTTATTAGCAATTTAAGATTAGGTAAAACTTGATTAATCAACTAACAAGCTTAAGTTGTTGAAACATGCAAGAATAATTAAAATTAATTAACCTTGACTTTATTAGTTAAGTCCTATAAGCATGATATCTATCCTTATTATTTAAATCCTATAGGCATGGTTTCTAAATGAACTTGCAAATAAGCGACATTTAGTATGTAATTCCCCCTCCCCTTAGACGATCTCCAAGTTATTTCATACATGAGAGAGTTTAGAGTCATACAAGTATTACAAAATCCAAATAAGTAAATAAGAAAATACAAATTCAAATACAGAAATTAAATAAAGTAATTTCGGCTCATAGCGAATGTTCAACTTGAACTTCAAGTTTGAAATCTGTCATAGCAAGCTATGCTATACATGTAATCATATTTATTTTAGACAAGGTGAGACACACATACATTTATTTAATAACAAATTACACATATAGAAAAAGAATAAAACAACAAACTTACATAAATGTATGAATGCAAAAATAATATAAACGTTAATTAAGAACACTAATTGGTTATGCAGAAAAGAAATATCAGCAATGTAGACAAGTTGATCCAACTTCTGACCGAACACAACAAAATAGCAAAGAAAGCACTTGAATGTTTATCAGAATCTTAATTATTTTAAGAGTAGAGAGCAATATTCAAGTATATGCAATGAGAGAATGAGAGAGAGTTAAGAATAGTAGAACTTGTGTCGAAAGTGAGTGAATGAGTCTATATCAAGATGTAAGAATTAATGAACAATGAGAGAACTTCTTGTGATAAAAAGTGTGTGAATGAGTGAGAAGAACGAGCAAGGGTCTATTTATATAGTGAATAGGGGCACAATTTAGAAGGAAAATATATATTTTTGGAACCAATTATATCACATTCTCCTTATTTAAAAGCAGAACCAAATCAGAAAATTTTAATATTATTATATCAAATATAAATAAGTAAGAAATTATGACAAGAATAAAATTAGGAAGAGCAATATTATTTCCTTAAATAATGAAGAGCCAAATCAAATTTATTTATTATTTTACCAAATATATGAGCATCTAAATATGACAAGGAAATAATTAAAGTTGCCATAAATAAACAAGTAAGATTAATCAAGCGAGATATTTATGGAAGGAGGGATCAATTAATATTATTTCCTTAAATAAGAGATTCAAAATAAGTAACATTATTCTATAATCGACTTTACTAAAATATGACAAGTAACAATCATTGCACCTTTAATTATGGCAACTACAATCAATTAACAATAAAATAATAATAAAACTAAGGTTACCTTACCAAGAGCCGAAAATATGCACATAGAAATCATCTTAGCATAAATTAATCCACAACATGTCGAATTAGATAAAGGAAAAGCATAAGTCAAGCAATAATACTTTTACTATGATTATCAAACAAGTAAGAAATCGAACAAGAACTATCTATGGCAGGAAAGATTAATTTACCAGATTTATTAGGTAAGATTTCACCACTCAATTCATACAATGTAAAGAGAATATTAGGAGAAAATTGAAGAGTAACATATTAGTTCTTCGATAAGGCCTCAAACATGATTTTACAAGGAAACAATCGCTCATACAGACTGTCAAGAATTCACCAATTATTCCGAACCTCAAGATGAACACCAACATGAAGTAAGACTGTCAAGAACTCATAAATTATTCCGAACCTCAAGATGAACACCAACATGAAGTAAGAGACGATAATTTTAACAGAAACAACACCATATCATGCTGGATGATTAAGTATAAACTAAAATTAAAACATATTAATTTTATCATGAAACTTCAATAACAAGCAACCCACATTCATAAAGATTTAACAATTGAAAACAAAGGTTCATACCTGGGATAGATCTGTAAAGATCTGTCCTTATCCAAATGCTCTGTGAATTCGCTGGAGATGAGAGAAATGGAGACGTGAGGGTCTCATTGTCTCGTTGTTATCGTTGTTGATGCTGCGCTGCATGGAGTTGCTGCCCGAAGCCGTTGTTGCTACCTTGCGGAGCTCGCTGCTGGTCGTTTCGCTGGTTACTGCTGGAGTTGTTGTCCCCCGGAGATCCTTGCCTAGATGTTGCTTCTGGTTGCTCGCTGCTGGCCGGAGTTGTTATTTCGTGGTTACTGCTTTTTCTGTTGTCTCTACAAAAAAAGAAGAAAAGAAAATGAGAAGAAGAAGGGGAAGATAGATGGGGAAATGGGGAGGAGAGAAATGGTGAGAGGGAGAGGAGAAGAGGGAGGCGGAGAAGAGGGAGGCGAAGAGAGGAGCAGAGGCGGCCAGTGGCTGACTTCGCCGGAGCTGCCACTGGTCGGCGGTCTTCGAGGGGCGGAGAAAAAAATGAAGAAGAGAGAGGGAGAAGGGGAGGAGGCGGCTTGGTGAGAGGGGAAGAAGATGAATGAATAAAGTAACTTTGTACATATGTGTTCTGGCACATGCAATTCTCTAGCACAATGCAATCTTGGGCACATGCAATCTTCGGCATAATGCAATTCGGGTACATGCAAACTTCGGGCACAATGCAATCTGGGAGCATGCGCTAATGCAATCTTCACACACATGCAATTTTAAGGGCACAATGCAGTCTCGATCACAATGCAATCGCAGGCACATGCAATCTTCGAATACAATGCGGCCTTGGGCACAATGCAATAATCGAGCACATGCGACAATTCAATCTTTGGGCACATAAAATTTTAGGACACAATGCATTCTCGGGCACGATGCAATTCGGATGCGTAGAATCTTCGAGCACAATGAAATTCGGGTACATGTAATCCTCGGGCACATGCAATAATGCAATTCTAGGGTACAATGCAATCTTCGGGCATATGCAATTAAGGCACAATACGATCTCCTGCACATGTAATCTTTGGGCATAATAGTTGATTGAGGGCATAAAGTAGCTTGGACATTTGCCTTGTTGGAAGGGTCGAGTGTCATTTGTTGGTCCCAAGAGTGGTATGTTGATCCTTCAAGCAATGTTGAAGTTGCCTTTGTATATGTACATGTATCTTCTTCATTTTAAAGAAAATAGTTAGTTTAAGGGGGAGGGGTTGATTTGTATCCATGATTTGACACAGTATGCTTCTTTGACGTCTCTAAGAAAGTCACTCGGAGGGTTGTCAAAAATTTTGAGGTCCTCTCAAAATTTCTGCCCCAGTGTAGCACTTCTGCTACTCTGATTTTATTGTGGATTGTAACTTGACTGCTGTGAATTTTTGAGATCCTCTCAAAATTTCTGCAACAATCTTGATTTGCGAGAAAATATATTTGTCTAGGGATTTTTGAGACCCTCTCAAAAATTCTGTCCAAGTATCAAAATTTGCAAGGAGAATGCTCTTCGAAGGATTTTTTTAGACCCTCTAAAAAATTCTACCCCAGTTAGACAATATATGGGAAAAGAAAATTTTATTTATGATAAGACCGAACCCCATAGGAGCGTCTACGTATCCCCTCTTAACGGAAATCAGGTCTAACGTAGTTCCAAATTACAAAGAGTAGAGCATTCTTAACCAATAATGAAAATGACAAATTTTGACCAATTTATTGCCCATATGTTATCATGGGTGTCTGGATGTAGAAAACTTGAACTTAAATGGCGCAAGCCTTATTTGGAAACAGGGTCGAATAAACTTTGGCATGTTCACTCTTGGAATTTCTTTATTGTAAAGTCCTCCAAGAGTATGACCTTAGTATCAATCAAGTGTTGGATTTTGTCCTTCAGATCACGATATTCTTTTATGATATGTCCTTTCATTCCTAAATGATAAGCACAAACCTTAGAGGGTTCAATTCACCATGCACGATTATTCATCCTTATTTCATTGATAGGAGCGATGTGTCCAACCATCCTTAGCTTTTCATAGAGTTGACCTATAGGCTGAGTGAGAGGAGTATAATTTTTCCCACGCTTCTTCTCAACCTTGAAGAGGTTTTTGAGAATATGCGGCCGAGTGATGACTTTGGCCTTGTGGATAGGATATGTTGGTTTTGATATTGCAGAGGAGGCCTTTGGTACGGAGACCTTTGCTATGGAAGGATTGGAAGTGGTATGAGAGGCGCATGATGCCAAGGAACTTGATGCAAAGGTGTTTCTTATCGAGGAGCTTGCATGTTAGGATTTTGCGGGCGTGGAGCATGATTATGGGGAGGTATTGATAATTTGGAAAATAAATGTTCTTTGGAGGTATTTGAATGGAAATTGGTTGATTTTGAGAAGTGGGATAACTTGGAAAAGGATGAGATGCAGGGTGAGTAGGATGATTATTTTGGAGAGTGGCTTGACTTGCGAAAGGTGACATATCCATGTTTGTCTCCAAAGTAGGATTGGCGGAGAGTAACAACTTGGCCCACTCGCGCATATGCAACACATCTTCTTCTAACTTCTTTATTTTCTCTTCAAGGTCTGATGCCAACTCGTCTGAAATACGCTTCTTTTCAATAGTCTTGCATATAACCTTGTCATTAGTCACCTTCCTCTTTCCTTTGCGATTCTCAGTTGGGAGAGAAAGAAGGGAGCCCTTTGATCGCGTGTAGTAAATTGGGAAGGGTAAAAAAAATAAAAGCAAAACAAAGACCAAGTTAGAACATTGTATAAGTTGCTATATCAAACACATTATTCTATGATAAACGCCCTAAATGCAAAGGAGCCTCGTTGAGCCAGAGGTAGGACTAAGTGGCACATAAGTAATGCATAATAAATTAATTCAAGCCTTGTTTGCCAATTGGAGTTTAGATTAGAAGAAATAAAACAACTTTCATTTATTATAAAATTCGAACATTATATCATAACTGAAAAACGAAAATTGAAATAAACTAAGGGGAAAGGGAAAATGACGGGAATCATCCTAAATTCTGAAATCATGAAGATATCGATTCCAAGAGATTGGCGCCAATTGACCTCTTGTATCAGGAGCGACTTCTTGTGTCATGTTCAACACACTGCATGCCCATATGTTTTCCCTTTCATCGGTGAGCCCATGGTATCCTTCCCTACTTAATACTGGATCTTCAGACTCTATCATGATCCATATGCAATACTCATGTGTGTATAAAGCCTGTCGTGCACCCATAGGAATGGTCAACACACGCTCCCATCGTCGAAGTATGTTGTGGACTCGTGGTATATTTAGTCCAAACTCATACTTAAACTGCTCCATGTAAGATCGGAGTGGTATGACTTGAGTTTGCCCAAATTGGCGAAGTACTCGAAGTGGCGCATATGGTTGAACACCCTTTAGACCAATAAGCTCAATGAAGTATCGGTCGTCCCCTCTTACTATGGCATTAGGCGTGGACAACCAATAGAGCTTCCATTGGATTCGGCAGCTCTCAAGCTCTGTCAAAAATATATGCCATTCCACAAATCCTACAGGTGCGGTGAAACGTACCATTCTTCTTGAATGGTTATCAATCTTGTTGCCTTGACCAAGAAAGATGTCTACCACGTCGGATCGCTTGTGGAAGTGTTCGATAGCCCATAGTTGAAGTAGAAGGTTGCATCCCTCGAAGAACATTCTACCATCGGCACATGCTGACAAACTCCTCATTATCTCCACCAGGATCATGGGCACTATGGTTTTCCTTGGCTCGCCCCCTCTTTGAGCTAAGTCTCGAACCACGTACCTTAAACATGTGTCGATTCTTCCCCTTGTTTTAGGAAAAACCAAGGATCCTAATAAGGCAATGGCAAAGGCATCTAAGCGATATTTTTCCCATTCTTCAGTGGAGCATTCAAATTCATCTCTGAAAGTGTAGTAGCTATTATCTCGGCCAAATCGTGAGTATAGGAAATCAAAATGAGTCCACCCAAGGTCTAATGAAGTCCAAACTGGATTAGACTTCATCCCCATACTTTTTAGAAATTCCCTTGATGATGGCTTATATGGTACCATCATTTCACACTCATGGTATGGCAAGTCGATGAAACCACTAATTTCTTCAATTGTTGGTGTCAATTCACAATCTGTAAATTTAAAAACCATCTTCACAGGGTCCCAAAATTCTAGTAGGGCCCTAGTCAGATGAGGATTTGGTATGACGAAGATAAGAAATGTAAGACCACCCAACAATTGATGAATCTCCCTTTCCCGATCTCTCTTTATATCCATCCACCAGCTCCTAAGTCTGTGATTCACCTCTGTGACCATTTGAGGGTTGGGGGATTCGACATCATCCATCACTCTGCAAACAAAACAACAAACAAGTGTTATAAAACAACAAACAACAAAAATCATGTTATAAAACTTAATTAAAAATGGTAGAACTTTAATGTATCCAATAATTGAATGCAAAGATTATCAATATGAAATATATTTTAAAAAATCTAGCAAATTTGTTAATTGCAACAAATGATATTTTTTTTATTATTATTTTAAAGAACATTAGAACATTGCATTATTAATGAAGAAATTACTTTAAGTGGTAAATCCAATTATTAATTAAAAATAATATTAGCTGATTTATTTATTTAAAACTGGCTGAAATATGCACAATAAATTTTATTTCAATTATTGATATGCTGAAAATTATTACAAGCCTAACATGATTTGTAGGTGTTCGGAAAGTCAAAACAATAGAACAACACATATAGGCAAGATTTTCTAGATCCAAATGATACATTAAAAATATTTTTAATCCTTAGGCATGATTTCTACGTGATAAGACATGCTGAAAAATTGTAATATACAAAGAATTATTAACATCTAACCAATTTGCCTACTAAAATTATTAAAATCTGATTTTAACATTCAAAAGTTATTAGAATCTTATTATTTTAAAACTATTTAACAAACTTAAAGTTATTAAATAAAATCATTAAGCATGCTGAAAATTAATATTATTCAAAAAAAAAAACTCATAGCATAGTGACTAGTTCATTAATCCATTTCCAAAATTAACATAGAAGACAAGATTATACTAAATTTAACACATATTTAGGACAAGTTAATTATTATGATCAAGTTATAACAAAGGTTTCTCAATAATTATGCATGATAATTTTATTAGCAATTTAAGATTAGGTAAAACTTGATTAATCAACTAACAAGCTTAAGTTGTTGAAACATGCAAGAATAATTAAAATTAATTAACCTCGACTTTATTAGTTAATTCCTATGAGCATGATATCTATCTTTATTATTTAAATCCTATAGGCATGGTTTCTATATGAATTTGCAAATAAGCGACAATTAGCATGTAATTCCCCCTCCACTTAGACGATCCCCAAGTTATTTCACATATGAGAGAGTTTAGAGTCATACAAGTATTACAAAAACCAAATAGGTAAATAAGAAAATACATATTCAAATACATAAATTAAATAAAGTAATTTTGGCTCATAGCGAATCTTCAACTTGAACTTCAAGTTTGAAACCTGTCAAGGCAAGCAATATGCTATACACGTAATCATATTTATTTTAGACCAGGTGAGACACACATACATTTATTTAACAACAAATTACACATATAGAAAAAGAATAAAACAACAAACTTACATAAATGTATGAATGCAAAAATAATATAAATGTTAATTAAGAACACTAACCGGTTAAGAAGAAAAGAAATATCAGTAATGTAGACAAGTTGATCCAACTTCTGACCCGAACACAACAAAATATCAAAGAAAGCACTTGAATGTTTATCAGAATTTTAATTATTTTAAGAGTAGAGAGCAATATTCAAGTATATGCAATGAGAGAATGAGAGAGAGTTAAGAATAGTAGAACTTGTGTCGAAAGTGAGTGAATGAGTCTATATCAAGATGTAAGAATTAATGAACAATGAAAGAACTTCTTGTGATAAAAAGTGTGTGAATGAGTGAGAAGAATGAGCAAGGGTCTATTTATATAGTGAATAGGGGCACAATTTAGAAGGAAAATATATATTTTTGGAACCAATTATATCACATTTTCCTTATTTAAAAGGAGAGCCAAATTAAAAAAATTTAAAATATTATTATATCAAATATAAACAAGTAAGAAATTATGACAAGAATAAAATTAGGAAGAACAATATTATTTCCTTAAATAATGAAGTGTCAAATAAAATTTATTTATTATTTTACCAAATATATGAGCATCTAAATATGACAAGGAAATAATTAAAGTTACCATAAATAAACAAGTAAGATTAATCAAGCCAAATATTAATGGAAGGAGTGATCAATTAATATTATTTCCTTAGATAAGATAGCCAAATCCGTAACATTTTCTATAATCGACTTTACTAAAATGTGAGAAGTAACAATCAATTCACCTTTAATTATGGCAACTACATTCAATTAACAATAAAATAAAAATAATAAAACTAAGTTTACCTTACCAAGAGCCGAAAATATGCACATAGAAATCAACTTAACATAAATTAATTCACAACATGTCAAATTAGATAAAGGAAAAGCATAAGTCAAGCAATAATACTTTTACCATGATTAACAAACAAGTAAGAAATCGGACAATAACTATATATGGCAGGAAAGATCAATTTACAAGATTAATTAGGCAAGATTTCACCACTCAATTCATACAATGTAAAGAGAATATTAGGAGCAAATTGAAGAGTAACAGATTAGTTCTTCGATCAGGCCTCAAACATGGTTTTACAAGGAAACAATCTTTCATAAAGACTGTCAAGAATTCACTAATTATTTCGAACCTCAAGATGAACACACACATGAAGTAAGAAACGATAATTTTAACACAAACAACACCATATCATGCTGGATGATTAAGTATAAGCTAAAATTAACAAATATTAATTTTATCATGAACTTCAATAACAAGCAGCCCACATTCATGAAGATTTAAGATTTGAAAACAAAGGTTCATACCTTGGACAGATCTTATCCAAATGCTATGTGAATTCGCTGGAGATGAGAGAAATGGAGACGTGAGGGTATCGTTGTCTCATTGTTGTCGTTGTGGCTGCTGCGCTGCGTGGAGTTGCTGACCGAAGCCGTTGTTGCTGCTTTGCGAAGCTCGCTGCTGGTCGTTTCGCCGGTCACTGCTGGAGTTGTTATCCCACAGAGATCCTTGCCAGGATGTTGCTGTTAGTTGCTCACTGTTGGCCGGAGTTGTCGTTTTGTGGTTGCTGCTTTTTCTGTTGTCTCTACAAAAAAAGAAGAAGAAAATAAAGTGAGAAGAAGAAGGGGAAGATAGTGGGGTAAACAGGGAGGAGAGAAAGGGCGAGAGGGAGAGGAGAAGAGGGAGGCGGAGAGGGGGGAGAGGATAAGAGGGAGGCGAAGAGAGGAGCTGAGGCGGCAGTGGATGACTTCGCCGGAGCTGCCACTGGTCGGCGGTCTTCGTCGGTCGGAGAAAAAAAGGAAAGAAGAGAGAGGGAGAGGGGGAGGCGGCTGCTTGGAGAGAGGGGAAGAAAATGAATGAATAATGTAACTCTGTACATGTGTATTCAGGCACATGCAATTCTCGAGCACAATGCAATCTTGGGCACATGCAATCTTCGGCAAAATGCAATTCGGGTACGTGAAAACTTCGGGCACAATGCAATCTTGGGCGCATGCGATAATGCCATCTTCGGACACATGCAATTTTAAGGGCACAATGCAGTCTCGGGCATAATTCAATCGCGGGCACAACAATTTTCGAGCGCAATGCAGTCTTGGGCACAATGCAACTCTCGAGCACATGCGACAATGCAATCTTTGGGCACATACAATTTTAGGACGCAATGCTATCTGGTACGATGCAATTCGGGTGCGTAGAATATTCGAGCACAATGCAATTCTTGCACATGTAATCCTCGGGCACATGCAATAATGCAATTCTCGAGTACAATACAATCTTCGGGCATATGCAATTAAGGCACAATGTGATCTCATGCAAATCTAATCTTTGGGCATAATAGTGTATTGAGGGCATGAAGTAGCTTGGACATTCGCCTTGTTGGAAGGGTCGAGTATCATTTGTTGGGCTCAAGAGTGGTATGTTGATCCTTCAAGCGATGTTGAAGTTGCCTTTGTATATGTACCTGTAAATTCTGTATTTAAAGAAAAAATGTTAGTTTAAGGGGGAGGTTGATCTGTATCCATGATTTGACATAGTATGCTTCTTTAACGTCTGTAAGAAAGTCACTCGAATTGTTGTCAAAAATTTTGAGGTCCTCTCAAAATTTCTGCCCCACAGCTCTCAAGCTCTGTCAAAAATATGTGCCAGTCCACAAATCCTACAAGTGCGGTGAAACTTACCATTCTTCTTGAATGGTTATCAATCTTGTTGCCTTGACCAAGAAAGATGTCTACCACGTCGGATCGCCTGTGGAAGTGTTCGATAGCCCATAGTTGAAGTATAAGGTTGCATCCCTCGAAGAACATTCTACCATCGGCACTTCCTGACAGACTCCTCATTATCTCCGCCAGGATCATGGGCAATATGGTTTTCCTAGGCTCGCCCCCTCTTTGAGCTAAGTCTCGAACCGCGTACCTTAAATATGTGTCGATTCTTCCTCTTGTTTAGGAAAAAACAAGGATCCTAATAAGGCAATGGCAAAAGCATCTAAGCGATATTTTTCCCATTTTTCAACGGAGCATTCAAATTCATCTCTGAAAGTGTAGTAGCTATTATCTCGGCCAAATCGTGAGTATAGGAAGTCAAAATGAGTACACCCAAGGTTTAAAGAAGTCCAAATTGGATTAGACTTCATCCCCATACTTTTTAGAAATTCCTTTGATGATGGTTTATATGGTACCATCATTTCAGACTCATGGTATGGCAAATCGATGAAACCACTAATTTCTTCAATTGTTGGTGTCAAGTCACAATCTGTAAATTTGAAAACCATCCTCAGAGGGTCCCAAAATTCTAGTAGGTCCCTAGTCAGATGAGGGTTTGGTATGACGAAGATAAGAAATGTGAGACCACCCAACAATTGACGAATCTCCCTTTCCCGGTCTCTCTTTATATCCATCCACCAGCTCTTAAGTCTGTGATTCATCTCTGTGACCATTTGAGGGTTGGGGGATTCGACATGATCCATCACTCTGCAAACAAAATAACAAACAACTTCTAAACTCCATTTTGGCAAAGTTGGCTTTATTTAATTATTATGATCACACTGACACATAAGTATGCAATTTCTCTAAAGGGTGTCGGGGCTCTTTAGACGATAGGGTGGCTAATAATTATGTGGATTGACACCAAGGGTCAAATCACCAAGAGCTTATGCAGCATGTATGACCTAAGTAGGACCTATAAGAGTTGACTTAACAAAGACTTGAAAGGGATTCTATGCGAGAGGCTAGTGGTTTCACGGTAGTAAAACTATCATTTCCATACATGCATATGTCGACTCCCTATAATGGGTATTTGAAGAGGATTTAGAGTAGTTGTGAGAGGTGAAAAGGCACAACATCACGAGAACAAAATAAAAAATAAAAAAAAGTCCCAATTGGGAGAATTATTAATAAAATGTCAGTTACCAAAGCAGTAACATTTAGCATTAGATGGAAAACAGTAACACATAAGTAGTTCGTAAAAGCGATAAATAAATAAATGAATACATAAATAAGTATAGGAGCGTAAACATATAAACATATTAAAAATCATGCCAATAAGGAAAGAGGTTAAAACATGCAAGGAAACAAATAAGAGGAAAGAGAAAAGGTGAAACATGATAATAAACAAATAAGGAAGAGGGAAAGGGGTGGAACATGGAAAGACGACAATAAATTAGGCAACAAAATAATAAGTAAACATGTTAATCACCTAACAAATAATGAAATAACCAAATAAAGTAAACCCCACATAAATAAGCATGAAACACGTAAGAGTAAGAATCTAATATTCACAGCAGAGTCGTCATTCTGTCGCGCCCCATTTTTCATCGCAAAAAGGGGTTTTGGTGCACGACCTAACAACTCTTTTGGATTTTGGATTTTGGATTTTGAAGAGTCGCCACCTAACAAATTAAGGCGCATTAGGGCACCTATCTAACCTAACTAAATCTAGCTAAGGTCAACGAGGCAGCGATCAGCGTAAGGGTTCAAATTACATCGAGAGAAAGGTGTTAGGCATCCCTCGAAGTCCACAAATGTGGGTCCCGGTCGTATCTCATGCAATTTATGTGGTTATGTGAGAATTCAAGTAGCAAATAAGGTCACTTCATTAATATTTATTATTGAATTTAACATGCTAGCTAGGTGGTAATATATTATTAAATAATAAAGATCACATTATTAAAAAAAACATGCGAGACTATGTGATAAAACATAATCAACAATTAAATATCACATTATTATTTTAATTAATTAGTTAATTGTGCAAAATTAGGTGATAAAATAAATAACAACAAATATTAAACAATTAGCTCACATTATTGTTTTAATTAAATATTTAAGCATGCGAGACTAGATGATAGCAAATATTAAACAATTAAGAATAAATTTATTATTTTTAATTAATTATTTTAGCATGCAAAACTAAGTGATAGCAATAAATAAAATAATTAATAAAAATTTAGAGATAAGAGAGAGGATAGAAAACAGACAAATAAATAGGCAAACGAATTTATTTTACTTAAACTACCCCAAATAAAATTTTAAATTATTAAGATTACTTCAACTATTTATTATTTGAGCATGCGATCTATGCGATAAATAAATATTGAACAAATATTAAGCAATTAATAAAGAGATAAACAAGAAGACATAATATGCACCAATAGATATAGAATATAGTTCGATTTTATTTATTATGATATACCAAACAAGCATAAGATGTGCGAAAAATAAAGTTTTGAAAATTGAGCAAGTTTTGAATAGAATTTTTATTGTAAAATGTTTGTTTCTTTATAGGAATGACGACACGATATTAATCGCGTTCCTCCACTATAGAAACATTTTGATTTGAGGTCGGTCTTAGAAAAATTAATAATAGTTTATATTTTGAAGATGATTTAAAAGATTTAGTTTTCACACAAGTACATAAATATTTAAGTATAAGTACAGATAACCCCTTTTGAAAATCATGGGTAAGTGGTACTCCCGGTGATGCGTTGGCTTAATTTAAAAATTGAAATTAGACCTCGTAATTCCTTTGACTTTTCCACTAACGATAGGTTAGGAGATAATATAAACAAGTAACAAATTATGACAAGAATAAAATTAGGAAGAGAAATATATTTCCTTAAATAATGAAGAGTCAAATCAAATTTATTTATTATTTTACCAAATATATGAGAACTAAATATGATAAGAAAATAATTAAAGTTGTCATAAATAAACAAGTAAAATTAATCAAGTCAAATATTAATGGAAGGATGGATCAATTAATATTATTTCCTTATAAGAAAGTCAAATCAGTAACATTACTCTATAATCGACTTTACTAAAATGTGACAAGTAACAATCAATTCACCTTTAATTATGGCAACTACAATCAATTAACAATAAAATAAAAATAATAAAACTAAGTTTACCTTACCAAGAGCCGAAAATATGCACATTGAAATCAACTTAACATAAATTAATCCACAACATGTTAAATTAGATAAAGTAAAAGCATAAGTCAAGCAATAATACTTTTACCATGATCATCAAAAAAGTAAGAAATCGGACAAGAACTATTATGGCAAGAAAGATCAATTTACAAGATTAATTAGGCAAGATTTCACCACTCAATTCATACAATATAAAGAGAATATTAGGAGCAAATTGAAGAGTAACAGATTAGTTCTTCGATCAGGCCTCAAACATGATTTTACAAGTAAACAATCGCTCATACAGACTGTCAAGAATTCACCAATTATTACGAACCTCAAGATGAACACCAACATGAAGTAAGAGACGATAATTTTAACACAAACAACACCATATCATGCTGGATGATTAAGTATAAGCTAAAATGAACAAATATTAATTTTATCATGAAACTTCAATAACAAGCAGCCCACATTCATGAAGATTTAAGATTTGAAAACAAAAGTTCATACCTGGGACATATTTGTATAGATCTGTCAGATCTGTCCTTATCTAAATACTCTGTGAATTCGCTGGATGAGAGAAATGGAGACGTGAGGGTCTCACTGTCTCGTTGTTGTCGTTGTTGCTGCTGCGCTGCGTGGATTTGCTGACCAGAGCCGTTGTTGTTTCTTTGTGGAGCTCGCTGCTGGTCGTTTCGTCGGTCAATGCTGGAGTTGTTGTCCCCTAGAGATCCTTGCCTGTATGTTGTTGATGGTTGCCGCTGCTGGCCGGAGTTGTCGTTTCGTGGCTGCTGCTTTTTCTATGTCTTTACCAAAAAAAAAAGAAGAAAAGAAAATGAGAAGAAGAAGGGGAAGACAGATGGGGAAACGGGGAGGAGAGAAAGGGCGAGAGGGAGAGGAGAAGAGGGATGCGGAGAGAGGGGAGAGGAGAAGAGGGAGGCGAATAGAGGAACAGAGGCGGCCAGTGGCTGACTTCGCCGGAGCTGCCACTGGGCGGCGGTCTTCGTCGGGCAGAGAAAAAGAATAAAGAAGAGAGAGGGAGAGAAGGAGGAGGAGGCTTGGAGAGAGGGGAAGAAGATGAATGACTAATGCTTTTTTAGGTTAGGGTCTTTTTAGTTAAAATAGGTAGATTAAATCTGGACCATTGATTTAAAAGAGATGAGGAGCTAGGATTTGATCTAGGACTTAATTATTTAAACGGACGGACGAGATTAAAGCTAAAATTATATTGAATTGAAATACGAAATTGCTAGATTTGAAAGAAGATGGGTGGTTATAATTGAAATAAAATTTGAATTGGAGTGGCTAGAATTGAAATAAATTGGAATGAAATAGTCTAATTTTTAAATAATTTTGAGGAAAATTTAGGAATTTCTATCCAATTAAAATACTACATATATTAAAATATTTATATAATTAAAGCCACTTAAATTTTAAAACATTTTAATAAAACAATTATTTCAAAATTTATTAACAAATTTTTAAAATATTTTAATATTCACAATAATTTTATAAAGTACATACTAAAATATAAAAAATTTATGCAAAATCGACTAAAATTCAAAACTTAAAATAATTTTTTTAAAATATGTGTTTAATCGAATAGCATTCCTAAAAATGGTTATAGGTCGGTCAAAATTGGGTGTCAACAGCTGCCCCTTGGTTGCTTGGGAATGAAGAATGAATTGTCAGGCAACCAACGTTGACTTAGTAGCCGATTTTTTCCGACCGACAAGAGACGTTAGTGGGATTAATTAAAACGATGTCGAGTTTAAAAGGGTACGACCGAGACTTTGGTATTAGCCGCCTACATATCTCTAGTTATACGAGAATCAGGTCCTGTGTAGTTCTAGATTCAAGAGCAAACGAAACTCTTAAAAATTGAAAGAGTGGTAAGATATTTGAAAGGGCACGATATCAACTTGAATGGATAAAATTAGAGTAGCGAGAAGAGAGAGATAGAGAAGCGAGAAGAGCATGATAGAGAGATTTCAACTTTGAGCAAGGTTCAGATAAATAGGAGCAATATGAGTAGAAGAATTGATAAGGCCTTTGTTGCGATAGATATTAACACGATAATTGTAGCCGAAAAGAGTTGATCATGCCTATAAAATGTCAGTGTCTACAAATCTGTAACTTGTAATATGATTAGAGCAAATATATCAAATAGACGATAAAGGTAAACATGATACAATTTCCCATATCGACCATGATATTTTCCATAAGACTATGAGAATGATGTCTTACGTTATGATATCTAGAGCCATGATACGCAAAAATATATCCTCATGTCATGAAAATATTGTCTGCATGCCATGAAAATGATGCCTTTAGACTATGATACCTTCGGAACATGATAGATAGAAATTAAGACCTTAGTCAATGATATGATGTCCGCAGGCCATGAAAAATGTGCCTTTGGAGGATGACGCCTTCGAAATATAAGTAATGAGTAAAGAAAGTGTATCTATT
Organism: Solanum sitiens; assembly: GCA_016801875.1. Lineage (NCBI taxonomy): Eukaryota > Viridiplantae > Streptophyta > Magnoliopsida > Solanales > Solanaceae > Solanum > Solanum sitiens. The sequence continues at coordinate 1,342,786 of JABWTJ010000158.1, read as the reverse complement.
TTTGATGTAATTTTGAATCAGTAGTAACTATGTACATATGTATTCGGGCACATGCAATTCTCGAGCACAGTGCAATCTTGGGCACATGCAATCTTCGGCACAATGCAATTTGGGTACGTGCAAACTTCGGGCACAATGCAATCTTGGGTGCATGCGATAATGCAATCTTCGGACACATGCAATTTTAAGGGCACAATGCAGTCCTGGGCACAATGCAATCGCGGGCACATGCAATTTTCGGGCACAATGCAGTCTTGGGCACAATACAATTCTCGAGCACATGTGACAATGCAATCTTCGGGCATATACAATTTTAGGACACAATGCAATCTCGGGCACGATGCAATTCGGGCACGTACAATCTTTGAGCATAATGAAATTCGGGCACATGTAATCCTCGGGCATATGTATGCAATTCTCGGGTACAATGCAATCTTCGGGCATATGCAATTAAGGCACAATGCGATCTCATGCACATGTAATCTTTGGGCATAAAATTTGATTGAATGCATGAAGTAGCTTGGACATTCGCCTTGTTGAAAGGGTCGAGTGTCATTTGTTGGGCTCAAGAGTGGTATGTTGATCCTTCAAGCGATGTTGAAGTTGCCTTTGTATATGTACATGTATCTTCTAAATTTAAAGAAAAATAGTTAGTTTAAGGGGAAGGTTGACACAGTATGCTTCTTTGACGTCTGTAAGAAAGTCACTCGGAGTGTTATCAAAAATTTTGAGGTCCTCTCAAAATTTCTGCCCCAGAGTAGCACTTCTTCTATTCTGATTTTGTTGTGGATTATAGCTTGACAGTTGTGAATTTTCGAGATCTCTCAAATGTTCTGCCCCAATCTTGATTTGCGAGAAAATATACTTGTCTAGGGATTTTTGAAACCCTCTCAAAAATTGTCGTAGTATCAAAAATTTGCAAGGAGAATGCTCTTCGAAGGAATTTTTTAGACCCTCTAAAAAATTCTGTCCCAGTTACACAATAGATGAGAAATGAAAATTTTATTTATGATAAGACCGAACCTCATAGGAGCGCCTACGTATCCCCTCTTAACAAAAATCAGGTCTGAGGTAGTTCAAAATTACAAAGAGCAGAGCATTCTTAACCAATAATGAGAATGATAGATTTTGACCAACTTATTGCCCATATGTTATCATGGGTGTCTGGATGTAGAAAACTTGAACTTAAATGGCTCAAGCCTTATTTGGAAACAAGGTCGAATAAAATTTGGCATGTTCACTCTTGGAATTTCTTTATTGTAAAGTCCTCCAAGAGTATGACCTTAGTATCAATCAACTGTTGAATTTTGTCCTTCAGATCACGATATTCTTCTATGGTATGTCCTTTCATTCGTGAATGATAAGAAATAACCTTAGAGGGTTCAATCCACCATGCACGCGTATTCATCTTTATTTCATTGATAGGAGCGATGTGTCCAACCATCCTCAGCTTTTCATAGAGTTGACCTATATGTTTAGTGAGAGGAGTATAATTTTTCCCAGGCTTCTTCTCAACCTTGAAGAGGTTTTTGAGAATATGCGGCCTAGTGATGACTTTGGCCTTGTGGACAGGATATGTTGGTTTTGATATTGCAGAGGAGGCCTTTGGTACGGAGACCTTTGATATGGAAGGATTGGAAGTGGTATGAGAGGCGCATGATGCCAAGGAACTTGTTGCAAAGGTGTTTCATATCGAGGAGCTTGCATGTTAGGATTTTGCGGGCGTGGAGCATGATGATGGGGAGGTATTGATAATTTGGAAAATGGATGTTCTTTGGAGGTATTTGAATGGAAATTGGTTGATTTTGAGAAGTGGGGCAACATGGAAAAGGATGAGATGTAGGGTGAGTTGGATGATTATTTTGGAGAGTGGCTTGACTTTCGAAAGGTGACATATCCATGTTTGTCTCCAAAGTAGGATTGGCGGAGAGTAACAACTTGGCCTACTCGCGCATATCCTACACATCTTCTTCTAACATCTTTATTTTCTGCTCAAGGCCTGATACCAACTCGTCTGAAATATGCTTCTTTTCAACAGTCTTGCATATAACTTTGTCATTAGTCACTTTCCTCTTTCCTTTGCGATTCTCAGTTAGAAGAGAAGGAAGAGAGCCCTTTGATCGCGTGTGGTAAACCATGGTCTACAGATCAACCATTTGATAAGGGTAAAAAAAAATAAAAGCAAAACAAAGCCCAAGTTAGAACATTGTATAAGTTGATATATCAAACACATTATTCTAAGATAAACGCCCTAAATGCAAAGGAGCCTCGTTGAGACAGAGGTAGGACTAAGCGGCACATAAGTAATACATAATATATAAATTCAAGCCTTGTTTACCAATTGGAGTTTAGATTAGAAGAAATAAAACAACTTTCACTTATTATAAAATTCGAACATTACATCATAACTGAAAAACAAAAACTGAAATAAACTAAGGGGAAAGGGACAAAATGATGGGAATCATCCTAAATTCTGAAATCATGAAGATATCGATTCCAAGAGATTGGCGCAAATTGACCTCTTGTATCAGGAGCGACTTCTTCTGTTATGTTCAACACACTGCATGCCCATATGTTTTCCCTTTCATCGGTGAGCCCATGGTATCCTTCCCCACTTAATACTGGGTCTTCGGACTCTATAATGATCCATATGTGATTTCTTCAATTGTTGGTGTCAAGTCACAATCTATAAATTTGAAAACCATCTTCACATGGTCCCGAAATTCTAGTAGGGCCCTATTTAGATGAGGGTTTGGTATGACGAAGATAAGAATTGTGAGACCACTCAACAATTGACGAATCTCCCTTTCCCGATCTCTCTTTATATTCATCCACCAGCTCCTAAGTCTGTGATTCACCTCTGTGACCATTTGAGGGTTGGGGGATTCGACATCATCCATCACTTTGCAAATAAAACAACAAACAACTTCTAAACTCCATTTTGGCAAAGTTGGCTTTATTTAATTATTATGATCACATTGACACATAAGTATGCAATTTTCTAAAGGGTGTCGGGGATCTTTAGACGATAGGGTGGCTAATAATTATATGGATTGACACCAAGGGTCAAACCACCTAGGGCTTATGCAGCATGTATGACCTAACTAGGACCTCTAAGAGTTGGCTTGACAAAGACTTGAAAGAGATTCTATGCGAGAGGCTCGTTGTTTCGCGGTAGTAAAACTATTAGTTTCGTCCATGCATATACCGACTCTCTATAACGGGAATTTGAAGAGGATTTTCAGTAGCTGTGAGAGGTGCAAAGGCACAACATCACGAGAACAAAATAAAAAAAGGAAGAGAGTCCCAATTGGAAGAAGTATGAATGGAATGTCAGTTATCAAAGCAGTAACATTTAGCATTTAGATGGAAAACAGTAACACATAAGCAGTTTATAAAAGCGATAAATAAATAAATGAATACATAAATAAGAAAGGAGCGTAAACATATAAACATATTAAAAATCATGCCAATAAGGAAAGAGGGTAAAACATGCAAGGAAACAAATAAGAGGAAAGGGAAAAGGTGAAACGTGATAATAAACAAATAAGGAAGAGGGAAAGGGTTGGAACATGGAAAGAAGACAATAAATAAGGCAACAAAATAATAAGTAAATATGGTAATAACCTAACAAATAATGAATAACCAAATGAAGTAAACCCCACATAAATAAGCATGAAACACGTAATGGTAAGAACATAATCTCCACAGCAGAGTTTTCATTCTGTCGCGCCTCATTTTTCATCGCAAAAACGGGTTTTGGTGCACGACCTAACAACTCTTTTGGATTTAAGATTTTGGATTTTGAAGAGTCGCCACCTAACGAATTTAAGATGTGTTAGGGCACCTATCTAACCTAACTAAATCTAGGTAAGGTTAATGAGCCATAGATCAGGGTAAAGGTTCAAATTACCTCGAGGGGAAGGTGTTAGGCATCCCTCGAAGTCCACAAATGTGGGTCCCGAGCGTATCTCATGCAATTTATGTGGGGGTTACAAGTAGCAAATAAGGTCACTTTATTATTATTTATTATTTAATTTAACATGCTAGCTATGTGATAATATAATATTAAACAATAAAGATCACATTATTTAAAATAACATGCGAGACTATGGGATAAAACATAATCAACAATTAAATATCACATTATTATTTTAATTAATTAGTTAATTGTGCAAAACTAGGTGATAAAATAAATAACAACAAATATTAAACAATTAGCTCACATTATTGTTTTAATTAAATATTTAAGCAAGCGAGACCAGATGATAGCAAATATTAAACAATTAAGAATAAATTTATTATTCTTAATTAATTATTTAAGCATGCAAAACTAAGTGATAGCAATAAATAAAATATTAAATAAAAATTTAGAGATAAGAGAGAGGATAGAAAATAGACAAATAAATAGGCAAACGAATTTATTTTACTTAAAATACCCCAAATAAATTATTAAACAATTAAGATTACTTCAACTATTTATTATTTGAGCATGTGATCTATGCGATAAATAAATATTAAACAAATATTAAGCAATTAATAAAGAGATAAACAAGAAGACATAATATGCACAAATAGATATAGAATATAGTTCGGTTTTATTTATTATGATACACCAAACAAGCATTAGATGTGCGAAAAATAAAGTTTTGAATATTGAGCAAGTTTTGAATAGAATTTTTATTTTAAAATGTTTGTTTCTTTATAGGAATGACGCCACGATATTAATCGTGTTCTTCCATTATAGAAACATTTTTATTTGTGGTCGGTCTTAGAAAAAATTAATAATAATTTATATTTTTGAAGATGATTTAAAAGATTTAGTTTTCACACAAGTACATAAATATTTAAGTATAAGTACACATAACCCCTTTTGAAAATCATGGGTAGGTGGTACTCCCGGGGATGCGTTGGCTTAATTTAAAAATTGAAATTAGACCTCGTAATTCCTTTGACTTTTCCACTAACGATAGGTTAGGAGATAATGCTTATAATTTATATTTTTTAAAACAAATGGCATAATCAATCCGAGGTTTGAAAGGAGGATTGAACTATGATTTTGACAAAACAAAAATCGTGTTATAAAACTTAATAAAAAATAACTGCTAGAACTTTAATGTATCCAATAATATAATGAAAAGATTATCACTATAAATATATTTTGAAAAATCAAACAAATTTGTTATATGAAACAAATGATATTTTTTATTATTATTATTTTAATGAACTTTAGCACATTGCATTATTAATGCAGAAATTACTTTAAGTGGTAAATCCAATTATTAATTAAAAACAATATTAGCTGATTTATTTATTTAAAACTGGCTGAAAATATGCACAACAAATTTTATTTCAATTATTGATATGCTGAAAATTATTTACATGCCTATAAACATGATTTCTAGGTGTTCGGAAAGTCAAAACAATAGAACAACACATATAGGCATGATTTTCAAAATCCAAATGATATATTAAAAATATTTTTGATCCTTAGGCATGATTACTACGTGATAAGACATGCTGAGAAATTATAATATACAAATAATTATTAATAATTAACCATTTAGCCTACTAAAATTATTAAAATCTGATTTTAACATTCAAAAGTTATTAGAATCTTATTATTTTAAAACTCTTTAACAAACTTAAAGTTATTAAATAAAATTATTAAGCATGCTGAAAATAATATTATCCAAAAAAAAGAAACTCATAGCAGAGTGACTAGTTCATTAATCCATTTCCAAAATTAACATAGAAGACAAGATTATACTAAATTTAACACATATTCACGATAAGTTAATTAATATGATCAAGTTATAACCAAGGTTTCTCAATAATTAGACATGGTAATTTTATTAGCAATTTAAGATTAGGTAAAACTTGATTAATCAACTAACAAGCTTAAGTTGTTGAAACATGCAAGAATAATTAAAATTAATTAAAATTCCAAACTAGGTATGGTCATTATGAGTTCCTAGTTATGTCTTTTGGTCTAACTAATGCGCCTAACAACTTTCATGAACCTTATGAATAGGGTGTTACGAGATTACCTTGACTCTTTTGTGATTGTATTTATTAATGATTTCTTGATATATTATAAGAGTGAGGATGAACATATAGACCATTTGGGGGTAGTATTGCAAGTCCTTAAGGAACACAAACTCTTTGCTAAATATAGTAAGTGTGAATTTTGGCTGAGATCGGTTGCGTTTCTTGGTCACATTGTGTCAAGTGAGGGTATAGAGGTCGATCCGAAGAAAATGGAAGCGGTTAAGAATTGGCCTAGACCTTTGACTCCAACCGATATTCAAAGTTTCTTGGGTTTACCCGGGTATTGTAGGAGCTTTTTTTATGGGTTTTCATCTATCGCTTCTCCTTTTACAACCTTGACCCAAAAGACTGTTAAGTTTGAGTGGTCGGAAGCTTGTGAAAGAAGTTTCCTAAAGTTGAAAGATACGCTTACCTCCGCTTCGATATTGACCTTACTGGAGGGTACCCAAGGGTCTGTAGTATATTGTGACGCTTCTTGAGTGGGTTTGGGTTGTGTCCTCGTGCAACATGGTAAGGTGATAGCTTATGCCTCTAAACAACTCAAGGTGCATGAGAAGAACTATCCAACTCATGACCTTGAATTAGCGACCGTAGTTTTTGCCTTGAAAATATGGCGGCATTATCTTTATGGTGTCCATGTGGATGTATTTACCGACCACAAAAGTCTTCAATATGTGTTCACTCAAAAGGAGTTGAATCTCCGACAAAGAAGATGATTGGAACTCTTGAAGGATTACGACATGAGTATTCTCTACCACCCCGACAAAGAAAATGTGGTTGCGGATGCTCTAAGTCAAATGTAAATGGGTAGTGTAGCCCATATTCCCGATGATAAGAAGAGTTGGTGAAAGAGGTGCATAGATTGGCCCGGTTAGGGGTTCGGTTAGAAGATTCTCCAAAGGGAGGTTCCATGGTTCATCATAGTTCTGAATCATCTTTAGTGGTTGAGGTGACGTCTATAAAACATCTTGATCCTCTATTTATGGAATTAAAGGAATCGGTTCTTGGCAAGTTTAATGAGTCATTCTCCCAAGTGGGGGGATGAGGTACTTAGGTACCAAGGTAGATTGTGTGTACCACATGTTGATAACTTGAGGGGACAAATTTTAGAAGGAGCTCATGGGTCCCGATATTCTATTCATCCGGGTGACACCAAGATGTATCGTGATCTTCAAGAGGTCTAATGGTGGGATGGTTTAAAAATGGACATAGGGGAGTTTGTGGCTAGGTGTCCCAATTGTCAACAAGTTAAGAACGAGCAGCAAAGGCCGGGAGGTCTAACTAAGTAATAAATGTCCCCACATGGAAGTGGGAAGACATTAATATGGACTTCGTTGTTGGGTTGCCTCGAACCCAGAGGCAAAATGACTCAATATGGGTTATTGTGGATAGATTGACAAAATATGCTCACTTTATCTCTGTTAAATATACTTATTCGGCGGAAGAATATGCAAGATTGTATCTTAATGAGATTATGAGTTTGCATAGGGTCCCCTTGTCCATCATCTCGGATAGAGGTGCCCAATTCACTTCTCGTTTTTGGAGGTCTTTTCAAAAAGGGTTAGGTACTCAAGTGAAACTTAGCACCATTTTCATCCTCAAATGGATGGTCAAGCAGAGTGTACCATCCAAACCCTAGAAGATATGTTAAGAGCTTGTGTAATATATTTCAAAGGTAATTGGGACGATCACCTACCGTTGATTGAGTTCTTCTATAATAATAGCTAGCATTCGAGTATTTCCATGGCACCTTTGAAGCACTCTATGGTAGGAGATGTAGGTCTCCGGTTGGGTGGTTCGAGGTTGGTGAGTCTTCCCTCCTTGGTCTCGAAATAATCTATGAGGCCTTAGAGAAGGTTCAGATGATAAGGGATAGGTTGAAAACGACCTATAGCCGGCAAAAATCTTATGCCGACAATCGAAGAAGAAACCTTGAATTTGAAGTAAGTGATAGGGTCTGCTTGAAGATTTCACCCATGAAATGGGTGATGAGATTTGGCAAAAAGGGGAAGCTTAGTCCCGGTATGTGGGCCCTTATGAGATATTGAAACGGGTCAGGAAGGTGGCTTATGAGTTAAAGTTACCAAGTGAACTAGCCCCGGTCCATCCCGTATTTCATGTCTCCATGCTTAAGAATTGTATTGGCGACCCGATGTCCATTCTCCATATTAAAGGGTTAGGCGTGAATGAGAACCTTTCTTATGAAGAGGTTCCAGTCAAAATCCTAGATCTCCAAGTCAAGAAGTTGAGGAATAAAGAGGTGGCCTCCGTAAAAGTCCTGTGGAGAAACCACCTAGTTGAGGGAGCAACATGGGAGACCGAGGCTGACATGAAGTCCTGTTACCCTCATCTCTTTCCTCAAAACTCTAGCCAAAGTTGAGGTTAGTAATCCTCTTAAAATAAAATTTTGAATAATACTAAACTTGGTTTGCTTTGATAATAGGTGCATATTTTGTAAAGGGTCGTGCTAAAATGAGTTTTCATGGAAAAATGTTCTTTTGCTTAACTTGCACTTATTTGTGTTATGTGTATAGTTGCCTTCATGAAATTGTAGTGAGCATGTTTAATGTGCCTTGAAGGAAGAATTGCATGGTAACTCTAGATTTTCATGTTGAGCTCATGTTGATGTTGAGAAGGTAGTTCCTCATGTTGAAATTTGAGCTCTTATATGTAGTAAATTGTGAATTGCGTTGCTATGTGTAATGCCATGTTTATGTAATGAATGGAGTCATGAGTACTCCTATGAACTATCACTCATTATGATTTGTTGGGCTGCTAGTTGTGAGTCTTTCCCCTCCCAATTAAAGTTTTAAGTATCATTCGGGGACGAATGTTCCTAAAGGGGGGGGGGGGTAATGTAACACTCCTAAAGTGTATGACTTAGTCTAAAGCCTCACATGAGGAACTAATCTTTAAAACATTGTTTATAAGCCTAAACTAATGTGTTGGAACTAATTAGGAAATGTTAGAGTCAAAACGTTAAGAAACGAATTTTAAAATGTGAGCTAGTGTGCCTTGGCATGTTTCAAGGGGTTTTAAGAGTCGGAATTCAGTCAAAAATGGAGTTTTAAGCACATAGTAGAGTGTGCTTAGGGTCAAAACGTCCGGGTACGACTCCCCGAAGTCCACCCTAAGGGTCTTTGGAGAGGACCCTAACATTTGACCTCAAAACTGTCATTTAACAGTGGCTAAGGACGGGCCCAAATTGACGAGTCGTCGATGGATCAACGGCCCATCGATGGTGGTCGTTGGTGAAGAATTATCCATTTTGGAAAATGGCTTCCAAAATCCCCCTCTCTGTCACAAACGATGGAGTGACAGGACGGAGCCGTCGTTTGGTCAATGTGGCATCGACGGGGTCTCGTCGTTTGAGACCCCACTTCACTGTCCAAAAATGTTTTAGTTAAGGGTGGTTAGGGAATTGATTAATTAATTAATTAAGGGCTTAGGTCGATTATATTTGATTAATCTAGGATTATATAAGTACCCTAAGTCAACTAACGAACCTAACACCCCATTAATTCCCAAAACCAAATCACTCTAACTTCTCTCTAGTTTCTCTCTTCCCAAACTCAAACCTCTATTGAAGGAACACTAGAGCTTCAAGAGAAGGACGAATCACCAAGGAATCCATCTCAACTTCGTGGCAAAATCATCCCTAAGATATGATTTCTTTCACTTTTGGGATTCTTTCTCCAAGAGGCTCCTTCAACCATGATTTTCAAACTTCCCCTAGACTAGGGTTTCAATCTAGACATGGGTCCTCTTTTCCAAACGAAATTGTTATTCAATTGTGATGAATTATGGTCTTTTATAATTATTTAACTAAGTAATTGTGGTTAATTATTGATAATCATAGAGATTTCCCCTTTGACCCTTGTTCTTCCCTAAACTCATTATATCTTGAAATTCTATGGAAATTGTGGAAGATGATGAGTATGTGGATTATGTAGAATGATAATTGTTATGTATTACTTTTTGAATTTATCTTGTTTATGTATTGGTTATATATCCTTTGTTAATTGAAGTATGAAGGCAATGAAAGGGCAAGCATGTATGAAGATTGATTCTTCTTGAATTCAATTATGAAATATGAGTTACTTAGATTGTAATGCTCTTATGTCTAATATGTGGTTGTGATGTTGATAACAAGTATTCATCATTCTTAACCCTAGACAATTAAATTAGTTATGAAATATGTATGCATGTTATGATATGACTATTATATGATTGAAAGTAGTTCCTCATGATTATAATAAAGTATTGAGTGAAAGGTTTACCCACTTGTATGTGGTTTCTAAAGTAAAAGGATAGTTCTCACTTATGATTTACCTATGAGTTATTATGATGAGATGTTTACATAGGGGTTTAGAAGAGACTAATGTGAACATTGTATGATGAGTATAATGATTACTAAAGGGAATAAATGCTTAGCACCGAAAAGACATGTAAATGAGATGTGTTTCCTCACGTTTAGTAAGTCCGGCTACCCACATGGGTTTCCTCACATTTAGTAAGTTCGAATTCCCAAGATATGCGTTGTCTTATGAGATGGAAACCTCGACATGCAGCAAGTCAATGTTTCTAGTAACAATCTCCTTGACCCTTAATTATGTGTCCACATATGACTCTACCTTAGTGGATCCACCTAGATAGCTATGTACAAAAGGTTACACCTAAGGCAAGTGTTAACCCTCTCTTTTCAGTATGGGAGTAGAATACGAAATTCCATGTAGCCACATGGTCTAATGTCGGTTATTGCAACTTCTTTCCCTAATGTAAAAGTAAATGAATAAGTTAAGTATGTGAACTCTTATTAGGGCTTGTCTTAAAGGCTACTACACAGTGTGAGGGAGGGTATGAGACTTCTCTTATACATTGCACATGTGGGATCCTAAGAGATGGTTTTAGTAGTGTTCTTGTATGATTAAGTTGATTATATGTTATTTATGTCAAGTTATATATGATCTTATGAGTCAAGCATGTTATGATGAACTATGAGGGTATGCCATATTTATGAAGTAAGTGACTTAATGTGATGCTTATCTTTGGATAGGGTTATGGAGTTCTATTCTTTGCATTGCACAAGTATTGCTTGGGTTGCTTATGTGTTGGGTTAATATCATGTTGGGTTGACTTATGATGTTCCATATATGTGCGTAGGGATTGCAATTTCAGTCCATATTAATAAATTGAGTCATTTTGACCATATTTAATGGCTTGGATCACTCATATTTTAATTGGTCAAATATGGGCTTCAAACTATTTTTAAGAGTCTCTAGAAATATGGTCAAAATGGGTTCAATATGATATCCATTTGATCCATATTAGATAACTTGTTTTCACTTTCACTCAAAATTCTTAATTGGGCTAAAAAAATAAAAAAATTAATATTAATTTTCAAACTTAATTGAAAAACAAATTTTTTTGGTGGCAGGCTTGGGGGAGGGGGGTGGGGGTGCCCAGGCGGAGGGGCTAATTTTTTTTTTTTTTTTTGCAAAAACAGTTTTCTTTTGTTTTTGAAAAATAAAATTTTTTTAGGGGTAGCTTGGTCAGGGGGGTGCCCGGGTGGAGGGTGTAAATTTATTTTTGAAAACAATTTTTTTTTTGTTTTTGGAAAACAAAGAAATTTTAGGGGGTAGGTGGTGGAGGGGGTGCCCGGGGGGGGGGGGGGGGGGCGCCCCGGGGGGTATGTGGGGAGGGGTAGATTTATGTTTTTGAAAAACAAAGTTATTTAAATAGGTTAGAATCATTTTGTCCAAATCATATTTGACAAAATCCATATTTACCCATATTATATTTGGATGAATTGTAATCCAAATCATTTTTTCTCAAAACATATTAAACCCATGCAAATCCGATCCAATCCAACCGTTTGTCACCCCTATATGTGCATGTTAAGGTTATTTGACATTATGCATGGTTTTGACTAAATTGTGTCTTTTCTCAGGCATTGATGATTTTTATGCATAGGAACCATACTTAGTACATGTGGTTTGTATTAACCCATATTTCTTTTCTTTTTTCCAAACATTGTAGGTTTCGGCCATTGAAGAGCTTCTAGGCCACTTTGCAAGAAGACTTGGACTTTTCCCCCAGGTTGTTGGTGAGTCCTCAAGTTTGAGGATGGTGCCATTTGTTCTACCTTAGTAGTATTGCTTATGTCTAAAGACACTTATTTCCTTCCCTATTCTTGAGACTATTATTGTAAGTCTATATGTGCATAATGTACTTGTATATGGGCTATGCCCGAATGTTGTAATTCTGTTTAGATGGTTTAATGTGAGACAAAGTATTAGACTATTTCTTATGGATTGGTTTTATTGCCTAAACGAGAAGTCTATGTAAACTTCAATAAGCGAGGAGTCTATGTTAACTCCATATATGATATGTGAGAAGTCTAAGTATACTTCACTATGTAAATTTTTTTAATTTTTCCACATTTTTGACCTATGATATGTTATGATGAATGCTAAGGGCTAGTTCAAGTCTTCTTCGAAGACGAAAACGCCGATTACGTTTAGGGGGTGCTCCCCGGTCGTGACAGAAGACATTCAAAAAAAGAAAAAAATGGTTAAGTAGAAGTCCACATCTAAGTAATGGCACCAAGAAGTGATCATTGAGTGTTGCATTTTGAGGACAAAATAATAGAAATATTATTTTTTCCACTAGACATTTATAACACTTCTCTCACAAAAAATTGAACTTAATGGACAAAAGAATATGCCAATTTGAAGGTATATACTACTGATTAAGAGTTTACAGAAGAATTCGGGTAGGCACACGATTGCTATTCTCTCCATCAGATGCCTCGTTCCATAACTAGTCGAGGAAGAAGATGGGTCATAGGAAAAACAATATTTTTTACTATTTTATCCATTTGAATTTTTAAGTCAGCAAAAATAAATTGTTTTATGTGATTTTTAAGGTGACATGACATTTGTTAGTTTTGAGGAGTAAAAGTGAATTACTATACCAACGACAAGGATATTTTTGACCCCAAAATCCAATGAAGGGTATATTTAATCCATTTCTAATAGTTCAGCGTATTTTTCTGTTATACTATAGTAATTATTTATGTATCTTTAAAATTTGTGTAGTCAATTATATAAATTACACACATAATAGTTTATTTTACGCGGCTATTGAAAATAGAAGAAGATACGAACAGAGCTAAAACCCTAAACCCTAGCTCTGATAAGTTCACACCGTTGCTGAAGAAAAGCTCTGATAAGTTCACACCATTGCTGAAGAAAAACAAAAGTAACAGAGTAACCAATGGTGAAGGCATATCTCCGGTATGAGCCGGCGGCTTCTTTTGGGGTTATAGTATCCGGGGAATCAAATATTGTCTATGACAGCTCCGGCAAGCACTTGCTAGCGGCGGCGTTGGAGAAAATCGGTATATGGCATGTAAGGCAGGGTCTTTGCACTAAAACCCTAGCTCCTTTACCTTCACCGAACTCAAAAGGTCCCTCTCTTGCCGTTACATCAATGGCATCCTCTTCATCATCCCAAGTAAATCTTCTTTTCATTCTTTTTTTTTCCAGCTTTTTTTATCTACCTTGCTAAAATTCAGTTGTATTTCTCATCGCCATAGTGCTCCTCCTTTGTTCTGATATTGATATTTTTTGGCTGGTTTAATATGTTAATAAATGAAAAATTGGTTCCAAAACAGTTTGGCCATTATTGTGAAATGTTGTTTTAGAGATTGGCTTTTATAGATTGGTGAAGTTGTAGTTTTTTTTAGACGCTCCACCATTAACCTACTAGCAGCGGGGAAGAATACATAGCATGCCTTATAGTAAAAGCTTGGTCAAGGGGTCTATGTGGAAGGCGATCCAGTTAATTGAGAATGATTAGTTGTAAGTTTACACATGTTACTGTTTCACTTACATTAGTTGGAACTAAATGGGTCCAAATAGTCAAAAGAGCATGGAAGGTTTCATATAGCCCGTCCCAACTAGTCTAGGATTGAGGTGTATTTGATTGATTGATTTGGTTTTTAGATAAGTTCTGATACAGCATGGTAAATCGGGAAAAATTATTTCAAGTATGATTTCATCCAGATAAGTATTTTTTCCTGTATGCATCTAGGCTTTGGTTCTACAATAAAGGTGATGTAGAGTGCATGGTGTGCTATATGGACACATTGTGTTCGCGTCAAGTTTGGTAAACCAAATCTGGTAGTTTGGTCAAGAAGCGTCTATTACATTATTCATTGAGTTTCAAAACTGAAAACAATGCATTTCTAGATTATTAAAATAATATTCTTCTTGTATGATCTATTTGTAGTGATGTTCTGCATTCATGCTACTCTTTCATTTAAGATGTAGTTGTATCTTAAATGTAAGGCATTAAAGAGAATAATTTGGGCTTAGGGAAGCAGGAAAGCTTAAATGTCAAGATGGTTCCAAAGTCAATGTTGTGTTCTATGTTTGTTTGTTCAGACTCGATATTTTTATTTTGTTAGAGTGGTTTGTTTCATAGGAAAGATTGTGGAACTTATGTATGGTTTTAGTAGTGATAAATTGGACTTAATTGCAGATAGCAAGTGGTTATGCTGAAGGAAGCATTAGAATCTGGGATTCCGAGAAAGGTATATGTGAAACCACATTGAATGGGCATAAGGGTGCTGTGACGTCCCTTCGATACAATAAGCTTGGATCATTACTAGCATCAGGAAGCAAAGATAATGACATTATTTTATGGGATGTAGTGGGTGAGACTGGCCTGTTCCGCCTTCGGGGACATCGTGATCAGGTTTATACTATCTTCAAACTAGGCATAATGTACTTCCATTTCTGACTTCATCTTGTATTACTTGTGAATTTCTAATTTTGTTCCATTGCCATCTGTGTTGCAGGTTACAGATCTTGTTTTCTTAGATTCTGATAAAAAACTGGTAACAGCTTCTAAGGACAAGTTTTTGAGGGTGTGGGATCTTGATACTCAACATTGCATGCAGATAATAAGTGGCCATCATACTGAAATATGGTCCATAGATGTTGACCCCGAGGAAAGATTTCTGGTCATAGGTTCTGCTGACCCTGAACTTCGTTTTTATGCTATAAAGCATGAGTTAGCTGATGGACAATTGATTGCTAACAATAACGAAACAGATGTAAAGGACTTGCCTACTGAAAACAAATGGGAAGTACTGAAGTCATTTGGTGAAATTCAACGTCAAAGCAAGGATAGAGTTGCAACAGTGAGGTTTAACAAGTCTGGAAACCTGCTGGCTTGTCAAGTTGCAGGGAAGACAGTGGAAATATTCCGTGTGCTGGATGAGTCTGAATCTAAACGCAAAGCGAAAAGAAGAATCAGCAGGAAGAAGGAGAAGAAATCTTCCAAAGAAGGCCTTGAGGCAACAGAAAAAGGAGAGACAAATATTGGAGCTGAAGGAGGCAGCAATCCTGTTGTTACAGTCCTGGATATCTTCAAGCTTCATCAGACCCTACGGGCTGGAAAGAAGATCTCCTCAATTTCTTTCTCCCCAGTTACTTCAAAGAATTTACTGGCTACCTTAGCTTTGTCTTTGAATAATAATTTATTGGAATTTCATGCAATAGAAAACAATTCAACTAGTAAATTGAGTGCTATTGAGCTTCAGGGGCATCGTGCTGATGTCAGAAGTGTAACTCTCAGCTCAGATAACACTCTTTTGATGTCAACTAGTCACAGTGCAATTAAAATATGGAACCCTAGTACTGGTTCTTGCCTCCGCACAATTGATTCAGGATATGGTCTTTGTGGACTCTTTGTTCCGGGCAACAAGTATGCTGTTGTTGGTACAAAGGGTGGGACCCTGGAATTTATTGACGTTAGAAGTGGTACTTGTGTGGACGTAGTGGAAGCCCATGGTGGATCTGTTCAGTCAATTGCCTTGACTCCAGATGGGACAGGTTTTCTAACTGGCAGTGCCGACCACGACATTAAATTCTGGGAATTTCAAATGGTGCAGAAGTCTGGTGAAGTGCGTAATTTGACTTTGCTCTAAATTACTCTACACCTCCATCTTTCTTGATAGTGTAGTGCTATTATCTCTACTTTGCTTTCAGATTTTGGGATTTCTTGTTGTTGGATGGTTTACGAGAGGGATCCTTGGAATCTTGTGAAAAATATTATTTACACTTAAGTAATTACTCTACAGCTATAATTGTGCTCTTATACTTCTCAAAAAAAGAGGGCTATAATAGTGCTTTAAAGAAAAGAAATAAACAACTGATTACTGTACTTTAGTAATTCTATGGAACTGATCAGCAGACTGAGGTTCTCATCTGAATGGGCTCTATTTATCTACATACAGGGGTCTAAACATTTAACTGCATCTCCGACAAGTAGTTTAAAAATGAACGATGATGTTCTAGTTGTTGCTGCGAGCCCTGATGGTAAATTTATTGCTGTTGCCTTGTTGGATAGCACAGTAAAGGTAACAGTCTTTAACTTATTTGAATTGTATATGTTTTGATTAAAGTTTGACATTCTCATTTCTTGGGACTTGGAAGTATTCATCATGAAAGTATTTTGTGAAATTATCTGGTCAAATCTCTTGGCTCTTTTTCTTGGAGTTTGTAATTACTCTTCACTCCTGGTACTGACTTTTACTATATTACAAGCTGTACCTTTTCAAAAATGAAGAAGATAGTTTGTTGATGCACTATTTGGTACTTATTTTTTGAGAAACAAATGATGCCTGCTTGTCGTATTGGTTTTTTAAGGCCTTGCAATTGTGTTGTTCACCATCTATCTTTCCGTTCAATTCTGAGTTTAATTTTAGTCATTTGCTTGCTCATTGTTTCTTACTTAACATATGTTTATTTTTGATGCTTTATGAGCTACCTCTAAGCTTATGGAATTGAAAAAGACATTTTTCATTGTTAATTGTTACACTCAGTTATTTCACATATGACCAAAGATCAGGGATTTGAGCCAAGGAAGCAGCCTCTAATGCTTGCATTAGGGCAGGTTGCCTACATCACACCCCTTGGGGTCCTTGGTAAAAGTCAACCTACTTCCTAATAAATTTTTTCCCAAACATAAACCCATCTAAACAGCCCGGGAAAGGCTTGAGACTGAGGCAAGATCCTAAAATCATCTACCTAAACTTATGTCTTGCTCGACTTCTAGGTTGCTTTCGTTACACTGTTAAAACTTTTAAATAGGATTGTTTTTCTGTTGCATCATTGTATTTTGTAGTTTACTCAATGCTTTTATGTTTTATTTCATGTCAAGGCTCCTTTTTATGCCCGATCTTATTTAGACCTAATATTTATGACGTCTACATGTTCAGGTCTACTATATGGATTCACTCAAGTTCTTCCTATCACTCTATGGGCATAAGTTGCCTGTATTGTGTATGGATATTTCTTCAGATGGGGATCTGCTTGTCAGCGGCTCTGCGGACAAAAATGTGAAGATTTGGGGTTTAGATTTCGGGGACTGTCACAAGTCACTTTTTGCACATGCTGATAGGTGCTTTGGTTAAATCGTTAAGTAATCTAGTATTCAACTAGGTAACATTTTGCGATTAATAAATGCTGATACTCTCTTTTCATGGCAGCGTTATGGGAGTTAAGTTTGTGCGCAACACCCATTACTTTTTTACTGTGGGGAAAGATCGTCTGGTGAAGTACTGGGATGCTGATAAGTTTGAGTTGCTTTTAACCCTTGAAGGTCACCACGCGGAAGTTTGGTGTCTTGCCATGAGCAACCGTGGGGATTTCATCGTTACTGGATCTCATGATCGGTCAATACGCCGTTGGGATCGCACTGATGAGCCCTTTTTTATTGAGGTATTGTGTGTTAATGTCTTAAATACTGTCTCGATTATAGACAGTTTAAGTAATTATAAGTTGCTACTTGGATTTGCAGGAAGAGAAAGAAAAGAGATTGGAAGAGATGTTTGAATCAGACATTGACAATGCATTTGAGAATAAGTATGGATCAAAGGAAGAAATTCCAGAGGAGGGAGCTGTGGCATTAGCAGGGAAAAAGACTCGAGAAACTCTTACTGCCACAGATTCGATCATCGAAGCACTGGACATGGCAGATGCAGAACTGAAGCGAATTGCTGAACATGAGGTTTCTTTTCTGCTTAACCTAGGAGGCATCTTCTTACTGTTCTTCCTATACTGGAACAAGAGTTAGAGGAACAAATTTAAATTAGAGAGTTTTTAGGTTTGATGCATATTTTTTTTTTTTAGACTTAAGCCTACTAAATAGAACATTCATAAAATGATTTTGGAGTATCCAAAATATTTTCGGTGCAACTTATGAACAAGATTTTTATAAAGAAACTGACTAGATAAAGGTTGTCAAAGAGGCGGTTATCTAAATATATGTATCTTTTCCTTGCTTTCTCTTCTTCTTTGGAACCAGGTAATTGGTTGTGGAGGGTGATAAGTGCTAGTTAATTAATTTTTTTTTTTTATAAAAAAAGAATCTGTTATAATTTTTTTTGGACTTGGTAATTTCTTGAATGGAGACTACTACTGTTTACATGTAGGAGGACAAATCAAAGGGCAGAGTTTCAGAATTCAGGTCTAATTTTCTCATGCTCGGGCTATCTCCTTCTGATTATGTTCTTCGTGCATTGTCTAGTGTGCATACTAATGATCTGGAGCAAACGTTAATGGTAAGTGATTATTTTGAAGATTATATTTTAATTAGGAAAGTCCAGTTTTTTCAGTAATTACTTCCTGACCTAAAATGTTATCCAACTGTTTCAATTCAAATGCCATCTTTATGATTCCATACACTTGAGTTTAGAGCTTTGACCATGCATATTTTATTAAACTAAATTTGGAAAATTTCTACCTAGAGACGTTGTGCCTAATTGTGGGCCCCCAGTTAGGTTTATTTTTTTTTATAATGGAAGCTTATTGGTCCCCGTCCCATTTAACTTCTGATGGTGCGTAATTAAAGATAAACAGTCCTTTTGAGGGTAGTGAAATTAATCTGAAACTAGCCCAAATGGAAATCTTAAGTTCTACCTCAGAGGGTTTATGATTTTTGCCTAATTGTGTTTTGAGCATATTTTTGGACTTCTTTTGTCGTTTGTAATTGTTCTATGTATTCTACATGATTGATTTTTATTGCCTCTTTGAAGCTTTTATAGCATTCTTACCATTACCAACTAAATTATGTCTGCCTTAACTGTCGAATGACTTAAAAATAGACCAGAACCTTCTTTCCAGTTGTGTAGATTAGTCCATTAGATGATGGATATGCATGATAGTTCTTACTAGATATAATCAAGTAATAATCAAACTTCCTGCTTTGAGTATGGACACTAGTATGTTTCTGTTCCTGGAGCCTATCTGTGGTTGAAATGGAGTCGATTGGAGTTCTGTGTTTTACTCAAAATTCATATCATGCCTCGAATCCATCTGCTTGGAAGGTATCCAAAAATGACCTTATGTGGTCATTCTCTCATCATGTGTCACCCAGGAAAAGACTCCCAATATTTTCCTACCTCATATTATCTGGTGTCTTGTATAATGACATCATTGAAAAACATAGCTTTAGTTTATTCTTGCTCTAATGCTTGACACAAGGGTTGTATATCTCTCACTCCAATAATTTGTTATCCTACTCAATTCCAGAAAATCAATAATTCAACTTACTAAGCTTTACACATTAACATTTTTTATCTCTTTGAATTTGTCTTTTCAATTGAGTTTAAATGGTCTTGTATCCTTTCAATTTTTATTTTGTCTTATATATATGATTATATTTCACATACTCTTTGCAGGCCTTGCCCTTTTCTGATGCTTTGGACCTCTTGTTGTACCTGGAGAGTTGGGCCTCTGCAATCGATAAGGTTAATATTTTCTTTCAAGAAGATGTGAAGTTTGTTGCATGTATTTATATTATAAAACACTAATATTGTGTTTGAACTTTTGAAAACAAAGTAATTGAATTGAATTTGTCACATTAAGGTCAATCTCTAAAAGAGTGGAGAATCCGTAATTTCAGTAGTAGTCAACAATTTTCTTTTTCTGTATTTTTTGTATAAAGTAAGGCAATCAACAAATCTTTGCAGGTCAACATCAACTAGGTAGTATTATGTTTCTGGACTTGTAATTGTACAAAGTATGCTTACTTGAGTGAAGTTCTTGTCTTGTGTTGTTTATAGTTATGTCCAATCTCGAATTTTACAGTAATTATCCTTCTAATGTTCTTGCAGGTGGAACTTGTTGGTAGGGTTGCAGTACTGCTAGTGCAACTTCATCATCACCAATTGGTTTCAACTGTCTCTGCCAGACCCCTCATTACCCGTCTAAGCGACAGTCTTCCTGCAAAAGTCAAAGTAAGTTTGATGAACTCATTTGCTACGACTTCTTGAGAGATTTTAGTATAAGTTGAAGATGTTCCTTGGTTTTGACTTCTCTGAAATTTGAAACTGTTCAACCTTGCCTCGATGACTTACACTACCTGCACATCTCACCCCTTTCTAGTATCGTTGTATAAATTAAGCTTGTAAATGCAGAAGCACTGATAGGGGATTCTATTTTTGACATGAATTCTGACTATCACAGGAACGCAAAGATATTATGGGTTTCAACCTTGCTGGAATGGATCATTCCACGGTAAGTCTCTTTAATTTTGATTGTCATTCTCTTTTCCAAGTTCAGAAAAATGTGAGTAGCCTATTTCTGTTGTCCTCAGCAATTTATGTCTTCGCGTTCGGACGCTGTATTTCGAGATAAAAAGACTAAATTATTGGAGATACGCTCACACAATGCGAAGCGTACTGAAGAGAGGGAAGATACGAAACAAGAGAAGAGGAGAAAGAAGAAACAAAAGAAGTCGGATGGACATGTTTGGTCATGATTTATTCTACCACGCTTGTACCTTTCTATATGCCTTCACTTGTTAGTGTTCCCTCTGGAGGGGAGGGGTGGGGGTAACAATTTTGGTCATACAACTTCAGCAAGTATGGTTAAAACTTTGATATAAAATTTGTATATAATGTTGTTATTGAGTTGTAAAGACTTCTGTAGCCCTAACTAGCAATTGCTTCATTATTACCAATCATATTGAATTGCAACATGATGAGTTTTAATTTCTTAAATGACAACAACTTTGTACTGATAACTGTTTCTCCTTGCTGCCTGAAAATAGAACATTCCAATGGTCAGATTTAGAATATAATTAGGATTTTAAACAGTAACCTGTTATTTTTGAAAGTGCATTGCATGTTAACATATTTTATGATCTTTGTACTTAGTAGTAAGATCTGTGTATTATATATATATATATATATATATATATATATATATATATATATATTACTTTTTTTTGAAAAATATGTTCTTTACTGTATCAAGTTCCTTAAAAAATAATAAAATAATTTGCAAAGTAGTATTCTATATTGATCGTGTCCTCCTCACCTTCAAACTCTAACTTATTTCATCCCATCCCGTGTAGCGCCATTCCCATCTCTCATAGTATTTCTCTTTTAGATCATATGCAATTTTTTTAAGGATAATAATCCACTAATTTTCTTTCCTAGTGAACATACCCTAGATTTGAATTCTTTTCTAGAAGAATCCTGAACAAAATGATACAAAAATTAAACTAAGCACATAATGGGTTGAAAAACTAAACTGAGCATTTCTGGGTTTATTGCAGCAAAGATTAATAATACAAAGATTAATGACGTATGAATTATTTTTTACCAAGTGTCTGCTCATTGGTTACCCCTGAATAATTATGGGTTTTTCTATTATTAATTGGGTCGAAGTAGATGATTGTTTGCTAATATTTTGTATATAAGTGTCTGCTCATTGGTTACCCTTGAATAATTATGGGTTTTTCTATTTTTAATTGGGTCGAAGTAGATGATTGTTTGCCAATATATATATATATATATATATATATATATATATATATATATATATATATATATACACATTCAATTAAGATCACAAACGTCATGTGGTGATATATTTACATTTTCAACTAGTAAATACTAAATAACTCACATTTAAAATATTGTATTGATTTGTATTGGATTTATTTAGCAACAAACAACTCTCTTTAGACAATAAAATTTGTAAGCTGATTTATTTAAATAAATTTACTAGTAAAAATATAAAATATAAAATAAGAGAATTTGCACTAACATCTTTCTCATTACCCACTTTTTTTTTGACGAATTAGTTGTACCAAAATTTCTCTATTGATATCATAAATTGATCTTTCATATTTACTTATGGGGAACATAATGCATGCATTCAATTCAAAACATATGATGGGGTTGTTAATATTGTGTCGAAGTCTGACGTAATTAGGCTCTTTCTAGGTGTAAGAATCCATGAAATTTTTTATAGTAAACAATAATAACAAAAATAAGCTTTGCTCTTGAACTAGAGGTGTTTTTTATATAAATTTTTTTTGCAAGAACAGAAAAAAATCAAAAATATTATCAGAGGTTTTACCTAGATACTAACAATGAAGTGAGAGAGAGAGTAAGCTAGCGTTTGACCATAGATTTCCAAATTTTTTTGACAAATATCATTTGGATGAAAATTTGGGTGAAATTTTACCATGTGTTTGGCCATAGTATTTGGGAAATATATTTCATTTTTTTAGAAAATTTAATTTATATCCATAAGTTTTAAAAACTATCAAAACTAACCATAAGTTTGTATTACAAGTCAATTGCATTTTCGTTGCAACAAATAACAAGTAATATCCATGACACTAGAGCAATGTGCTAGTTTGGACATCATTCCATACATCATGAAATAGACAAAGCACATGACTTTGTTATCCTAAGCCTATTGTTCATCATTTTAATCAACAACCATATTATCACTTTCATATTTCAGCAGTACTTTGGTATTTCACGTAAAAAATTCTGTAATACAACACAAACAACTATTATAGAAGATGTTTTTGTAAAAGATAAAAGTTTGAAGTAAAATTTTAATTTTTAAAAGATCTCAAAAATAAGATTTGGCCGAAAAATTAGTATTGGAAAATTTGAGATATTTTTCCAAATTGTAACATTATATGGATAAACACTATTTGCTAAATTTTTCTCAAATATTATTTGGAAAATCGATGGCCAAACTTGGCCCTAACAAGAGAGAGAAACATATTCCATTAACAGAGATAATATTCTTGTAATTGAGATAATAATGGAGAGAAAAAAAAAGGAGATCTTGTTATGAGTTCCAAAAAATAAGCACATTAATGACCCCAAAAAATAATAAAATTACGTGTATTATTTTAACTGTCATATTTGTAATTAAAAATTTAATTCTGTAAATAAAAAAAGTATATTTTATATTGTAAATTAAAATCTGAAACACAATATCCTCGTAAGTTTACCCATAAAAATACTAATTACGACATACTTCTCCATTTTAAATGTTTTATTTTTTAGTTTGTTATAATATTCTCCTCTTCTTCCATGTCATTAGTCGATATGTTTGATCATTATTTATTTATGTTTGTTACTCTACAAATAACCATTTCATAACTATATCACGAGTCAAATTATAACATTGATAAAAACTTGAAAAAATCAACATACAAATAAATTTAACAGATGGAAAGAGAGCAGTAATAATTAGAGTAAATTAGAAGGGGAGAAATTTTACTATCTAAATGTTGTTAGACCTATGGCATTTGATTCTACATAATATTATTCGATATGGATATACATAGTTAGACAACGATATTGTATATGAACACATGCATTTATTAAGCTCGTAAAGATAATATATTGGGATAATTGTATAGAATGACAAACTAATAATATAAAATAAACATAGTAGCTACCCTTTGATTTATTTGTGTTCCATAGCAAACTGTTTGTCAGTCTCTCCCTCTCTCATATTCTCGCTTGCCACTCTCCCTCGCTCGCGCTTCCTGTCGCTCGCCTCTCTCGCTTGATACAATAGAATTGTATAAATTGTGTTTCCAATTGTATAAAGCGAGAGAAAATTGTATAAACGCATGCAAATACATATATCTTCGTCCTATACACTTATAATTATACAATACAAATATTTCCCTGCCCAAGTCTCTTTTGCCTTTCTCATTTTATACAAATTCAAATTGTATATAATTTCTCTCTTTATCGTTTTATACCATTCAATTCAATTGTATATTCCCTGCACATGTCTCTTTTTGCCTTTCTCTTTTTCTCGTTTTATACAAATTTAAATTGTATATCATTTCTCTCTTTCTCATTTTATATAATTCAATTATGCCTTTCTCGCTTTCTCGTTTTATACAATTAAAATTGTTATAATTTCTCTCTTTCTCGTTTTATACAATTCGTTTAATACAATTCGCTTCAATTGTATATGTATAGCGAATTATACATATATAAGTTTACTATAAAGCACAATTATGAAAACTTTGTTATTGCACACAAATATAAAATTTATGTTTGCTATATGTGAAAGTTGCCCTAATATATTTCACTATTGTTATGCGTGTGGATGTAATGTATTCACTACTAAGCGTGTGGATATAATGTATTTTATTATTATTATGTACATATGCATAATATTTTGTCACATTTTGAAACTAAAATATTGTCACATTTTGTAATTACTGTAAAACCTCATTAAATTAATACTTCGCAAATTAATAATCTCTCTAAGATAATATTTTTTTACGATCATAACTTGAGCCAATGGAAAAAGTCACCTATCTCGATAAATTAATAGGATAATAAGAAAACCCCTATACAAATGTATAGTTTCATTAAAATTATAAATTAATAATTCTTTAAAAGTATAAATATATCTAATCCAATTTAGTTATTTGTGATTCTATTGTTTTTTTTTGTTGAACTTTAAATCTAGTTGAAGTTCATCTCTAACATTTTTTTTTCATTCAAAAGTTTCGATGTTATCTTTTGGAACTGCACCATAAAATTGTAAGGAGTTCTGGATCCAATAACTGCTCCCTTACGCATAACTAGTTTCAAATGTATTGTACATATTCAACTTCATCATCAACGTTATTTTCTTATGAGATCCACAATTTCTTCTAAGTTCCGGACCTCTGAGCATGTATCATTTTCCTATATAATCCAATAGGTCATTGACGTCCATTTTATTCCGGTAATCGAATCATTAATCATAACCTCAAGTTCATGAATGATGTTTTCACAAATGGGTTTATTCAAATTCTCTGAGATTTCATCATTCAAACAAATTTTACTGCAGTGTCAAAAATAATTTGTTATTATATCTCTTTCTGAACATTATATTTGTCGTCCAAGCCGGCATTGCAAAATTGATAGCATACAAAACATTAATCTTTCATGGATCAATTTGTCTCACTTCATAAGCCTTCTAATATCTACTATAAAATTTGTTGCGATAATACATCTTGAAACCTCTTATTATCCTAGCATCACAATATTAATCTCAAAATACTCTTAAAATAATAATTTTTCATTTATTGGTTAAATAATATCTCTACGAAATGATAATATTTTATGATTTTAACTATATTAATTTAGTAAGGTTATACCGCGAGTAAAGTCTTGTTATTTACTGTAATTGGAGGCATAACTAGTGCTATATAGAAAATACAATTTCTTTCTGTAAATTAAGAAAAGCTATAAAATTTTATGGTCAAGTGCAAGTTGGTGTACCCAATAGATTAGGTTGAGCCCCACCTGATGAGGAGAGAAAAGTTTCCACTTGAACATGGATAATTATCCTTTGGTGTTAAAAATAGCCAATTATAGATAATTAGTTAAAAAATTTAAAGGTTAGACTCAAGATCATTTGAATAGAGTTTAAATGTCAAATCATTTAATTCCCCTTAACCAGTTTAAGAAAATTCTCAATTGAATCCAATTTTATCTTTAATTTTAACTCATTTTAAGACTCTTTATTTGTATTGATGTAACGTATGTTCCTATATTAAATATAGAAATTACTATTTATTTTATATCTTCAAGGATTTATTTATTTTTAAAAAAAAATTCATGAGTTGAAATTTAAATTGTGGTCCCAAAATTTAAATAAAAATATATTATAATTATTGAGACTAAGCGGGTTGAAAAGGACGGGTCAAGAACCAACCCATCCCAGAATCCTACCCGATTTCTATTTCGACTTATTTTAATATCTCCAATTTTAACTCAACTAACTTATTTGACACCCCAAATTATCATTTATCACTTTATGTGGGAAAATCCAAATTAGCGTAACAACAATTGAGAATTGAGATCATCATCATTATCAAGTGTAGAAAGAAACTAACAAAACATTAAACTTTAAAACAGAACAGATAAGCTGATGTAATTCCTGTTACAAGAAAAATAGGAGATAACTTGAGAAGCCTGAAAAAAAAATGTAAAAGAAATTTAAGATTGTTGTTATAAAGAAATTTAAATGTGTGCTACATAGTGTACAAATTACAAAATAATTGCATGAGTTTTATTTAGGAAACACACAAAACTACTCATTAAGGTAGAGTTTCACCATAGTTTTTTTTTCTCTTTCTTAACCGTGGTGTCTGGACTAACTTTGATGCACCTTAAATAATTTTACGGGATTCTTGTCACCTCCCACCAACAATAGAAGACATATGAAAAGAATCACCTAGTCATGTTTTTTATCTCCACTGAGTTTTAAACCTATGACCTCAAGGTTCTCAACCACTTCATTGACCACTAGGCCACACCCTTGGATGCAGTTTCGCTATAGGTTTAAGATCATATTTTGAAAATCTGTCTTGAAAAAAATTTCAATATACAAAAACTAGATGAAATTTCACTCACTTATAAAAAGTGAAATCTTTTCCTAATAAATACATGTTCAAATTCAAAATTTATGATCATACGAAAGCTATTAGTAGATACATTGTCCAAAAATGCACGTAAACAACAAACACGTTTCTATAGTATAAAAAAAGGGAAGGCCCAATGATAATATATTGACAACCAAGAAGCCATAAACTTATATATTTTTCTCTCAACAAGACAAACATGAAAGTAGAGAAAATGAGAAATGTTGTTGCAATATTATTATTGTTGATAACAATAATAATATTGTTGGTACAACATGTAGAAGGCATAATAAATTGTGATGAAGTTGAACATTCTTTGTCACCATGCATAAGTTATCTAATTGAAGATGTTCAACCTTATCCTTCTTGTTGTAATGGTGTTAGAAATATCAAAGGAATGGCTCCAACAGTGAGTGATAAAACATCACTATGTATTTGTCTAATGAATGCTGCTAAACGTTACTCAAACCTCAAAGAGGATGCACTACAAACTCTTCCTCACAAATGTGGTATCAAACTTGACTTTCCAATTTCAACAACCTTCAATTGCCAACTGTAAGTCCTTTTATTTTTTGAGACATGACATGACTCTAGATAAGAAGATTAACGGTACAAGGGTAATAGTAGCTAGTATTAGGTTGTATATATACACGTATAGTATCTTATTCTCCTAATTTTTACTATTAACTGTTGTTTCATTTGTTTTGTTTATCATGTTATTTTATTGTCGGTTTTTATTCTTCCTATATTCCTCTCTGTCTATCCACAAAAGATTTATCGAAAATGACCTCTCAGACTATCTATAAAAGTACTCTACGTACATTTTACCTTCTTTATATTTCACTTAATTATCAAATTACATTCTATAGTAAATTAAAATGTCATATATATGAGATATGAGCATGTAAACTCTTCTTTTAATCTTTATTTATTTCTAAAAGAGAAATAATTTGGTCTAGTGTCACTTTAGAGAATTAAACAGATACTAATAAACCTTCTTCCAATATCATTCATCCTTACACCTCCAAAAATACATATAATCATTAATTATTCATTTATTTAAGAAAAAGATGAGGGTACGTAATCTAGTTAAATAGTCACTACAAAAAACGTGATATATAGCTACAGAATTAAATTTGTCACTAATTATTTATTTTTAAAGATAAAATTTACTTTCCGTACTTAAATATATGAGACACATACTTTTAGTGACGAAACATAAAAATCCGTAGCAAAATTTTGTCCACTAAAGTTTCTCATCAAAAAATCAATTGGTGACATTTGTTAAGTAATGTTAGTCACAAATTTAAAGTTATCGGTGACACATTATTTCGTCACTAATAATGTATCCAATTCATGAAAAAATATTTTTTGTCTTAAAATTTATAAATTTTTGGACACAAAAATATTTCATCTTAAAATATATGTTGTTACCACATCGACAAATTAGAGTTCGTAGTTAAATATTATAAGTTGTAGCTACAAAATTTTAGATTTAATTGCGACATTTATTTCGTCACTAATAATATAAATTATTGGTGACAAAGATTTTATTGTCTCTAATCAATCTGCGATTTAGTGACAACAAAAAAAAGTTGTCACAAAATATGTAATATAGTGACGATTTAAAATTTGTAGTGAATAATTCAACTATTTGCTACGTAAAAATTCATAGCTAAATACATTGTTTTTGCTACAATGTTCATAATTACAAGTGACAACTTACAAAAAGAATAATACAAGTGCTTCATAAAAACTAGACAGAGTCTATTCGTTAATTGGCAAGTGAAAATATTAAAACTAACGAATTCGGTCGATTTTGTAAAAATAAAAAAGTTCAATACATCAATTTTTTTAAAAAAATTACACAATTATAAAATACATCATTTGAAAAATACAATCCAAGTTATAAGTATTGTGAGTGGGGCACGGTTCTACCACTAAATCACTAATATTTGTTGGTTTAACATCTTTGTTTTTTATTTGATACACTTTCATTGATAAAGACGATAAAAAAATATAATTTCTCAAGTCTCTGTGCTAATTTTTGTGCTTGTCTATTGATTTGTGATTGATAAACTACATAGATTAAGTTGATTTATTTGCTTATGTATATGAATATGTACATATTTAATAGTAATTACACATACGTACGTAGAATAACTATACAGAGATAACATCAACTTACAAACTTAGACTTTGCAAATGTGCGATATATTTCATGAATTTGTATTAACTTTTTCCATCACTGTTGAAAATTGAAATAAACTAAAAAATGAAAGCACAAATAAAAGAAATGAACCAACAAAGATTTCAAATATATTATGATGAAGAACTATAGTTATGAATATCGATGTTCAAATTGAACTGATTAATCATTTTTTAAATAAAATTGAAAGTTTAATTTTATATAATTTATAATTATATTGAATAATATTTAAAATTTACAAAAATAAATAAATAAATAAAATTGACAAAATCGTACTGAATATATTTGAAGATATTTTAAAAAAATATATTGTTTAATTAAAATATAATCTACATTTGAATGAATTGTGGGTGGTAAATTTCATGCATTTGTGTATGAGTATAAATAATCATATAATATATTGTTTCTACAAAAGTTAAATTAGAAAGAAGTGAATGAAGTAAAAAATAAAATAAAAATGAAAGACAAGAGAGAGTTGATCTGATGGTAGCACTCTTCACTTCCAACCTTAAGGTTGTGAGTTCGAATCTCCAAGACAGCATAACGTGCGAGCTCCTGGTCAGGAGTTGAAAAATTTAAACATAATACATTTAATAACAAAATAATTTTTTGTATATAAAATATAGTCATATTAGTGACGAAATTAAATTTACTTCAACTACGAAATACATACAACTTTAGAGACAATTGATTTCGTCACTGATTGAAGTAAAATAATTAGCGACGATATAATTTTATCGATAGTAATAACTTTTTTAGTGACAAAGTATAATATTAACTATAAAAAAATATATTTCTTACGAGAAATAAATTTGTCACAAATTTTTAAAGATTTGGGAACGATTTTTCTATTTGTAGTTAATATAATACTTTTAGCGACGAACAGGGGCGGACCCACAGAGGGTCAAACCCACTTCATTAAAAAATAATACCGTATATATATGTATATTCGATCAGTTTTTAAAATTTTATATGTATATATTAACATTTGACTCCACTAACACAAGTGTGACCCTTCACCCAGTGGTGAAGAGGACTTGAATTTCCCAGCCTGCCTGAGTTTGAATCCCTATTTCCATATTTTAGTTTTATTTTTTATATCTTGAACCCACTTTGTGAAAATCCTGGGTCCGTCACAAGCGACAAAGCACTAAATCATCTTTGTATACTTTTAGTGACACACATTTAGTGACGACTGAGTGACAAATTATTTTTCATCTCACAAGATTTTTAGTGACGATATATATTTATAAATGACGAAATTATTTATCCCTGATAATTGAATTTGTTGTAATGAGTGCTCGTGATTATAAGGACTGTGTCCTAACATGACAGTCGACAGATAAAAAGTATGGAATATTTTCTTTCCAAATTTGCCCTTATGTTGAATTAGTGGATTACTAATTTAGAGAGATGTTAGGGAGAGATATTTTTTTTAGACAAATACTTTTATGATTAAAATTACAAAATATCCTTCTCAACTCTCAAGTAATGCACACAATTCTTTAAAAATGTAAAAAACTCCATCTATCCAATAATAGTTGTCTAATATTGATTTGACTAAAGTCGTCAATGTGGGTTAGGTTAGTTGCGCCGGCCTAGCCTAACCGGAGATTTAATAGTGGGTTAAGATTTTTGGAGCCAATTTAAGAAAAGAGTTTTTTAGCTCAACCTGAATAAGTCTGTTGATTTATGGGGCTTGATAAATATAAGTAGGGTCGGCCTGTGGACCAATAAAAATTAATTTAAAAAATAGGGAAAATGCATAAGTACGCCCTCAACCTATGCTCAAAATCTCAGAGACACACTTATACTATACGAAGGTCCTATTACCCCCATGAACTTATTTTATAAATAATTTTCTACCTCTTTTCGACCTACGTGGCACTAGATTGAAAAAAAATGTCAACACACGATGGGCCCACAAAATAGTGCAAACAATTAGGTTAATATTTCTATTTAGATATTTATACTTTTACTTGAAAAAAAGTATAATAAATATTATAAAGATAATTTTATTTGTGGATTTGATTAAATAACATTAACCTAATGATATATTATTTTATCGATATTATGATAATATTTTTAAATTATAATTTATAATTTAATTTAATAATTATAAAACAAATATAATTTTTTAAAAACTCGGCTGAACTGACAAGCCTGAGCCCACATACTTGTGGGTTGGGCCGACTATTTTCTGGCCCACACCAAAAATGGGATAGCCTAACCTGACCCGTAAAATATCAAAGCATGTATGAGTTAGCTTGGATGGGGTGAGATAGTACATATTGACAGCTCTAAATTTGTCATATGGATTATAAAAACGTAAA
Organism: Solanum sitiens; assembly: GCA_016801875.1. Taxonomy (NCBI): domain Eukaryota; kingdom Viridiplantae; phylum Streptophyta; class Magnoliopsida; order Solanales; family Solanaceae; genus Solanum; species Solanum sitiens. The sequence goes on along the minus strand of JABWTJ010000158.1, from coordinate 1,311,412 downwards.
TGATAGGAGTAATTTTATTAAATCATTTTTATTAAATATAAGTCATCTAAACATTGAAAAATTAATACTCTCTGTCCTTAATTACTTGTTCATTTTTCCCTTTTTAGTTGTACCTAATTACTTGTTCATTTTGACAAATCAAGAAATTACAAATTTTTTCTATAATGCCCTCAACTTTATTATTTTGAAGAATGTAGAACTTATTGTGAATCTTAAGTTTTTAATTCATCTATTTCATAATTAATAGGGTAAAATGGTAAACTCATTATATCAATTTTTTTTTTAATAGGTGTGTCAATTTAAAGGTGGACAGGTAATTAGGGACAAAAAGAGTAGTATTTAGTAGAACGGGTAAAACAGATATAAAAATGATAAATTATTTATTAATTTTATAAACTGAACAATATTATTGAAGATCCCAAAATAGTATAATAAATAATTAAAAATGAACGAAGTGAGTATGAACTAGAAGCTATATATCTCATATTTATTTTCAAGCATTTTAATTTATTCAATACAATAATATAATAAACCAGTAAAAATGGACGAACTGACTGTAAACCAGAAGCATATCTCATATTTATTTTCAAGTCTTTTGATATACTCGATGCTTAATTAATTATAGCTTGACTAATTTTTTCTCTTTTTTTTTTTACAGCATCAGCTAAATGGGAGGCCTATGAGGTTCATCACTATTATGCCATACATAATTGAGAAATATCTACTTATCTATTTATTGTTGTATTATTGTGTTTAAAAACAATAAATCAGATTTTCAGAATAAATTGGAAATGAGAAACTAGATTTTTATCATAGAAAATATTCAAAATTACAAAATGTATGGTATGTTCTTAAGAAATTTAATATTTTCATTGTAATCGAAGTTATGAATTATTTATTTTATTGTGTGTAGCGATATCTCAAACGCAAATAACTTTGTTGAATTCAAAGTAGGTAACAAATCACACAAAGACACCATTTTTCTTTGTAAAAAAATAGAGAAAATGGCCAAATGATCCTCCAATCTATAATTGGATTTTCAACTACAATCTTATACTTCACCGGGATCCTAAGGCTGCTCCAACCAAAAATATGAAACTGAGCGAAGTAAAGTAATCAAAGAGGAACCCCTGAGTTATTTTAAAGTGGAATTACACACTTGACACGTGTATTTCATCATTTAATGATTATTTGTTTTAAAAAAAGTTCTCATCCTTCCTCTTTCTTTCTTTCCCACTCATTTCTTCAACCCTAACTCTACTGAACACCATTTTTTACCTCAATAAATTTTTATATCTCTAACATCTTATAAAAACAAAAATTCAACTCACCTTTTCATCTACTCCGAATCTCTAGAGTCTAGAAAATAACGGTCCTAATTAATCAAATCTTTTATCCAACTAATTCAATAATTTTTTCATATTTTTTTACATTTCGTTCGATTTTCTTCCTTAGACAATTTCAAATACACATTAAACGGGTCATAAACATTCAAGATCATATTCATCCCATGAAGATTCCACCGATAACTCAAAATAATCATGGATGAGAAGACCAATTTGTAACACCAATTTATGAAACCTCTCTCTCTTCCCCATTTTTTATTATTTCTCCCTCTAAACTTTTCATGATTAATTTATAATTTGAGTTTTTGATTTTGATTCTTCATGAATTTTAGAAGAACATGTAGGATCCTTCTTTTAAAATGTAGAAGAATTTTTTTGTTTTAGTTCCTTTTATTAAGTTCGAAAGTATTTTTTGGGAAAATGAACAAGTACCTCTTAGACTATGACATAAATTTCATACACACACTTTAACTAAACTAAGGTCCTATTACCCTCCTGAAGTTTTTTTTTTTGTAATTTTGTGCACCTTTTGTCTTACGTGGCACACTCCGTAACTCCACGCAATTGAGGCGCGTGAGAGATATTTGGATGCCAACGAAGGCAAAAAGGTGCACAAAATTATAAAAAAATAAGTTCGGGGGGAGGGGGGAGGGGGGAGGGGGGAGGTAATAGGACCTTAATTTAGTTAAAGTGTGTCTTTGAGATTTCGGTCATAATCTAGGAGGATAATTGTGCATTTTCCTATATTTTTTCAATATACAATTACTTCACTTTAATTTTGTTACTCTAGAATCCATCACTTTAAAAAATAATAATTAATGAGTATGTTTTTAAAAAAGAAAAAATATTTAATGTGTTAGATATGTTCTAAATAAGTTTATTGAAAAATTATTTATTCATTAAATATATTTATTATTGATAATTTTTATTCAAAACATTCATTAAAAAAGCTCCAACAATGATAATGGTGAAAAATGTAAAAGATAAAATAAAATAGGCAACTCACTCTCTCGAAAAGAGTGAAATACACTCTCTATGTCAACTCAACACTTAAAGGGTTATTTATTCCATTTTACTGTAGTTCGGAGGGAGGGGGTAATAGGACTCTCGCGGAGAATAGATGTGTAGTTAAAAATTCGATAATAGGTTGGGAAGCCATTTGGTCATTTTCCCTAAGAAAATACAACGAAGAAGATCAGAAAATTTGATTAGATAAATGAGAAGATCCCTATTTACTTATAAAACATATGATAATATTAACATGTGTACTTGTGTCTTATCAGAAAAGTCTCAACTCATCTAAAATACACATGCAACATATTCAATGTGAAAAGATACTTTTCAAATATCATCATTTCTCTTGATATCTTTTTAAGAAAAACACATCATTATCGACTATATAGCATATTAATGGACCACCATTTAATCTTAAATTAGTGTAATGATTCTTCAAATAATTTTTTCTTTATTGCATCCTTTTCAGCGATTAGAGCGTTCCTATAGCAACCCCAAGTTATTTATGACTTGTTGGGACTGACAGTTCAATCACCTGACCGTTTGTTGGTTTGTGCAAGTTTCTGTGTTTTGAAGCATTTCAATCTTGAACGGTTGATTTTGATCAAAATTAATCATAAACTAACATTGACAGTTTCCTCCTCCTCTCACCTGCATGACAAATTATTTGTTAGCTTTGGGAACCCATTTAAGTAAGAGACCCTAATATGTAAACAATGATGTAATAAGTGATTTTTTTCTCCAAAAAGGCATATAGGTTTTCTTCAACTTAGGACTAGCACCATGTCCCCAATTCTTTATTTTTTCTTTTATTTGAAATAATTTGAAATTTTCTCTTCAGTTCTTTTTCAAGTAGCATAGTCCTTTTTAAGATGACTATTAGGATCATAATGAACACACAACAAATTGACAGGTACAAATTTGTTGTGGGAGATCGAAAGGAAGATCTTTTTTCAAGCACCGCAAACTCGTTTCACCATCGTTTTCCTAAGGCAAAATGGTTTGATGGACCCTTATACTTGTATATATTTTGTATTGTGAACCGTTCTACTTAATCATTTGTCAACTGAACTCTTAAACTCAATCAAAATGAGTCTTTTAAACCCCTTTTACCATGTGTGTAGCTCACTCTCCTTTACATAAATGACATGTCATATCCACATCAGATATATTAATACCATGTCATAATTATTTTTGAAATTATTAATTAAACTTATTTAATTAAAGAAAAAATAGTTAAATATTAATTATATTACTTAAAATAAAACCCAATACATTTTGTTGTGAGAAAAACAAACAAAAAAAACCCAACACATTTTCTCCATTCCCACAGATTCACGCCCATGCCGTCGTTATTTCGTTGTCGTCGCCGCCATCACCATTTTTATTGGCGAATCACTCGTATTCCTTTCGCTTTAATCTTCTCACATCATCACCGTTTTTCTTTCCTCCTCCAACCTCCACAAAATCAACAACCCAAGCCATCGCACCAGATCTAGCCGAACACCATCACCATTTTTTCCTCCATCTCCGTCGCACACCATTGCCATCTTTACCTCCATGATTAGATCCTCGTACCCTCACCCACATCGTTCTCCTCTCCGTTGACCAGCCGCACCTCTCTCTCTCCCTCCACTGCATACAGTGATGTCCGTCGAGCACTATCGGTGCCACTCTCTTCCTCCGTCGGTAGATTAGTGGACTCAAGAAAGTGTCAAGATCATCTAAATAGATGAAAACATATAGTGAAAAAATAGAAAAAGGGTTTGGGAAGGGAAGGATATGGCTGAAAAAGAGGAGTAAGGGGTGAAGAAGACAATAATTTTAATTAATGGTTTTAAAAAATTATTTCTTTTACAATTTTTAATATTTTTTAAAGTAGAAATGCTCCTCACTCACCTTAATAGGCGTGTAGTTACGGACTTTTGCCAACTCAGACATCTAATGATACATAGGCCTGGTCAATGGTCAGAAGGGTTTGTTAAATTGTGTTTTATTGAGTTTAAGGGTACAATTGACAAACGAATAAGTAGAAGGGTTCACAATACAAACTCATAGTATAAGAGTTTATCAGACCATTTCACCTTTTCCTGACCAGTAAGCTTATCGACGTATTAGAAGTGATGGTCCATTTGAGAGATTTATTCAATTCTTCTTTGAGACGGAACATGTCCTTCTCTAACTAATTTTTTCTCTCTAAAGTCATAGTCAGTTTCACTTCAACATATTTTAGGCTCTGTCCAAGTTCTAGTCGGAGACTACTAGCCTCATCTTTCCCCTTGGAACTACACACATGCACCCTTTTATCTTTTCTAAGTACTAGGTTCTCAGATGTAGAGCCATCACTCGTTCCTCCATTTCATACATATGAGGAACTATAACAACTTTTTCATCTTGAAAGATTTCTAAGTTGGTGGTCAAGAGTGTTGGGTATTATTTACCTTGAGTTTCTCACCATAAATAGGTTTTTCTTTTGGAATTTTTTTTGGATCGACTAGTACTTTTTTAGTAGGAAAAGGTTTAGGACTCTATAAATATAGCTTTGTTCCTTCTAACTTAATTAATATTTACAATGTAGTCTTAAGGCTTTGAGAGATTTGTTTAAGGGGAGATTTTTTGGCACACAAGCTTGATACGTTATCACTTGTGTGAAACTCTCATGTATTCTGAATGAATCAATTGAGGTTAATTCTCTCTATATTTTTTACTCTAATATTTATATAGTGGATTTCTCATCTCCTTTGTGGATGTAGATCAATTGACTGAATCACGTTAAATCCTTGTGTCTTTTGGTGTGTTTCTCGTTTGTCTTCTTACTCGTTGTCTTTCGAGGTTTGCTTTGCTAACTTTCGCATTACGCCTACTTAGTTTTGGTCCTAATAAGTGGTATCAGAGCATTGTTCAATGATGGATCCAAGTTAGAGATGGATGTTCATCTTGGCGGGTGTAGTTCTAGTCATAACCTTTTCGACAATAATGAAATTTTTGTTGGATAAATTATTTCAGAGAGTTCTCTGTGTAGAGACGTAGATTGATGGAGGAGATTATGGAGAAGAGATGCAATTTGTTGAAAATTATGTGAAGAAGGTGCTCAAATTTATTTTGTCAGAAATTTAGGTTAAGAGAGAAATTCGTTGGGTTTATTTGCCCTGATTCCTTACCATCAATAAGTTTTCCTTTTAGTAAAAGGTTTTAATATTTATAATTAATTTTCTTGTAGGAAAGGTTTTAGGACTCTATAAATATATGTTTGTTCCTTCTAACTTCATTAACATTCAAAATGTAGTCCTAGGGTTTTGAGAGTTACGGTTATGGGAGAGAATTTTGTGTACCTCCCTGTATTCTGAGTGAATTGGTTGAGGTTGTTTCTTTCTATATTTTGAACTCTCATATTTATAGTAAATTGCTCATTTTCTTCGTGTACATAGGTCGATTGGCCGAACCACATTAAATTTTTATGTCTTTTGGTGTGTTTCTCGTTTATCTTCTTACTCATGGTTTTTTGAGATTTGCTTTGCTAGCTTCCGCATTACACCTACTTATTTTCGGTCTAACAAGTGGCATCAGAGTCATGGTTCAATGATGGGGTCATGTTAAAGACGTGTGTTCATCTTCTTGGAGTGACCATAACTAAGCAAGTGTATCGCGAAAGCTAGCAAAGCAAATCTCGAAAGACCATGAGTAAGAAGACAAATGAGAAACACACCAAAAGAGACAGATTTAACGTCGTTCGGTCAATCGACCTAAGTCCACAAAGGAGATGAGATATACACTATAAATATGAGATTACAAAATATAGAGAGAAACAACCTCAACCAATTCACTCGGAATACAAAGCGACTCACAAAATTCTCACACATAACCGCAACTCTCAAAATCATAGGACTACATTGTGAATGCTAATTAAGTTAGAAGGAACAAACCTATATTGATAGAGTCCTAAAATCTTTCCTACAAGAAAAAGACTACTCAAAATAAGCAGGTGTAATGCGGAAGTTAGCAAATCATATCTGGAAAGACCACGAGTAAGAAGACAAACGAGAAATACACCAAAAGACACAGAGATTTAACGTAGTTTGGTTAATCGACCTATGTCCATAAAAGAGATGAACTATCCACTATATAAACATGAAAGTACAAAACACAGAAAGAAATAAGCTCAACCAATTCACTCAGAATACATGGGAGGTTCACACAAGTGATAATGTATCAAACTTGTGTCCCAAAAATCCCCCCCCCCCCCAACCAAATCTTTCAACGCCTTTAAGACTACATTATGAATGTTAACTAAGTTAGAAGGAAGAAGATATATTTATAGAGTCCTAAACCTTTTCCTAGAAAAGGACTAGCCAATCCAAAACATTTTCCTAAAAGAAAAGCCTATTTATGGTAAGAAACTCAGGGCAAATAACACCCAACAAATCTCCCCCTTGGCTGAATTTTTGAAAAAATAATGTTGTCCATCTTCTTCACATAATCTTCAATAGCTTGCTTCTCCTCTCCATAGAACCTCTCTGAAATAATTTCTCCAACAAAAATCTTAATTATTGTAAAAAAGTTTGCGTCTAGAACTACACCCGCCAAGATGAACACCTCTTTCTAACCTAGTTCAATTATCGATTATCGAACCATTGAACCTGACTTCATCATTGAATCTAGCTCTGATGCCACTTGTTAGGACTGAAGTAAGCAGGTGTAATGTGAAAGTTAGCAAAGAAAACCTCAAAAGACCATGAGTAAGAAGACAAATGAGAAACATACCAAAAGACACAAAGATTTAACGTGGTTCGGTCAATCGACCTACGTCCACAAAAGAGATGAGCAATTCACTATAAATATAAGAGTAAAAAATATAAAGAGAAACAACCTCAACCAATTCACTCAAAATACAATGAGGTACACAAAATTCTCCCTCATAACCGCAACTCTCAAAACCCTAGGACTACATTGTGAATGTTAATTAAGTTAGAAGAACAAACCTATATTTAGAGTCCTAAAACCTTTCCTACAAGAAAATGACTTGTAAATATTAAAAAAAATTCCTAAAAGGAAAACTTATTTATGGTAAGAAATCAGGGCAAATAAAACCTAACAAAGAGGTTCTTTTCCATGGTTAACAATTATAGATTGACTAAATCGATACAATAGCTAGACTTATTTGTTTTTTGTTGAGTACACATATTGGTTTTGCTTAAAAATAAGAAGAGTTACTCTTCATCAGCTTCATCAGCTTCTGGTTTGCCCATATATAAAACTGAACAGGGAGTCAAATACATCCTCATCATCCTTGACGGCTAGCATAGATGCATCCTCTAGATGTTCAGAATGCTCTGAATCACCTCAACAGTTTCCTCAGACTGCTAGAGCCTTCTTTACTACATAGTTAGCAATTGCTCTCTATTCGACTTATCTGCAATTTGGTCCATTATCATGTCCTTATCACCTCTAGATTTGACATAATATTTGTACTCCAATTTGTGCATATGGCAGTCTCTGCTATAATGTCATGATATTCCACATTTGTGATACAAATCATTTGCATTTGCCAGGTTACTTGACTTTTCCTTTTTCATAAAACCATCATGTTCTCTCATAATCTTATGAAATATATGAGTCAAGTAAATCATGTCATCGTCTTCTTCATTATGCTCACCTTGAGAAATTTTAAGAGACAAGGTTTTTCCTACTACACATCTTTCTTAGAATGAACTTGCTACTTGTTCAACTTATGAGTTTGAAGATTCCCCAACAGCTCATCAATTGCTAGGGTATTCAAATCACTTGCTTTAATAATAGCATCAACTTTACTCTCCTAGGACTTTGGAAGAATTATGAGGATCTTCCTAACTTTCTTACTTGGACAGATAGCTTCACCTAAGCAACGAAGTTCATTTGTGATAGAGGTGAACCTAATATGTATTTCTTGGATAGTTTCACCTTCCTTCATGATTAAATTTTCATATTGAGTAGTAAGCATATCCACTTTAGACTCCTTCACTTGACTAATTCATTCATGAGCAGTCCTCAAGAAATTCCTTATCTCTTTGACAATCTTGCGTATCGAGATTCTATTATACTCATTTGGTCCTATGCTACAGACCAATAGCTTCTTTACATTGGAGTTCATTTTTGTATGCCTTGTTTCTATTAGCTTCATTGTATTCCCCTTGAGTTTTAGGAACAAGTCGGGTGACTTACTCATCTTTCTCCCCATTTAGAGGGATATGATGTTCCATAGTTCATTGTCTTCGACCATTATATAATCATGCATTTGAGGTTTCCACCACCCATATAACTGACCATTGAAACGGGGTTGATTTTCCTTCTTCAAAGTTAGGTGGAGCAGTCATTTCTTAAGCATAGTATAGAGAGTTCACGCTTTGATACCAATTGATGACTTGTATGCGTCCATAACAAGTTAATGTATCTGGTCTGTTGGCACATAAAAAACTGTACGGAAAGTAAAAAATAAGAATAACAAACACAGAATGTTTACGTGGAAACCTCCTTGTTCAACGGAAGACAAAATCGCGACCTGTCTCACAAAATTTCAACAACTCCATTACTTCAAAAGAGCCAAGGTTAAGATTGCAAGCTCTTGCAACCTAGGAATTAAATTCTTAGTCCCTACCCCTTGTACCTGTTACGTATAAATAAAACAATAATTGTATTGCCCACTACACCAACTAACCCTAGTAATATAGACTTCAAGAACTCGAAATAGCGAACTCTTGCAACAACTCAACTTCAAGAAATAATTAGAATAAACTGAAATCATTTAATTCATTTATAAATAGGAATAGATCTTACAACTTAGAATGCAAAACAATAATCTCATATAATCAACTAACGATTATAGTAGATCGCTCGATAAAATCCCTTGCTATATGTATACAAATATTTTTCTTAAGAGAATGCTTTTTGCTTGTGAAATTCTGGAATACAAAAACTAGGTTTTGTCCTTCGTCAAAATGACTAATATAAGATGGACAAACAACCTTGGCCAAGGGCTTTGTTCCTCTATAGTCGCGCACCAACCACTATGGCAGCCTTATAATAGGTCCCTACTTACTAGATCCACAGTTTGTTAAATCATCAAAAACTTCAGAATATAACATGGGAGACGTAACATTGAGAATAGAGAAAGAAAAAGATGAAACACAATGGTGAATAGTTATTGAGAGTTAAAGAAATTACACTAGGTGGACATCCACGTAAAATAAAAATATTCACATTTCACAACATGGGAACATTAGGAGTCAATAATCAGTCTTGCATTTATATGAAGTTACACACTTATTGAAGCAACAAAAACATCAATTATTCAACCCATGCCAGAAAATCTACACTTTCAAAATACATAAAAATTAGAAGATAAACGAGGCGTAACCAGAACTTCCACTTGATTTACCTTAGGCAAGGTAATGCCTATGCCTTCTGTCATATTTATTGGCGTATTCGATGATTTACTAAAATCAAAACCTTGAAGCACGCGAGCAAATGTCAAATGTGTTACTAAGGTTGCAAAATTTATCCCTGGACACGATCGTCTACCAGATCCAAATGGAATGAATTCAAAATGTTGACCGCGAGCATCTACACTTGCTTTGCTTGTCAAAAATCTCTCAGGCATGAATTTTTCAGGTTCTGACCAAATTTTAGGATCGCGATGTATTTTCCAGGCATTGATATATAAACGAGTACCCTTTGGAATGTCGTAACCAGCCACTTTACAATCTTGCACTGCTTCGTGTGGCAATAATAAAGGAACAGGTGGATACAAACGTGATGTTTCTTTAACGATAGCTTGAAGGTACACTAAATTTTTTACGTCACTTCCTTCAACCCATCGTGATTTACCCACTTTTATATCTATCTCTTCTTGGGCTTGTTTCATAGCATGTGGATTGTTCAGTAATAAGGACATTATCCATATCATATGAACAGCTGTTGTGTCTGAGCCATCCAAAATCAAACTCTACATATATACATACATTTTTAATTTGTTAAAATCAGAAAATAAATTATGATTACAGTGTAAGCATAACTTTACGCAAATAAAATTTTCTATACTCATATAATTATTCACGATTCGAAACTCTTAGTCTAGATGATGGCGAGATCAATCCTTTTTAGTCTGTTAAAAAGTGACATATTTATATATTAAGCCATAATAAAATACCCTTCCGTCATTTATGAAATGATTTATAGTCACACAAACATCTATCACTTGTTTTAGACAATAAGTTTCAAAAGTCTTTTTTTTTAAAACTTTGTATCAAGTCAAACTAACTCATATAAAATGAGACGGAGGAAGTATGAAATAAGTAAAACCACCTGTTATTGACTTATATCTTATATTGTTAAAGTGTGTGATCATCTAATCTAAAGATTGAAGTTGTTAGAGATAGTATGCTTTTGTTTACTTAAGTTATATTCCTGATACTCCCCTTCACATGCAATCCTAATTTTTTTATGGACCAATTATATGAAAAGTCTTTCGGTATTTTATAATGGATAATGATTTTGTTTTTAAATCCAATTATAATGGATAATGGTGAGATTCGATCCAAGGTCTCTATGTTCTTCGACACTATGTTGGAGTCTGTAATTATTTCATCTAAAAATTTAAGCAATTAAAAATAATCTACTTTCATTTATTTAAGGAAAAAAGGTTAAAAAAATCCCTTAATTTTCATTTATTATTTAACTTTACCCTTACCGTTAAAATTACGTTATTTATACCCTCACCTTCTACGAACTTGTCACCCATACCCTTCTATAGGATGAAAGACCACAAATCAACAAAAATAATTTGATAATACTTAAATTATTCAAATTTAAAACGAATCCAACCCACCTAATCATATGACCCACTTATGTTCATCTTCATCTTTTTAAACTTGTGCTCCTTTCCAAAACAATCATAATTATGGCAAAATAAAGTCTCAATAAAATAAGCATAATCTCCAAAGCAAACATAAAACCAACAACATATAAAACAGAGGCAAAGCGACAATAACAACAAAAATTTCTAATAATCACAATGGAAAAGGCTAAAAATTACCCCTAAACTATTAGAAATAACTCATATATATCCTTAAACTTTATTTCGGCTCAAAACTATCCCTCCCGTCATACTATTGGGTCAAAAGTACCATTCTTATTAACGGAAGTTGTTAAATGCCATGTGGATGCCACATTGCATGCCAATAGGATTCCACTTCCACTTCCACTAAATAAAAAGGGTCAAAAATACCCTTAAACTATCCGAAATAGCTCATATTTACCATTAAACTATATTTCGGCTCATAACTATCCTTCTCGTCAAACTATTGGGTCAAAAATACCCTTCTTATTAACAGAAGATGTTAAATTTCATGTGGATGCCACATTGCATAACAATAAGGTTCCACTGCCACATAGACTAAATCCCTAAATCCTAGTTACTCCCCCCCCCCCCATTTCATTATTTCCAGAAATGATATATTCACCCGCTCTCCCTTATTTTGCGGCTAGGGTTTCATACTTTTCTTCGTGGCTGGGTTTCAAAGTGGATATTAATGCTTGTAAGTTAGTAAATATTTTTTCTTATTTTATAATGTTTATGATTTTAAAGCATAATAGTTAGGATTTCACAACTTTTCCCTATCAGCTAAGGCTTCGTAGCTTTCTTCGGGGGTGAATTTCAAAGTGGATATTCATGCTTGTAGGTTAGTAAATATTTTTTCTTATTTTATTATGTTTACGATTTCTAAGTATGATAGCTAGAGTTTCATAACTTTTCCGTCATTTCGCGGTCAAGGTTTCTTAACTTTCTTCAGAGCTAAGTTTCAAAGTTGATTTTCGTGGTTGTAAGCACAATAAAATAAGAAAAAAGTTTTACTAACCTACAACCAAGAATATCCACTTTGAAACCCAGGGACGAAGAAAACTGTGAAACCCTAGCCGCGAAATGAGGGAGAAGGGGTGAAATCATTTCTGGAAAATAATGAAATGAGGGGAACATGAGTAATTAAGATTTAGGGATTTAGTCAATGTGGCAGTGGAACCCTATTGGCGTGCAATGTGGCATCCAGGTGGCATTTAACAACTTCCGCTAATAAGAAGGTCACTTTTAATCCAATAGTTTGACGGGAAGGGTAGTTTTGAGCCGAAATATAGTTTAAAGGTAAATATGAGCTATTTCGGATAGTTTAAGGGTACTTTTGACCCTTTTCTTTCTAGTATATGTGGTAGTGGAAGTCTATTGGCGTGCCATGTGGCATTCATGTGGCATCCACATGACATTTAACAATTTTCCGTTAATTAGAAGGACACTTTTGACCCAATAGTTTGACGGAAAGGGTAGTTTTGAGCCAAAATATAGTTTAAGGGTATATTTGAGCTATTTCAGATAGTTTAAGGGTATTTTTGATCCTTTTCCGTAATCACAATAAATCATAAGACACAACACAAGAATATAGAAAATAATGTAATAATGAGTATGAACACAACAACAAAATACTGATTAATATAGATTATCAGAGTGTTATTTTTCAATCAGATCTGAAAATTTGTCGAAGTTATTGGAGCTTAGTGCTCCGATTTGTCATTGTTGGTTTGCTTCGATCTATCTGACCTGAAACTTCATGATTGTGACTGGACACTATTCGCAATATAGGTCTAGAGAAGGTCGAAAGAATGGATTTTGATTGTTTTGGTAATTGTTTCAAGTTGGGGTTTTGTTTGTTGTGAGTAAAAATGGAGTTGATTGATGGTTCCGGTGATGCATTGGTCGGAGGAAGGTTTTGAGTGAAGAAGCAATTATATGCTTTTTTAAACAGGCTTGGCTTACTTAAAGAACTAAATGTACCCTTGTTTGATATTGAAGAGCAAGATATCTCCATTGGTAAGGAGCACAAAGTTAAAAAGATGAAGATGAACAAAAATGAGTTATATGATTGGGTGGATCAGATCAGATACAAAATTGGGTTAATTCCGATTGATTCTAATGTTTTCGTCCACATAGGGGCACAAAAGATAAGTATAGTAATGGTAAGGGTAAGAACAACTTTCTTTTAACGGTAAGGATAAGGTCAATTAATAAATCAAAGTTGAGTGTTATTTTTGACCTTTTTTCCTTTATTTAATTGTATATTGTCAACAAAAGTTGCATCAATATTATTCTTTCTTTCAATTTAAGTGTCTTACTTTTTCTTTTAGTTTGTCACAAAAGAGTGCCTCATCCTGTATCTAGTAAATTTTCTAAGTTCAATATTCTACGCGGATTAAAACACTAAATTTAAGATAAACGATTAAAAAATTTCCTTTTATTTTTCAAACTAATACCCAATTAAACTAAGTCACCTAAATTGAGCTGGAAGAATGAGAATTTATAGAAGTATTTAAAATCACAAGTACCAAAACACTTAATTTTTCATATTAAGTTATATGTCGTTAAATAGATTTTGATTGTGGGAATACAAAATTACTTCATCCCTTTGTTCACTTTTACTTATTCAGTTTAGATTTTGCACGTTTTCTAAAAATAATAACAATTGACTTTATTTTATCACAATACTCATACTCTATCTGTACACATTAAGAAATAATAAATAATAGGAGTAATACAATTACACTACTCTTTGAATGTATTAAATTTAATACGAAAATGTATTAGATGAATAATATTTAATTTTAAGGTAAAATAAACACAAAATGATAAATTAAAACTGATATTTAATCTTAAGTATTAAAAAATAATTTAAAAATAAGTAATTAGTGCTATAAGTAACTCCTGAAAACAAATTTATGTGTATTCATGATAGACTAAAAATGACAAACAAAAATATATTTTTAATATAACAAATAAGTAAAAAAATTTTTTTTAATATAACAGACAAGTAAAATGTGAAGGGTAATAAACAAGAATGGCAACATAGACTTACCAAGATAGTTGACTTGATGACAGTGGCCTGAGAATACCCATAGGCTTTGAATTCATCAACATATGTGGCCTTAAGCATAGCATCTATGGCATCTTCATCATCATCAGTGTTCACATCTTTTTTCTTCATATGATCCTCCAACCAACCTTGAAGAATAGAATCCAAATCCTTATATATATTCTTCATCAATTTTATATGCCCTTGAAAATCAAAATATTTGAACAATGGAAATGGCACTACATCATACAAAACAATTTGTCCTACAACATACATGATCCCCTTAAAAGCCTTCCTAAAACGTTTTGCTTCCTCATCCTCTTCTATATTGTTGTATCTTTTCCCACATATGGTCTTTACAATTGTATTTAAAGTCAATTGATGAAACCATTGAGTTATATTGATCACTTCATTATTCTTATTTGCTACTTGTGTCAATGAATACAAGTCTTTGATGCTATTTTCCAACTCAACAACGCGTATATGCCTCCTCTTCTCCAATTTAGTACTCGAGAGTACTTGTGTCAGGGCTAGCTTGCGCACATGATTATAATAAGGACCAAAATTCGAATAAGTGAACCTTGCATACTTGTAACCAATGCTTTGGCCAGCCATTGAGGTTGGTCGATCCGCGAAATCCTTATCATGAGTAGTGAGACAATCCTTAGCTCCTTCCCAATTATTGATTATCAAGTAGGGATACATCCCCATTCTCAATGTGAAAATAGGTCCATATTTATCGGCCAACGCGGCCAACGTATGAGCAAATGGGACATTTTTGTCAATACCACTTAGTTGATGGAGATGGCCTATAATAGGCCATGCTCCGGGGACTTGAGGGGCTAAATTTTTGGGAGTGAGTGTGTTTGATCTTCTCCATAAGATTATGGACAAGAATACAAAGGCTAAACCCCCTAAAATAGCTTCTAAATGATAATCCATTACCAACTCAAAAGGATGTATATTCCAAGAGATTGTTAAAAGGTTAGTTTGGTTGGTGAAATAGGATAGATAAAAATATTTCATGATATCATCGGATAATATATGCTATTATTTATAGTAAAATAATGGAATAAAATGATTTTGGGACTAAATATAGTACTCTCTGCATTTTAAAACAAATGATCTATTTTTGTTTTTAGTCGATTTAAAAAAGAATAATTTTTATTTTGCAAACACTTTAGTTTCAGGATATTTATGATCGTAAAATTAAAGAGTATTTAATATATTTATTATAATTTTAATCTGAATCATAAAATTAAAAAGCTTTTTTATATTTACTTAAATTTTATATCAATTAAATTTGATCATTTTTTTTAGAAATAGAAAAATGAGGTATATATATATATATATATATAAAAAAGCGAATAAAACAATGTCATGACATGTGATATTATTATCCTTGTGGACGTTTTTGTCCGAGACCACCTCTGATTTTGACAATTATGGACTGTGTGAGTGAAGAGGGTGATGTGGGTGCAGTGATCTTGAGTAGTGTAAAGATTAATTTATATTCCTCTCAATTTAACTTATATATGATGAAAACAAATTTATTTAAATATATTCATACACAATATTGTGTGGCTGTCAATCTATTTAGGCCCACAAATCTTTTCTAATTGACGACCAATAAGGATGACAATGAGGCAATGTGGAGTAGACATTAGAGGTGGAGTGGGTTGAGCTTAACCTATAAAAAATTTAATTCACACAACATATTCTTTTTTTTATTTTCAATTCGCTCACTCCATTTAGAATAGATCGCTACGCTAAATTTTTTATATTTTTTTTTCTAGTTAAGTTTGATATTAAAAATAAAATTAATAAGAATACATTCATTTTTTCATTACCTCGTCCCGCATAGACCCGTCTTGCATAAATTATTTAATATTTTTCTTTTCTAGTTAAGTTTGATACTAAAATTGAAATTCATAAAAATAAATTCATTTTTCATTAGTTGTATTAATTTAATAGATATGACTTACATTTTTATTTTTTAGAGTTCAATTGGGAATCAAGTAAGAAATTGTTTTAGCTTTGATAAAACCATTTTCATTTACTATCATGAATATTTAACTAACTTTCAGGAAACTATCTTAATAGATAATGTTCTGTTACTCTTGTAACATGTAAAAAAAACTCAAATTAAGTTTGAATTCGCATAAAAACACATCAACACGTAACAACATTAATTTTTTAAAAACCACTTCACCCGCCCCACATTCAGCCCCGCCCCGCATAACCTTAATCTGTTCTACATGCATAACCTTAAATCTACTCCGCGCTGCATCCGTCCGGCGTATACCCTAACGACATATGCATTAGAATATGTGATTGTAGATGGTAACATTGGTAATCAAGCGATGATTGTTGGCCAAATTTATGTCACTAAAGTAAACTCTACAAAGTAATGATCAGATCAATATTATTGCATAGGATATTTTAGGGGTATTAAAAATGAACCCAAACATAGGTAACTCGCTCAATCCGTCCACAATTTTAAGGGTTGGACTCAAGATAATTTGAATTGGGTTCAATCTCAACCTATTCAAGCTTAACCCATTTGAAGAGAATTCGCAATTGAGCCCAATTCAATCTCCAGTTTCAATCCGTTTTAAAACTTTTTATTAAGATATGTTCCTATATTGAAGGTATGAATTATTATCAATTTAACATCTTTTAGAATTTATCTATCAATTTGTTACCTTTTTAACAAAAAATTCTTGAGAGAAAATTCAAATTGTGATTATAAAGTTAAATATCAATAGTTAAATTATTGGATTAATCGGGTCAAATAGGCCGGGTCAAGACCCAACCCATTTTTTAGCTCATTTGAGCCCAAAGTAAACTTGGGTAGGTCAAGACTCAACCCGATTTCAATTCAACCCATTGTAATATTTTCAATTTCAACGCAACCCGCCCATTTGACACTCCTAGGATATTTAATAGAGTATTTTTCAGTGAAGATGCTATTGTAGGTAGGTGTAGATTTGTCAATTCAATTTAATTTTATGTTTTATCGATTTAATTTATCGATTTTTTGAGTCTATTGATTTTGAGTTTTAAAATATACTAAACCAATAAGATTCTTTATTGATTTTCGATTTAGCGATTTTGATCTTTAACAGTTAGGTTTTCGATTTAACCAATAAGAAAATACTTATAAAACAAATATATGACTTGTCTAACAAACTTGATGCGACAAGACAATAATGTAACTTTACAAATGCTCATAAAATAGAAATAATAATTAACCAGAAAAGAACTATACAAGTGTAGCACAAAAATAAATTAAGAGGAATATGATTCTTGCTTTAGGTTTTGACGTTTTGTGTAATTTGAAGTTGCGATTCGAAGTCACTGTGAAGTGTTAATTGAAAGCTAAAGGTAAAAGACAGTAACTAGTAAGATATTGAGATTAATATTTAAAATTTATGTACCACTAAAGTAGTAAATTACTACAGTCTTAATAGGTTATAGTTTTACCCCATAACCCAATAATTAAATTCAAAATCGAACGATAGCCCAATAATTTTTGTTTCTTATAAAATCATTAACCCAATAACCAATAGAAATAAATCAATAAAAACTTTTTTTTTATTCAATTAATCAGTTGTTTCAATTTTTGCACACCCCTAATTGTAGCAAAAATGAAGTGGAGATAATGATGCTCACATAGATTTGTGGACATACTAAGAAAGATATGATTAAGAACAAAGTTATACAAGAAAATGTGTGAATGACAATTGTTAAGGACAAGATAAGAATGAAACTGAGAGCATTCAAACATATGAAAATGAGGTGCAAAGTTGTGTTAGTGAGGACGTGTGAGAGGAAGTTGCTTGTTTTAGGAGTTATGAGAGTTATATATAGAGGTTGATCGAAAAAGAACTGGATGAAGATGATCGATTAGATGAGACATAAAAACAACTTTAGTTGACTGAGGAAATACTTTTTGATATAAAGGTATACAAGCCAAGGATTAGGTTAGTAGATTACCCATAGTTGTTGTACTTCTAATAACGTGATTTAAGTATCACATAGTTTTTTTATAATGTGTGTTAATATATGTTGGTACACTTGTTTTATACATTATTGTTTGTTTTTCCTTTTTCTTTTTTACTTTTCTATGTCTGTGAGGATTAACGAAAATAACTTTTAGTATTTCAATCATAAATGCTAGTTTAGGAGACTTACGAATTTCTCCATAGAGAAAGAAGATATGGGGCAACCACGACTCGTGACATCTGTAGTTGAGAATTCTCATAAAGAGATTGATGTGATGTTCCGCCATGATTCCAGTCAGATTTTTCATCTGGAGAGACGTAGAAGACTCCAGAGTTAAGAGGAGGCTTGTGGAGGATTCTAGAGAACTTTAGATATTTCAAGAATGTGTAGAATTCTCTAGAAAAGGGGACTAAAGTGTAAATATTTTAGGGACTTGTAAAGTAAATATTAATTGCACTTTAGTCCCTAGAAGGTAGTATAAATAGTGGTGCCTCTCATTTGCAAAGGAACCAAACAAGTTGTAAAGCATTCTCCAAGCATAATACAAAGCCTTCTTCAAAGCTCTCTTTCTTGTTCTTTCTAAGTCTTTCCAAGCATTCTCTTAGCGTTCCAAGTCTTAAAGGCTTCCTTGAATTTACAAGATCTTGAATGATTAGTGAGTAAGTCATCGAGGGCCGCATGGAGTCTTAGAAAATACTCTAAGTCCGTGACAACATGGTATCAGAGTGAGGTTTGATACTAAGGGAATGGCTACCGAAGGAGACGTAAACGGCGCTAGCACCACTAACGTCCGTATGGATGGTGGAAAGAAGAACCGAAAGGGGAAGAAACATCAAAAGTGTAATAAGGAGGTGCTGCCCGGTCCCACACCTAGCGAGGCGCTAACATCTCATCCGCCCTCGACTATCGAAGCAAGTGACGATGAATTGGGCGAATACGCCATAGACGTCACCGCTGGAGAAGAATGGGTCGCAAAGATGGAAGTGGCAAGGCAGGCCGTGGAGATATTAGGCCAGCGCATGAATGTGGCCAACATAAAGTTCAAGACCCTTGAGGACTTCACCCTTGAGGAGAACGAGAACATCCGTAAGGAGTTGGAGGGTCGCCAACGGGCCGAGTTCGAGATGAAGGAGGCCATCACTTCCTTGGAGTGTCGGCTTATGGATGCGCTTAGAACGATCGAGACGTTGAAGGCCGAAGTAAGAAAAATCAAGGAAGGCATGGAGGTTGGAAAGATCTACATCACCCGACCGTGATAGGGAGGCCAGGGTCGAGGCTCCCAAGCCACCCATATTCAAGGGCGTCCGTGATGCTCAAGAGGTGGAAAACTTTCTATGGCACTTGGAAAATTACTTCAAGTGTAGTCGGGTGAGAAGCGACGAGAATAAGATCAACACTGTCGTGTTGTATCTGTCCGAGATGGCTATGCTATGATGGAGGCGCAAAGAGATCGAGATTGGGAAGGGGACGTGCACCATCAACACGTGGGAACAATTCCGCGAAGAATTCAAGAAAGCCTTCTTCCCTAACAACGTCGTGTACGAGGTTAAACGCAAGTTCCGGGAATTGAAGCAAACGGGAAGCATTCGGGCGTACGTGAAGGAGTTCACAACTCTAACGCTTCAAATTCCCAACCTCACAAACGAGTACATGTTGTTCCACTTCATGGACGGACTACAGAATTGGTCCAAGATGGAGTTGGAACGGCGACATGTCAAGACCATAGACGAAGCCATCACACAAGCCGAGTCATTGACGGACTTTAAGCATGAACGACATGACGAGGCAAAAGGCAGGGATGCAATAACTAGTCATGTCAAAGGTGGGGGAGATCGTGGCCGAGGCAAAGAGCAGCAGGCACACCCCAAGCAATACGACCCCCACAAGCCGGATAGCAAGCGGTTCGGGCACCAGAACTAAATGGAGAAGCTGGCGCAGACCAACAAAGGAGATGGCTGCTACATATGCAGTGGACCACACGGTTATGTCACGTTCCCCGAGATGAAGAACCTTGGTGCCATCCTACATGAATAGAAGGAGAAGGACACACAAGAGTAAGGGCAGGAAATAGGCACAACGCAGTTGGGCATGGTTGGATTGTGCGGGGTGATTGCCAAGAAGACCGAGAAGCCAGGAGACTTTAGCACGCAGTATGTAGACATCTCCATAAATGGACGACTAGATCGTGCCATGGTAGACTCCGGGGCCGAAGCAAACATCATGACCAAGACGGCAACAGAGAGGTTTAGGTTGAACTATGTGCCAAGCAACACCCGCCTCAAGACTGTTAATGCCCCACGACTCTTGTGTGCGGGGTCGCCCAAGGAGTAAGGATCACGTTGGGGAAGTGGCAAGAAAAGATAAACTTTACCGTCGCTCCTCTAGATATATTTGATATCATTCTCGGGCAAGAGTTCTTCCAGCGCTGCCACACGATGATCGACCCCTACCTCCAACGACTCATGGTCATGGAGCGAGAAGGGTCATGCATGGTACCTCTAGTCAAGGTGCCGAAGAAGGAAGGACACGCCCACTTATTGGCCATGCAAATTGTGAAGGGCCTAAAGAAAGGAGAACCGACATTCCTAGCTACCATTGCAAGTTTGGGAGAAGATAATGGTACTATGGAGTCCTTGCCACCGATCATAGAGAAAGTCCTTGAAGAGAACAAGGACGTGATGCCGAACGAGCTGCCGAAGACTCTACCTACGAGGCGCGAGGTAGATCACAAGATAGAGATGGAGGTTGGAGCCAAGACACTTGTACATGAACCTTACCGCACGGCTCCACCCAAATTAGAGGAGATAAGGAAGCAGTTGAAGGAGCTCCTCGAGGCCGGTCACATCCGTCCATCCAAGGCACCTTATGGCGCGCCAGTACTGCTCCGAAAAAAGAAAGACGGGTCGTTGCGTTTATGCATCGACTATCGGGCGCTCAATAAGGTCAATTAAGAAAAAATATCCTATCCCGCTAATTGCAGATTTGTTCGATATACTTGGGCAGGCCAAGTACTTCACCAAGATGGATCTCCGGAAAGGCTACTACCAAGTGCGCATCGCGGAGGGGGATGAGCCAAAGACAACATGCGTGACTAGATACGGAGCATGCGAGTGGTTGGTGATGCCCTTCGGCTTAACCAACGCACCCTCCACCTTTTGCATGCTGATGAACAAAATATTTCATCCCTACTTAGACCAGTTCGTGGTGGTGTACTTGGATGACATAGTCATCTATAGCAATACCTTAGAGGAGCACGTGGAACACTTGAGGAAAGTCTTCCAAGTCTTACTGGAGAACCATCTCTATGTCAAGCGGGAGAAGTGTAAGTTGACCCAGCACGAGGTGCACTTCATAGTCTATGTTATCAGCCAGGGCGAACTACGGATGGACGAGACGAAGATTAGGGCGATCCAGGAGTGGGAGGCGCCCACGAAGGTGACCAAGTTACGATCCTTCCTTGGACTTGCAAACTACTATCGCAGGTTTATCAGTGGCTACTCTGCTAAAAACGCTCCACTGACCGAGTATTGAAGCAGAATAATCCATGGGTTTGGAGCGAGGAGTGACAAAGAGCGTTCGAAGGGCTCAAGGCCGCAGTGACGGAAGAGTTGGTCTTGACGCTGCCCGACTTCTCCAAGACTTTCAAAGTACATACGGATGCATCAGACTTTTCCATTGGGGGAGTCTTAATGTAGGATAGACACCCAATAGCATTTGAAAGCCGCAAGCTAAATGAGACCGAACGACGTTACACGGTGCAGGAGAAAGAGATGACGACCATTATACATTGCCTACGCACATGGAGACACTACTTACTGGGCTCCAAGTTCGTGGTCAAGACCGACAACGTGGCCACTAGTTACTTCCAGTCACAAAAGAAGATCACCCGAAGCAAGCTAGATGGTAAGACTTTCTGACCGAGTTCGACTACATCTTGGAGTACAAGCCTGGAAGAGGCAACGTCATGGCCGACGCACTAAGTAGGAAAGCCGAGCTTGCTTCCATCACTACAGCTCACTGTGACATTCAATATGCAATCAAGGATGTACAACAGGATCCAGAGGCCAAGAAGCCGATGGAATTGGCTGCTCAAGGCAAAACTAGGCGCTTTTGGGTAGAAGATGGCTTTTGCCTCACTACCGATTGGAGGGTCTATGTGCCCAAGTTCGGGACTATCAGGTGGTGCATCATTAAGGAAATAAACGACACCCCATGGGTGGGCATCCGGGGCAGCGAAGAACAAGGGCGCTGATTGAGGCTATTTACTTCTGGCTACGAATGCGGGACGACATCGAGTGCTATGTGCACACTTGTCTGGTGTGCCAACAAGACAAGGTAGAGCAGCGGCAACCAGAAGAGTTACTAGAGCCACTACCCATAGCAGAACGCCCATGGGAGAGCGTGACTATAGACTTCATCATTTCCTTGCCGAAGTTCGACGGGTTTGGTACGATCATGGTCGTGGTGGACAAGTTCTCGAAGTATGCTACCTTCATGCCCGCCACAGCCGGTTGCACCGCGAAGGAAGCTGCTCGATTATTCTTTAAGAATGTGGTGAAATATTGGGGGCAGCTTAGACATATCATTAGCGATCGAGACCCCCGCTTTACCGGGAACTTTTGGAGAGAGTTGTTTGAGATACTTGGCATGGAGCTTCACTTCTCCACAAGTTTCCACCCGCAGACCAACTGACAGACCGAACGCGTCAACGCCCTATTGGAGTGCTATCTAAGGCACTATGTTAGTGTGCATCAGAAGGATTGGGCCAGACTCCTAGACATGGCGCAATTTTCCTATAATCGGCAGAGGAGTGAGTCCACCGGGCGCACCCCATTTGAGTTGGCGACAGGCCAACAACCCCAAACTCCGCATTCGTTGCCGGCTTCTTTTGAGGGTAAGAGTTTGGGTGCCTACCATCTTACCAAGGGATGGGAGGAGCAGCTTGACACTGCCAAGTCCTACTTGGACAAGGCAGCCAAAAGGATGAAGAAGTTCGACGACCGCAAGTGTCTTCCCACGGACTATAAACAAGGGAACATGGTCTTGGTAAAATTCAACCCAAGACAGTTCAAGACACTAAGAGGCATCCATCAAAACTTAGTACACAAATATGAGGGTCCGTTCAAGATCGTTGCCAAGGTAGGCAAGATCTCATACAAGTTGGAGTTACCTCCACACTTCAAGATCCATCCGGTGTTTCATGCGAGCGTCCTCAAGTCGTACCATGAGGACAAAGAGGATCCTAGCCGGAACCGATCACAACGGGCACCTATTACTGTCACCGCCTCTCACGACCGGGAGATTGAGACTATCATTGACTACCAATCCAAACGGAAGCGAGGACAACAAGCCAGCGCCATATTCCTTGTGCATTGGAAGGGACAAACTCCAGAGGAGGCCACATAGGAGAAATATCAAGACTTGTAGAAATTCAAAGACAAAGTCCAAGAGTTTTTGCAGCATTGCGCCGCGGTCGTCACATCATCAGGTGGGGGAGCGTGTGACGTCCCGCCACAATTCCAGTCAGATTTTTCATCTGGAGAGGCGTAGAAGATTCCAGAGTTAAGAGGAGGCTTGTGGATGATTCTAGAGAACTTTAGATATTTCAAGAATGTGTAGAATTCTCTAGAAAAGGGGCCTGCTAATCCCATTATCGAGGAGGGGCCTGCTAATCCCATTATCCAAGATGGTCCTGCCAATCCCATTATCCAGGAGAGTCCTGCTAATCTCATTATCAGGAGGGTCCTGCTAATCTCATTATCTAGGAGGGTCTTATTAATCCCATTATTCATGAGGGTCCTGCTAGTCCCATTATCCAGGAGGATCCTGCTAATCCCATTATTCAGGAGGGTTCTGTTAATCCCATTATGAGGAGGGTCATGCTAATCCCATTATTCAGGAGGGTCCTGTTAATCCAATTATCCAGGAGGGTCCTGTTAATCTCATTATGAGGAGGGTCCTGCTAATCCCATTATCCAAGAGGGTCCTGCTAGTCCAATTATCCAGGAGGGTCCTGCAAATCCCATTATCGAGGAGCGTCCTGCTAGTCCCATTATCCAAGAGGGTCCTGCTAATCCATTATTCAGGAGGATCCTGCTAGTCCCATTATCCAGGAGAGTCCTGCTAATCTAATTCTCCTTGGTTAGGAGGGTCCTTTTTAACAGAATCATCAAATAGAACTAAATTTTAACCCAGTTTGCACTAGAAAAATATTATTACACTATTAGTATGAATGAGAAATACTTGTGTACCAAAGGAAAAATGCAGACAAAATGCAATTAGGTAGTTTATTTCCTAAAAATTAAAGATAATCGGATGTTTGTTTTCTAACATTAGAATGCAACTAGAGTGCTTATTCCCCAGAAATGACAGTGATAAAAATATGCTCCAGATTTTTTATTTTTTAAAAAATAAGGAACTTTGAAACTCTTTTAATTTTATTATTTTTTTACAAAAAATGGTCAAATTTCATTCTTTTAAGGATATAAAATTTTATTCTGTTAGACCGAGGCTTATTGTAAGATTGCCTACGTGTCTCGTATAGAAAGAATCATATTAAACATAGTTCATAAAAATCTATAATTATTTTTCCTACAAAAGACATCTTTTGAGAATAAATCAGTTCATGGTTAATAATGTTTTGACTTTAATTGATACCAACAACTAGTATGATGCATATGAGTCACCCTCCATTATTTTCTGACAAAGTGGAAGTCAACTTTGAGTAATCCATATAATTTCAAATGGTATCTCAAACATACTTAAGTATTTACAAGATGAATTTATCTTGCCTAAGTTAAGGCATAAATTATTCATATCCTCATGTTTCAAGTACTCTCGCAACAAATGAAGTCTCTGTTTATACAATAGAAGTGGTCTGATCTTAGGACGTTTTAGAGATCACTCACACTCAGAAAGATGTTCAATGCATGAGATCGAGATACCATATGTTTGGCCCTCATGTAAGAATCCACTAACGTGAGAACACAAAAAAAAATGAGATCATATAGGATTTAACATTGGCTTATAATGTAGGCTTAAGGAAAGGTAGGATATTCATTTGGATAAAGTGATTATTCCCTCCTTAAATTTGTGCAATGTTCTCAATATTTTTTCACTTTCACATTTGACCTTTGTTTTCTTGAAATTTACTCCTCATTTATTTTCTTTTTTTTTTTCATTTCCTTTCCTTTTTGTTAGAGATTTTTTAGTCTAGCTTTTCTTTGTCATTTTTTTTAACTCTCACATGTTTGGAATTTTCATTTTGGGCACCCAACTCAGGTCTTTGGCGCTATACATCTAATTGATTGTGCGCCCAGGGAGGTGAGACCAATAAATAGTGCATTTATGCACTCAAAGTTATTTGAATGAAAATGTTTCAGGCTCGAAATGGGAGTTCTATGGATAACATGTCATTCGGTAGGCTTGATAGGCACAATTGGATCAAAGAAAGCCTAAAATCCTTTCCCAAATTAAATGTTGCTCAAAATTTCGTTTCAACAAAAAATCTGGACAAGTTGTAGATCAGCAGAGTCATGTCATTGAATTTTATATCTGACGTTCACCACACAATGCACATGACATGAGTTCGAATTTATTTTAGCCTTAACTTTAAGCAAAACAGATTCTCAAGTATTACATAAATATTTAGGAGATACCACAAGAAGTCTATTCGTCACAACAAAGTTGATATGTCTTGTCAAATAGTTTAACACTTTATTATTTTTTCTTATGCATAGATCTAAGCATGTTGGTACCAACCAAGTCTAAAAAAATTTAAATAAAAAAAATTATTTGTTTTCCCAATATATGTGACGAGGATTTTTAGATTTTTTTTCCGGTTGGAGCGAACCTCACAATAAGATTGTTTACGTATCTTATTAAGGTGAGAATCAGGTGTGCGTAGTCTGTGAAATTTTATTTTATTTATTTATTTATTTTAAAAAAATATATTCTACCTTTCGAAAATTATTATTCTTTTGGTCATGTTGTTGTAAAAATACAAATTTTAAGCTTTTTGAGATTTTATAAATAATTGCTAAATTTATTAAATTTTGAGAAAAACTTTTTTAAAGTTTACTAATTTATTCAAACGTTGATCGACATTCAAATAGTATATCTGTAACATATAGCACATAGGCTTGAACCCAATGGGCCGCATTAAATTTAAAATGCGTATGATGCAAATAAAGCGAATCCTATTAAGGATAATAAATGTCTGAGACATGTTTTACTAGGTTTAGCAACCTAATGGAATAGGTGTCTAGACTGGCTGTAAAACAAGTGGACAACTCGAGTCGAGAAGGGACAGTTTACCGGTAGCAGGGCTTTCCGACCTCACTCTTTGTCCTTCCCATCCTAAGACATGTGTTACTATAGATTTCTTCTGAGGAGCATTGTCGCGTCTTTGGTATCTCATGGTTCGGGAGCGTAATCGCATCTCTGAATAAAGTATCTCAAATTGATGTGTAGAGAAGACAATTAATATGTAGTTCAAATAATATCAAAGCAGTAAATAAATATACAAAAAATTCATTAAGCCTAAAATACAATACCCAAAAACATAACTAAATAATAAAGTCATATATAAGTCAATATTTACAAGCTCGAATTCTGATTAGTCCGCAGCAGAGTCGTCATTCTTCACACCCCTATTTTCCCTCAAAAACTTAATTATTTATTTTGAAAGAAAGAGTTTTTCCAATTAAAGTGACATTTTGAAAACATATTATTTTATATCCAGAGTCGCCACTTGAAATTGCGTTTTTTTGTTCTAAGTCACCTTATTTGAATCCCTAATCAAAGGAAGTTGACACTTTATTTTATAATCTGCAAAATCAAAAATCGGGTAAGAAATTTTGTTGACCAAAAAGAAGGTATTAGGCACCCCTCGAGTCCCGTGGTTCTAGCACGGTCGCTTTATTGACTTTTATATGACTTGACTTAATTTTAAATATATTATGTTTATTATCCTAACAATTTACTTATGTCCCGCTTTCTTTCATTTATTTTAAATTACCTTATAAAACTGTTTTATTTTTATTAGTGTGTGATTTTTTGGTAGCAGTGCTTTCCAACCTCACCACAAATTATTTATTTCTTTGTATTTAAAGACTAAAAATAGTTTAATGTTCTTTGGATCTTAATATTTTATTATTACTATCGTAAGCATAAATTACATATTATCTTAGTTTTATTTTGCTAAAAAAAATAAACAATATATTAATAAAAACATAAGGTAAAAATAAATTAAAATAATACACCATTTCATATAATTTTTTTTTTAGTCATTAAAATGAATAGAACCTACTAATAAAAAAATTAATTTTTTTTGGCACGTTTTGGGTCACTTTTATATTATTTTTTTCTTAGATTTTGTTTTTCTTTCTTCTTATCCTTTATCTTATTTTTCTTTTATATTTTATTTTTATTTTACTTTTTATCCTTTATAATTTTTTTACTTCTTTTCCTTTTATATAATTTTTTATTTTTTATTCTTTTAACATGAATCAATTAATTGAAAACTTTTTAAAGTTTCGCATTAAAAGAAAGGTAAAGAAAGTTGTATATTTGATTTCTTTTATTTTTATGTTATTCTTCTCTCTAAAATAAATAAATAAATACAGTTTTATTGAATATTCAAAGTGAAAAAAGTAACTTAACAAATTAGAACTAAATTTTATCTAATTATTACTAACTACATACCGTAGAATATTAAACTTCAAACTTTAATAAAGAACAAGATAAAAAGGAAACTTTAAAGCATGCAAGAACAAATACATGTTATTTAAAATTTACTCTTAATTTAATAATATATATCTCAATCTATTTCATATCAGGATGCAAAAATTAAACATAAATAAATTTAAATAACTTTATAACATTGGAATCACATCTTGCATGATTCTGAAACCAAATAATGTAATAAAGATCAAGTATTACCTTTTGTGAAAATTAATTCACAAAGAAAAGATCATGATAGGAACCACGAATTTAGAATCACCAAAACAACCTCGAACTTAATCTTTGTTTGTAAGTGGAGAAAAAAAATTGTAAGAATGATTTTTCTTTTTTTTCCAATCTGTTTACTGAATATTCTTTTTGTTTGTACGTGTAGTGTTGTTGCCCTTTTTTTTTTGAATATTTTTATGTGCACAGTTTTTCTTTTTCCTCCTCTCCCCCTTCTTTTCTCTTCCCGTGTGTGTATTTCTCCTTTTTCCTTTTTTTTTTCTTTTGCGTGAGTGTTTTCCCCTCCCCTCAATATGTGCAGATTGTATGTTGTTATATAGTAGTAGAAGTATGTAGTTAGTGGGCGGCTGTATTGCTGATGGGTGAAGTGTGGGTGAGGGAGTGTGGTACGTGGACTATAGGGATAGTGGGAAGGTGTAGGTGGGTTTGGGTAGTGTAGGTTATTATATTTTTTTAGATTAAATAAATATATAAAAATTATAATAATAAAAAATACAAATTAATTATTTTGAACTTAATAGAAATATATATAAAAAAAAAAGTTAAATAGCTAAATTAATAATATAATTAAGAAATACTAACTTGTTTATTAAAAATTTTGTAGTTTTTAAATAAACTTACTAAAATACGATGAAATTAAGATATCTAATTTAAACATAAAAATATATTTAAGGAATAAAAAATAATGTACAACCTTATGTTCTATCAATAATTACGTGTCTACAATGAGAGTTGGGACTAGTTTCATGATTGACCGCAAACAATGGACTCTCACAATTTCTTTTATTTATAGGCCTCAAAAAGAAATTTTATTGCAAGAGATACAAAAAAAGTCACGAGAAGCAGAGGAAAAAGTCCAAAGAGTAAACAATGAAAAAAATAGATAGAGAAAAGTATTGATAACACCTTTTACTTTTGCAGTACCTTGCACAAATTAAAATAAATACTCTTTAAAAAATTTATGACAAAAAACATGGAATGTGGCTTCGGTTATAGAAGTGTTCAATTTCTCCTTTTCTATATGGACTCATGAATTGAAAAAATAAAAATAAGCCTAAATCTCATGGAAGTCTAATTTTTTTTACATGTTGAGTATTGTTCAAATAGAAAATGAGAAGGAACATAAAGTGCAATAAGGGGTATATTGCATGACATATTTTACCCATTTACATTTTGTTTTGACGTTAAAACAAATGATTGGTTTTCAAAAATTGATTCAATTTTAAGAGAAAAATCAATTTTAAAAAGGAATTGTCACTTAATTTTTCAAAATAAATTAAGATTTTTTTAGTTTAAAGACTTTAACAGAATTAAGTCTAAAAAAATAGAGAAAAGGATACAGGGTTCTCATTTACACATAAAGAAGATTTTTGAGGTATTTGAAGAAGCGAGAAGCGACACAAAGGCAAAAGAGAAAATAACAACAATTAGGGTTTTTATTAATTTTTTTTTGAAAGAGATACGACTTCACTTTCTTTCACGACTTTACTCTTCTTTCGCTGCTTCTCTTCTTCACGATCGCGACTGTGTCTCTCTTCACCAACTTACTGTGCTTCATCTGATCGATGAGTTTCTTTTCTCTTCGATATGTCTAGTTAGTCCTATCAATGTAGTTTCTCGGTCTTGTGCTCTTTGTTTTTTTTCTTTTTTTCGCCTCTGCTATTTCAAAGTGTAAAAGTTGGATATTTTTCCAAATCATTTGCTCTTTGATTATTTTTTATTGTTTGCTGCCTGTATACTATATATTTTAGCTTACATATTTGACAAAAAAAATGAACGCTAATACTATTTATTTTTGGCCTCTTGTTGCTCTCTTTATTTTCCCTTTTCTCCTCTTTGGGTAATGCAAACATGACTGACTCTTCTCTGCTGTAGTTTTTAATATTACTGTCTGCTCTATTTTTTTCAATTCTTTTGCTGTTTTTTTTCGTTTTTAATTTTGTACATTGACTGTGATCAGTGTGTATGCTTGCTGCTCTGTTTTTTAATTTTTGACACTTCTTTTTTTCTTGTAGTATTTTGTGAACATGTATTTTCTCATTCAAAATGTCACAAAAAAGGGATCCGACTTGGGCGTATGGAACTCCTATAGGTAGTAACACAAAAGTCAAATGTAGCTTTTGTGATGTGACATACAATGGAGGAATATTTTGTCACAAAGGCATCTCATCGGTGGCTATAGAGATGTAAAAGTGTGTCCGAAAATCCCGAATAAAGTGAAGGAAGAGATCAAAGAATATATGTTGAAGAAAAATGATTT
Organism: Solanum sitiens; assembly: GCA_016801875.1. Lineage (NCBI taxonomy): Eukaryota > Viridiplantae > Streptophyta > Magnoliopsida > Solanales > Solanaceae > Solanum > Solanum sitiens. The sequence continues at coordinate 1,280,888 of JABWTJ010000158.1, read as the reverse complement.
TAAAACTCAAATGAACCATGAAACATCCATGGTTAATCTTGTTGATAATGATGAAATGGATGATAATGAATTTGAAGTGAATATGTCAATGGGGCCTCACTCAAAGCATCAAAGGATGGCTTCAAGTAGTGGGAGTGGGTCTTCCATCAATAGCACTATCAAGGGTCCTATGAATCTCTATTTCTCGCAAAAAACAAGCGAAAAGAGAAAAGGTGGACCCATTGACTTAGAATCTTCTAAAAATATTTTGAGGGATCGTGTTGTATCTGCTTTATCTAGGTGAATGTATGATGCAAGACTTCCTTTCAAATGTGATAAGTACACAAATAGTTTGGTGAATTTATTGAGGAAGTCGGCCAATATGGCCCTGGAATGAATCCTCCCATCTATCATGAGGTAAGAGTTCCTTTTCTAAAAAAAGAGGTGGAAAAGACAAACAAGATAGTAAGAGAACATAAGGTTCAATGGAAAACGTATGGTTGTTCCATTACGATGGATAAATGAACATCAAGGAATGGAAAAATGGTCATTAATGTTTTGGTGAACTCTCCTAGAGGGAGTGTATTCCTTGCTATCGCATCTAATAAGATGTTTAACTTGTTTGAGAAGACTATCATGAAGATAAGGCAGGAAAATGTGGTACAAGTTGTGACTGATAGTACAAGTGAGAACAAAAAAGTAGGTAACATGTTGAAGGGAGTGTTCCCACATATTTTCTGGACTCCTTGTGCTGCTCACTGTATCAACTTAATGTTTGGTGACATTTTCAAACAAACCTCGTATTCTACAGGTGAACTTGAGTCTTGATATTTAATTTGCTTTTCTAAACTTCATGTTAGATTTCTTTACAATTTAACTGCCTTTTTTTTTTTGACAGTTTTTGGTATATCAATCAAAGGGCACTGTTGTTGAATATGATGAGGAGATACACACAGTGTTGTGAAAAGTGCAGAAAAGTGCGCTTTAAATGCTCTTCGAGGCGAGGCGCTATCACTGCGCTTCTTTCTCCTGAGGCTATGCGATCTGAAAAAGGCGCTCGCTTCAGATGAAAATGCGAAAAGTGACACAAAGGCAAAAGTGCAATACAGTGCGCTTTTTATAAAAACGACAATTAGGGTTTTTTCTTAGAAAATTAGTTTTTTTTATAAAAAATCTGAAAGAGATACGACTTTACTCTTCTTGCGGTGCTTCTCTTATTCACGACGACGACTGCGTCTCTCTTCACCAGCTTACTTTGCTTCATCTGATCGGTGAGTTTCTTTTCTCTTCGATCTGCTTCTCAATTATTTCTATCACTGTAGTTTCTCGATCTTGTGCTCTTAGTTTTTTTTTTCTTTTTTTGGCCTAGGATATTTCAAAGTGTAAAAGTTGGATATTTTTTCAAATCATTTGCTCTTTGATTTTTTTTATTTGATTGTGTAATGGTTGTATACTATATATTTTAGCTTACATATTTGACAAAAAAAATATGAAGGCTAATAGCTCTTTATTTTTGGCCTCTTGTTGCTCTCTTTATTTTTCCTTTTCTCCTTTTTGGGTAATGCAAACAGGACTGACTTTTCTCTGCTGTAGCTTTTTCTTCTTCTTCTCTTCTTCTATTCTTCCTTGCTGCGATCTGCTACTGTTTCTTTTCTCAATTACTGACCTATTTTTTTTTTTGTTAATATTACTATCTGCTTAATTTTTTTCAATTCTTTTGTTGTTGTTTTTTGTTTTTATTTTGTACACTGATTGTGATCAGTGTGTATGTTTGTTGCTCTGTTTTTTTTTTACACTTCTTTTTTCTTTGTAGTATTTAGTGAACTTGTATTTTCTCATTCAAAATGTCACAAAAAAGGGATCCGACTTGGGCGTATGGAACTCCTATGGGTAGTAACACAAAAGTCAAATGTAGCTTTTGTGATGTGACATACAATGGAGGAATATTTTGTCACAAAGGCATCTCATCGGTGGCTATAGAGATGTAAAAGTGTGTCCGAAAATCTCGGATAAAGTGAAGAAAGAGATCAAAGAATATATGTTGAAGAAAAGTGATTTTGAAACTCATATGAACCATGAACCATCCATGGTTAATCTTGTTGATAATGATGAAATGGATGATAATGAATTTGAAGTGAATATGCCAATGGGGCCTCCCTCAAAGCATCAAAGGATGACTTCAAGTAGTGGGAGTGGGTCTTCCATCAATAGCACTATCAAGGGTCCTATGAATCTCTATTTCTCGCAAAAATCAAACGAAAAGAGAAAAGGTGGACCTATTGACTTAGAATCTTCTAGAAAATTTTTTAGGGATCGTGTTGTATCTGCTTTTTCTAGATGGATGTATGATGCAGGACTTCCTTTCAACTGTGTTAATTACACAGAGAGTTTGGTGAATTCATTGAGGCAGTCGGCCAATATGGCCCTGGAATGAAGCCTCCACCTATCATGAGGTAAGAGTTCCTTTTCTAAAAAAGGAGGTGGAAAAGATAAACAAGATAGTAGAAGAAAATATACTTCAATGGAAAACGTATGGTTGTTCCATTATGATGGATAAATAGACAGCAAGGAATGGAAAATGGTCATTAATATTTTGGTGAACTCGCCAAGAGGGAGTGTATTCCTTGAATCTTATGATGCTAGTGACTCTTCTACCGACTCTAATAAGATGTTTAACTTGTTTGAGAAGAATATCATGAAGGTAGGGCAGGAAAATGTGGTACAAGTTGCGAGTGATAATACAAGTGAGAAAAAAAAAACGGGTAACATATTGAATGGAGTGTTCCCTCATATTTTTTGGACTCCCTGTACTGCTCACTGTATCAACTTGATGTTTGGTGATATTTTTAAACAAGCCCCGTATTTTACCGGTGAACTTGAGTCTTGAGATTTAATTTGTTTTTTTAAAACTTCATGCTAGATTTCTTTACATTTTAACTGCCATTTTTTTGACAATTGTTTGTAAGACTGTTAAGGTACATAGTTATATCAATCAAAGGACACTGTTTTTGAATATGATGAGGAGATACACAAAGCAAAGAAATCTGATAAAACCCGCCAAGACAAGATTCGCAACAGCTTTTTTGACTTTGTATAGTTTTTATAAGCAAAAAAAAATTTTGAGAAATTTGTTTATGTCAACTGAATGGAATGAGAGTATCTATTCAAAGGAACCTCTTGGTAAAGAAGTTGCGAGACATATCATTTGTCCATTTTTTTGGAATGACGTTGTTCAAGCACTCTGAGTTGGTGGTTCTTTAATTCATGTACTTCGTATGGTGGATGGGGAGAAAAAACCACCAATGGGTTACATTTATGAAGTCATGGACATGGCCAAAGAAAGTATTGAAAAGGCATTCAATTATGATACAAGGAAATATAAAAGTGTTTTTGAAATCATTGATGCAAGGTGGACAGATCAACTTATCAGCCTTTGCATGCAACGGGACACATTTTGAACTCGGGGCTTTATTATAAAAATAATGACATGAAGACTTTAACCGAAGAAGTGTGGCAGGGATATCATAAATGTGTTCAGATAAAACTTTGCAAGACAAAATAGGGGAGGAGCTTAGTGTGTACATGAAAGCTGATGGCCTACTTGGAATTGAATTAGCCATTAGAGCTAGAACCTTGAGGTCACTAGGTGAGAATTTCATCTTTTAATTGTTTACAGCTTCAACTTTTAAGTTATTATATATCTTTTAAAATAACTCTTCTACAGTTGAATGGTGGATGCAATTTGGTCATAATGTCCCAAACTTGCAACAATTTTCTATAAGAGTGCAAAATTGATCTTGTAGCGCATCCGATTGTGAGAGAAATTGGAGCGTGTATGAACATGTGAGAAAATACATTACATTAATACATTATTACTAATTTAATTGATATATTAATCATCTCAAGTCCTCATATTAATTACTTTCTACTATGTGAAGATTCATAGTAAAAAGAGAAATAGGCTTGAGTTGACACGCCTCAATGATCTAGTGTTCATCAAATATAATTGAACATTGGCGTGTCGTTACAATGCTCGTAATACCATTGATCCAATTTTGTTAGATAGTATTGATGAGGAAAATGAATGATTAACAGGAGCACCACAAGATCACCAAGATGAAGAAGTGTATGAAGGAGAAAGTCTCACTTATGGTGATGTTTCTATGGCAAGTGGTGTTGAGGAGAATATGTATAGTTTTAGGGGAAGTCTTTAAGGGGCAAGGAAAGAGGAGTTGGAGGTTCTAGTTCAAGTCGAAATCTTGTTGATGAGCCTTCTGATGATGAAGAAGATGATGACCAAGTAGAACCCTTGGTTATGACACTTAAAGAGTTTGAGGATCTTGTTGAAGAATAGAAGTTTGAGTCTTTTTTATTTAATTATGTTTTTGATTTTTTGCTTTATATGTTATGACTTATGAGTATTATTGATTATTTATTTTCTTTTAATCTAAGACTATATTACCTCTATTCAGTTATTTAATATTTTTTTATTTTTATACTAAATGTCACTTTTTTAAATAAAAAAAAAGTGTGCTTCGCTTCACGCTTCTCGTTTCTGTGAAGCGGGCCATCGTCGTTTTTTTCCGGTTCTCGCTTCCCAAAACACTGATCTTACTTAACGATTAATGTATCTCGCGCATCAGATTAATGTATCAGCGCTTATATTATTGTATCAGTTTGAGGCATTTTTGTAAGGGAAACTTTCACTTATAGCCACTTAAAAATAATTAATTACTCTCCATAGCTATAGTTTGATAATTACAATTTGTATCTACATATTATATGGAGAAGAGAGGCGAGCAAAACTGGAAGAAAGAGGAGAGAGGAGAGAGAGGGGGAAAAAAGTGGGAGAAAAGTGAATTGTATATGTATATTTGTTAGAAAATTGTATGTTATACATATGTATTTGTATATATGGAAAGAGAGATTGGGAGAGGGAGGAGAGAGGCGAGTGATATCGAGAGAGAGAGGAGAGAGGCGAGCGAGAGAGGGCAGAGTGTGGAAGAGAGGTGAATTGTATATGTATATAATTGTATATAAATATAGATTATACAAATACATTTGTATAAATGGCAAGCGAGATTGGGAGAGGGAGGAGAGAGGCGAGCGAGATTGAGAGAGGGAGGAGAGAGGCAAGCGAGAAAGGGCAGAAAGTGGGAGAGAGGTGAATTGTATATGTATATAGGTTAAAAAATTATATATTATACATATGTATTTGTATATCCTGGTGAATTATACATATACAAACATGACTAATTATACAAACTCGAAGTCAGCCCACGTAATTAATGTTGAATGTTAGTCGCGAGTGGTAATTATAGCAAATTATAGCTATGATGAGTAATTAAATAGTATAAGTTTGCTTAGCCGCGTAATTTTCCTTTTTTGTAATTATAAACTTATAAGGAACAAATGATAATTTTGCCTTAAAAATGTGATTTATGTCCTTTGTCCTAAATTTAAACCAAACAAATAAATTTAAGAGTTAAACAAGAATACATAATCAAATTAATAAGAGGGGAAGTAAAATTTTGGGCGCAAGTTTTGTTGTTGTCCATCTGGGTCAAAACTTGGGCCTTAGCTACTGATCTTTTGGGGATTTTTGCCCAATTGTGTACTTGTATATTGGTGTACATATTCATTGTATATCGTTGTATACTGCCTGTTTTTCTGTATATCAGATATATACTTATGTATACATCCTATATATCCTCAACATTTCCTTTTATTTTAGCTTTCTTTATATACAAATCAACTTTCGTTTCACCCGAATAAAATTAAGGACGACTCGATAAAGGAGTTAAGTTCGAGGAAATTCATGCAAAAATAAAATGATAATTTATATAACTCAAAATCGTTCACAATCATTGTTGAAAGGAAATTACGAGAAGCAACTTCATGAATAAACACACTAAGTTCAAACAACCACAAAGAACAAGTTTTGAACTACTATACTATTTAGCATTTTTCTTACTGCCTAAGGAGAGACAAATAATAGAGCAAGAGCAATCAATTTTAGAACATCAAAAGGTGTTGATAACTAAATGATATATCATCCACTTAAACTCAAAATTAAATCACAACAAAAGGTTGAGAACAAATTAGACAATCAGAAGCATTAATTCATATTCTATCATTTTCACTAGAGCAAAGATCATAGTAAAATCATGTGAAAACTGAATCGATCCTTATATCAGTTTTGACATCAAAAGTCCCACATTTTATTCTCCACAGTTGATCATAACTATGCATACATGTACGAAAGGGTCAATTCAGTGAATCTCATTTGACAAGTCAGATATTTGTTACTGCTGATTTATAAAGAAAATGATATAAAAATGAGACAGACGAGGGAAGACATGTTAAAAAATGACAAGTATCACATCGGTGCTTAATGAGATGGGTGAACTCCTTATAAGGCTTGGACAATCCTCCTCCCTTTGAGCTAGCTTTTGGGGTGTGAGTTAGGCCTAAGACCTAATTTCTCATGGTATCAGAGCTTCAATCACTTTTGTGAGTTAGATATTTTTTTACAGAGCAGCATTGTTGTAGAAAGATCAATGAGATTGCTGAATTTGTGAAGTAATGGCAGCCACTAAGATTTATCACACACATGCACTCTTTATTCATCCTTCGGATACGATTGGAGGTTCAATTGTTTCTATTCAATTGAAAGGATCTGAGAATTACTCTATTTGGAGTGGATCTATGCGAATCCAATTGCTTGGTAAAACCAAGTTGGGAATCATAGATGGCACTTTGAAGAAAGCATATTTTCCTGCAGATTTAGCTCATCAATGGGATAGATGTGATGCTATTGTCACTGGATGGATTCTAGGATCTGTGACGACGAAATTGCATGCCGGAATCGTCTATGCTGAAACTGCAAGGATGATCTGGGAAGATTTGAAGGAAAGGTTTGACAAAGTTAACACTTCTCAAGTCTATCAATTACACAAAGATATGGTTATATTGGTTCAAGGGAATGACACTGTATCAAACTATTTCTCCAAGTTAAGGCAGTTTTGGGCAAAATTTGATAGCATGACACCTCCTCCTTGTGAGTGCCCTAAATCCAAGGATTTCATGCAACACATACAGAGTTTGAAAGTGGTGCAGTTTCTTATGGGATTGAACAAAAACTATGAACATGCTAGGAGTTAGATTTTGATGACCAGTCCCATCCCTAATATCAATAAGGCTTATTCTATGTTGATCGAAAGAGAGAGCCAAATATTGATGATCAATTATTCTACTTCAGGGGAAAGGATTGTACTAGGAGTTATGATGGCAGGGAGAGGAAAACAAAAAAGAACTGGAACATTCAGTGTGATCATTGTAAGCTTAAAGGGCATACTAAGAATGTTTGCTGCAAATTGGTTGGTTATCCACCTTGGTACAAAGGGAAGATAAAAGAAGATTTTCCTAATGCAAATAATGTCCAGGCTGAAATTAATGAGCCACGTGTATGCAAAGAACCTACTTCTTGTAATACTCAGATTGATACCACTATATCTCCTAATCCTCCTCAGCTTAGAAGGTCTCAAAGAGTATCCAAAACACCTCTTTAGCATGTTGATTATCTAACAAAACAGTCTACTGCTAATGTTTCATATCCCCTTAGTGCTTACCTCTATTATGATGCTCTTTCTCCTACTCAACAAATTTATCTTAGTTCCTTATCTAAGGTTCAGGAACCCAGATCTTATCATAAAGCTATTAAGGACAACAGGTGGATTGATGCAATGAATACTGAGCTCCAGGCACTTGAACTAAATCATACTTGGGACCTGGTTCATTTGCCCAAAGGTAAGGTTGCTATTGGGTGTAGATGTGTCTATAAAGTCAAGTTGAAGGTTTCTGGTGAGGTGGAGAGATTTAAAGCTAGGTTGGTTGCAAAGGGTTATACCCAACAGGAGGGTCTTGACTATCATGAGACCTTCTCCCTTCTAGTAAAGATTACCACTGTGAGAGTGCTTCTTTCTTTGGCACCCCAACATAATTGGCATATTCATTAGTTAGATGTTTATAATGCTTTTCTTCAGAGTGATTTAAATGATGAAGTTTACATGCAGCTTTCTCAAGGTTTACCAAGTCAGGGGGAGTCTGGGATTGTTTGTAGACATGCTAAATCCTTGTATGGATTAAAACAGGCTAGCAGACAATGGAACCTAAAACTATTTGAATCATTGATTCATTCAGGATTCACTCAAAGTTGTTTGGATCACTCTTTGTTCATAAAGAAGAAAGGAAATGACATTGTCATAATTTTGATCTATGTGGATGATATGTTAGTGATAGGTAGCAACTTATCTGTAATTGAAGAGACCAAAGCATCTCTATATGAAGCATTCAAGATCAAAGACTTAGGGACGCTAAAGTTTTTTCTTGGAATGGAGTTCATTAGGTCCTCTAAAGGTATATTGGTGAACCAGAGGAAGTATGCTCTTGAGATTCTTTCAGAATTGGGGATTGGATATTTTAAACCTGCGTGGACACCTTTGGAAGTTAATGTGAAGTTGACAACACAAGAATTAGACAATTTAATGTAGAAGACAGAGGATGACATGTTGGAGGACAAGAGTAAATATCAAAGGTTGATTGGGAAGATGTTTTACTTAACACTAACAAGACATGATATAACTTAGGTTGTACAGACTCTTAGTTATTTTTTATAACAACCTAAAAAATCTCATTGGAATGCAGCAGTGAGAGTCATGAAGTATATCAAAAGAGAACCAACTCTTGGGATTTTACTGAGTAGCACAGCCTCTGATTCTTTGATTGTGTTTTGTGACTCAGAGGGCTTCCTGCCCCAACACCAGAAATTCAGTCTCAGGTTTCTTGATCAAACATGGAAGTTCACTAATTTCTTGGAAATCCAAGAAGAAAAATGTAGTCTCTAAAAGCTCAGCTGAAGTTGAATACAAGAGCATGGCTAATGCAGTGTCTGAAGTAGTATGGTTAACTGCCTTATTGAAGGAGCTGAATAATGAGGTGACTGAATCAGTTGTTGTACAAGTGACAGTAAGGTTGTATTACAAATTGCATCTAATCCAATTTTTCACGAACGAACCAAACATATTGAAATAGACTGTCATTTCATCAGACAGAAAATTCAAGAAGGCCTGATCAAAACAGTGCATGTGTGTTCCAAAGACCAACTAGCTGATATCTTGACTAAAAGGTTTGCCACGACCAGAACATGAGTTTCTAGTAAGCAAGCTTGGCATGTTGAATGTGTTCAAACCTACCAGCTTGAGGGGGAATAATGAGATAGGATCTTGAAGGATAGAATAGTCATTATAGCATTAGATATTATTAGGGAAGATTGTTATTTGCAATTAGTTAAAGGTCAGTTAGTAGAAAGTTACTTAGCATCATGTGAATAATGATAAATAGACTGAAATGTAATTTTATTCATTCATTCTGTATTTTTCACTCATTATCAATAAAACTTCTCTCTTCTCTTCTTAGCTGAAGTTCTTCCAATGGTTGTTATGGAGTTTGAGTGTTAATCAATTACAAAATCTATCATAATAATGAGATAGGATCTTGAAGGATAGAATAGTCATTATAGCATTAGATATTATTAGTGAAGATTGTTATTTGCAATTAGTTAAAAGGTTAGTTAGTAGAAAGTTAGTTAGCATCACGTGAATAATGATAGACTGAAATGTAATTCTGTTCATTCATTATGTATTTTTAACTCATTATCAATAAAACTTCTCTCTTCTCTTCTTAGTTGAAGTTCTTCCAATAGTTGTTAATGGAGTTTGAGTGTTAATAAATTACAGAATCTATCATGTATCAGAGGAGGACCCGTCTCACCCGATGTTGGAACCCCCCAAATCAAAATTGTCCATGCACCAGATGCTAAGCACTGGGCGTGAGGTGGGGTGTTAAAAAATGACAAAAGTCCCACATCGGTGCTTAATGAGATGGGTGGACTCCTTATAAGGTTTGGGCAATCCTCCTTCTTTTGAGCTAGCTTTTGGGATGTGAGTTAGGCTTAAGACCTAATTTCACATCAAATCTTAGGATAAATTATTAATCGATTATGATTGAAAAGTGGTAATTGCACAACAAACAACTATATCCAAACTAACTACAGAAACTATCAAAGTATAATTCTAACGTAAAACAAACTTAACATCCAGATTAACACAGTAAACAAAGCACATATGCAAGTCTAAGATCTAAATACCCAAATGTTACCCTCCTTTGCCCGAGAAATCAAACAGATAGGAGAATAAACCAACTTACACTCAAGTAAAGTCAAGCATTGCAAATAGAACAGAGAGAGTAATATAAAGATTATAATCAAGAGTTGAATTTAAGATCATAATCACACCTAAATGAAGAGGATGTTGCGACAAATTAGCCTAGTTGATTGCTAACAACTAAACTCATTAAAGTTGTAAGAGAATACCGTTAATTAGATCAAATGCTGGACAACTTAATTTAACCAACCAAACATTAAAATTGAGCAACTTAACACTTTGTGAGTAAGAACAAATCATGAACATTTTTAGAATAAATAGCATGCCACTAGGGATATCTTTCTGACAGCTCAACCAACAACCAAAATGAGATTAAATGACCTGAATACCCTATGCGAGCCTACAACAATCTGTTCTCTTAACAGAAGACTCAAATTTCAAGGAAGAGGTCTTACATGAACAAGATCAAACTTTTCTTTTGAGTATGATTGGGCTAAGAACAGATCATTATGGTATCACACATATATTAAATCGATCAGAACTCAAACAGTTATGTCGTATTATACTATGGCGAGCACAACGAAAAGTGGAAATTCAAAATATCAATAGCCCATAACGAGATTGGATCAAAACTAAATCATTTATGATTAAAAAAAAGCTTATATGAAAAACTCCAGTTAATTGATAATCAAATCATCATAGTTCCATTATGATTTCTTAATATATGTGGGGGGAAAAAAAGTGATCAACTAATATAGAACAGAGGGTGTACATGATTTTCTTTTTTTATAAATGACTATATAATAAATTAAATAAATGAAGATATATGTGCAAAATTATGATGAGATACAATACATAAATTATATTAAACCCAATCCAACTACTATTCATTATTAAATTTCTTTTCCATTTCATTAAAAAGTATATATACAATTCGATAAAAGACATGTTATATTTAATATTTATATATTTAAAATTATATTACATTCATAACTAGAAACTTTGAAGAACCATTAATATCATTGATGTAATCTTAGTATCATGTTATTCAATATATCAAAATTATTGAGCATGAATTATTATGTTTATTTAGCCTGGTAAATAGTAATCTCTTGAAAAATATTTTGGTCTTAGAACGTTCCAAAATATTTTTCAATTAAATAAGAGAAAATACATAAAAAAATCTGAACTTGACAGCAAAACTTACTTTAGTACTTAAACTTTACAGACGTTTAAACACCCCTCTTAATAACTTTCGAGTGAATTAAATACCACCCTGAGAGTATAATATTACTCTCACCCGCCACATCATAGTCATGTAAGCACTACATCACAGTCATGTAAGCACCACATCATTAAAAAAATTATTTATTCACTTTTTTCCTTAAACACGTTTTAAAATTCATTACATAATCAATTAATTTATTATAAAATTGTGTTTTCTTAAATTAAAATACAAAATGTTGAGCCACTTTCATTAATTTTAGGGAAAAGGGTCTGATATACCCATCAACTTTGTCATTTGGAGTTGATATACCCCTCGTTATGAAAGTAGCTCATATATGTCCTTACCGTTATACAAACGGCTCACATATACCCCTGTCGTTACAAAATGAGCTCACATATACCCTTCATTTAATGAAAGTTTAAAAATTAGTTTTAAATTTATATTTTTTAATTTTAATTTTTTTAAAAAATTATTTAGGGGTATATATGATTTTTCTATCAAAGTTCAAGGTATATTTTAATTTTTTTTCATACATAAATTATTTTTGACTTATTTTATTATAATTATTTGAATTTCTTATTCTTATTTTATTTTTTTCTTTCATTCCTTAGTTTAAAGAAAAAGAATTTAAACTATTTTTTTGGTCTATATTGTAACTTGATTTTTGTATTCGAAAAAAAAAAATTGGTCATCTACAATAAGTTTTACAAGAATATTAGTGAAACATAAATAAATTTGATTATCATAATAATAATTCTAAATTAGTCATTGAAACAAAAAAAAAGTCAAAAAAAAAATATGTTTGACGAGGATTAAATTTACTCATATGAGATTATATTTTTTAGAAAAAAATAGTAAAAAATTAGATTAATTTTTTTTAATTTCCGTTTGAGGAAAATAGTATATGTGAGTCATTTGTTTATAAGTATATATGAGTCACTTTCATAACAAAAGATATATCAGCTCTAAATGACAAAGTTGAGGGGTATATCAGACCCGTTTCCCTTAATTTTAAATTGTTTTAACAAGTGGACCCCACTTTTTAAATAGCTTCTCTTCTATGCAAATTAATTTCTTAACTAAAAAAAATTATTTTCTAAAATCAAAGATTAAAATGTTGAATCCATTGTTATTAATTTAAATATTTTTAACAAGTGGGCCCCACTGCTTAAATTCCTCCTCTTCTACGCCTCGTCCTTTCTTCTTCGTTTATTTTCACCATTGTCGGTCCTCGTTGAAAAAAATTCCGTCCATTTTCAACCTTTAATGATTGTATTTTTTTCTTACAACTTACCATTTTTTGAAATAAAAATAACTTATTTTTTTTCTTTGAACTTTCTCCAGCCCACCACTCCTACAAATTTGCCCTTCAGAGAATGAATCTTTTGAAAGTAGCTTTTCTTGATAAAATGGATCACTCAAACAACAAAGTTTATATTGAAATCGAAGTAAAAAATATAATTTTAGTGTTGAATTTTGTGGATTACTAAAAGGCTGATGGAATGGAGTAGGGTGTAGAGGTGGGTGATAAAGATGAAGAAAGAAATGACTAATATGGGTGAAGAAATGTATAAGAATGCTTCAATGGAGAAAAAGTATTTGGGAAAGACAACATAATAAAAAGAGAAAAAATTAAATTTATTTTTAAAATGAGGTCCGCAGTTTATTTTTTACTTCTAAATTAAAAATTTCACATATTTTTAAAAACTTAATGTATAAAAAAATTATTTAAAATATTATTTAGATACTAGACAATAAAAGAATGACACGTATACAATTTTATAATTCAGTTTTTTCATTTTTAACTTTCCACTCGCTTTTAGGAGAGTGGATTCAATTTCTATGCCACATCACCCCTTAGGGATAGTTAATTCACTTGAAAAGTTATTAAGGAGATATTTAAACGTTCGTATAGATTAAGTGTTAAAGTAAGATTTGTTATCAAGTTCAGAGGAAATTTTATGTATTTTTTCAGTAAATAAATATGTCTTATGATTCACATACATTAAGAAAAGGTAGAAGAATTTTTATTTTTTAAAAAAAGAAAAATTGAAATTTCTTTCTCTGACGCAGTAGCCTCCACATATCTAAGCTAGATATGTATGCCCGTGCTTTGCACGGGCCCAATATGAAAGTCACAGCTTACCCATCAAATGCAACTAAATTTTCATTCCTTCGAATTGACAATTTCATATGGTTTACAAGTTTAGCACAAGAAGAACGGCAGATAACTACATATTGATTGTATTTATATATGTTATACTTGAGACATGTTTCTCATTCATATAGTCTCATGCTTCAATTGAATTGCCATATTTATCTCTGGAGTTTTGATAGAAATAATATAAAAGTCTTCACCAACCAAAATATATAGTCCAATTGTAACATATGAACTTATCAATCAACACCATTGGAAGTCCCCGGTGGAACAATTCCACCTCAAACAACTCTAACTTGCATAAAAGTTAAAAGATCAGATATCTTCACTCTTCAAACTTCTAAATCTCCATACTATGCAATATAAATGGGTAAAATTGGAAGTCTTATCAACAATGGTTTTCAATTACTACACATTTAAAATTATCGGCAAAATGAATGAGAACTCATATAGTTGGTGAAAACTTCTAGCAGAATGAATAAACTGTATATATAAAATTCTAATAATACATTTTTAAATGTTATTGAAAAGAATTTAGGAATATTACTACTTTTAAATTTCTAATAGGCAAAGAAATTAAAGGACTGAAAAGGAGTTCTGGGACGATAACATTGTTAGGCGCAATACACCCAGTTCTTCCGTTCTTCCTCAATTTCATAAGTCAAATCCCAAAAAATCAAAGTTTAGCCGGCAGTTACCAAAAGCTTATCCTCTGGCAAGACTCTTAACCTTGAGGTAATACTGTTTACAAGATTGAAAGTTCAAAAGTTCAACAATAACATAAAATTGAAAGATAAAAAACAATGTAATACCCGTGTAGTCCCAGAAATGGGTTCCGAAGAGGGTTCTATGTATGTAGACCCTACTTTTGTGAGGTAGTTAGGGTACACATGATATGTTGAAAGAAAATTAAAAAAATAAATGCCTTTGACAATGTTCTATAATAGTTTCTCAAGGATATAACACTGTGATCATCAATTGTGTTGTAATTTTTCAAATCGTTTTGTCTCTTTATTTGGCATCTCAACAAACCATAAATGAGATGGTAAACAAAAACGTATATCGAAAGAACACTATTAGAGGTGATAAACTGATGGATGTCTCCTAGACATCTAGGCCTTTATTAACTTAAATAACTTTAGTGTTCTAAGGTAGTATAAGTATGTTCTATCATTTCAAGCTACTATTTCTATCTTGATTTTTTATTTACTTTTTTTGAAATAAAGCGTAAATCACAATGAGAACTTCATGTAATGTTAACATTATTGCACCTACACTCAATTGAAAGAAGGGGAGGATAGAAAAGAAAGTCTGCAAGCATTTCAAGAAAATGGCCATGCAAAGAAGTTTAATTTATTAGTGGTTATATCTTCAACAACTCAATGAAGAATGAAAATCTGAACATAGAACTCCAAAATAATGACCAACAGAATTCTTTTCCCCATATTATGTTTGACTTGTTTTCTCAATTCTATTTTGGTGGTAGTAGAGCTCTCTCTGACTGTTCTGCAATTTGAAAATGATAACTGTATCAAAAGTTGTTATTATATCTGATGGCTTCACAAGTATTTTCTTCATGACATGAGATAGTAAAAGCTTAAAATTTTATTCTTAATCAGGTTTGGTTAGAAAAAGAAATATGTCTTGTATTGCTCAGGTAATCTAACTTACAAAATTTTTATTTGTATTCAGACTTGTTCTGGTAGTTGAATAAAATACTATATGATAAATAAATAAGAAAAAACATTCAAATATGTCATCAAACGTTGAGAAAAGGCTCAAGGCTCATCTCTAACTTCTCATTATAGATAAAAATCTTGGTAACAACTTCAAAATCCCCCACCGATATTTCTATTATATAAATATAGCAATGCACAACCAAATATAAGTAACAATTTCACCCATTTAATAGCTATCAAGAAGCTCTAATCCACCACAATTATCATATAGTGTATTAATCCTTTTGTCCTTATTCTTCATGAATATTGAGAAAAGACAATGATGTTACGCATATGCACAAGAAACTTACCCAGTCAACAATGTCATCGACATAGTGTTGAGCTTTATCAATTGACCGTCTTCCAATTATGATCTTCAAAGCATAATCTAAAAGACATGACATCATACACTTCAACCAATTTTTCAGTAAAAGCAAACTCAAGAGCTAAATACCTGCAAAATATAAGATGTTAGTGAAAGAAAAGATATGGAGAGCTCAAATAAAACGTCTTCAATATATAATGAAAATAAGTATTATCCAAAAATTTCCATTACTCGTGTGGAGACGTGCATATCAGTATCATAATTCAACCTCACAAGCCTAAAATCAGCATCCTTGATCACAAATAACAAATGCATCTAGCAACCAACTCATATATATAAAAAATTGCAGGGGTGCTCATGCAATCAACAATAAACCGCAGAGGTGCTAAGCACAATGTGAAGTTAGTGGCTCAACTTGCACTTTTAACAACAAAAAAGAAGTACACAAAACTGAATTCCCGAAAAGATACCACATTCCTATAAGAACTCCCCAAATTAAGCTAGGTGTACCTGTAGTATAATTGTTATCTGAGGAATTAATATTGGTTTTTGGGTATGAAGCTTTGTCAACTTCCCTTCTCAAGTAAATGAAAATATATCACACCTGCGATTAATAAATTGAAAACACACATACTAAATTTCGAATAACCAGGAACAAAGGGAAAAGAAATTTTGAAATAAAAATCCATAAATAGGAGAAGATGGAAGGAGGATTTATTATTTCTCAATAACCCGTTAGTAATTTATTATTTCTTAGATATAAATCTGCAACTATATAATTATTTTTTGCATATATGTGTGAGGACAACATAAATTTGTACATCAAAAATAAATTTGGGGGAGAGAATTAGACATAATAATAAGGACGTCAAACCTATATTTTAGTGATAAAATTTAAAAGTTCGAAAAGAGCTAAAAGAAATTTGTTGCAAAATTGAAAGAAGAAATACCTGGTTTGTTGTTGTTGGAGTTGGAGCAAGGAAATGGAAGAACTGATTCTTGTATTGAAAATCTTGCGTCTATCTTGTGCTAATGAGGAAGACGGAGTGTTCTAGAATGAAGAAGATGGAGCTTGTTTTTTTTTTCTTTTCTTTTTTTAAAGATGGAGTGTTCTAGAACTATGGAGAGTGTGTATTTGTCAGGATAAATTTACTATTTTATTCTTGATCATCCTAAACTTCACTCTTCCATATATAGTAAATAAATAATAAAAAAAAAAAAACTTTTTAGTGTGTGTGATAAATAGCTAGTAGATATTATTTAGTAATAAAAGACTATTTTACCTTTAGGCGTCCTAATTCATCGCTCTTCTATATAGTATAGTATAGTAGTAAAAAGAATCCATACATATAAATTGGGTATCAAAGAAAAAGTAGGACTAAATAATGATTTTTACATAAACAAGTCAAATTGTATATATTAATTGTGGTCTAGAAGTTGAAAATTACTCAATTTACGAAAAAATATGAAAGAAGAGCACTAAAGATAAAAGAAAATTCAGAAGAGAAAAAGATACTTACCGGAGAAGAAACTGAGACAACAATTAAGAGTGGGCAACGGATCGGAACGGGATGCGTTGACCGATACCGGGATGAACCGGATCGGAATTACCGGGACGGATACTCGGTTCCGTCCCGTCACACTATATATCGGGATGAAACTGGAACGGATCGGAACGGACCTTAATAGAACGGGACGGGATAAACGGGATGACACATCTAGTTATTTTAAAAATTAATTTTTTGGAATTACGAAAATATAAATATTTTTTTTATTTTTCTTAGTTTAAATTAATAATTTTTAAATTTATAATGTATCTTTTTACTTAATTTTATTTTAAAGACATTTTTTAAATTTTTTTTACTTATTAAGTTTGCAAGTTAAGTCTAATAAAGTTTTCAAGATTTAAATCTTTTGAAGTTTATACTTTATAAGTTATTACTTATTATTCATTAATATTTATAATTTATAAGTTATATTTATAACTTGTGTTCTTTTGAAGTTATATAAGTTATTAATTATTATTCATTAATATTTATAATATATAAGTTATATTTATAACTTGTGTCTTATAATCTTTTGAAGTTTATAATTTATAAATTATTATTTATTATTTATTAATATTTATAAGTTATAAGTTATATTTATAAGTGGATAGTATAAATATTAATTAAATATAATTTATATAAAATATAAAATATAAATTAATTAATATTTATTAATTAAATCGGACTGAAACCGGAACGGACCAAAATGAACGGGATAAACCGGTACCAATACACCAGTACCAAATCACCATTCCATTTCGTTCCGTGTACCGGTTCAGAATATCCCGTCCCGTCCCATATGCAATCGAAACGGGACGAACCGGAATGAACCAGAACGGTACCGGTACTTTTCATTCTGTTGTGCAGTCTTAACAACAATGAAGAGTGAGCAGTGATGGAAAGAGCGAAGGTCTCTTTATTTGTGTTCTAGAAAATTCCTATTTATAGTCATATAGATAGATATTATTTAGTTGTAAAAGATACTTTTACCCTTGGTTATACTTGGGCTTCTCTTTCTAGAAAATTCCCTTTTAGTGTGTGGGATAAATACTTAGTAGATATTATTTAGTAGTAAAAGACTATTTTATTCATGGTCGTCCTAATTCATCACTCTTCTATATAGTAGTAATAGTAATATCAATTATATAAGATTTATTTATTTTATCTTCGAATAGAGCAGCCTCCTATATTTAAATATTAAAAATATAAAAATATAAAATGATAATGCATATCTAAATTTGCAGGAAATATTTTTCTTATCAAATTTGAAAAGTACTTTCCAAAACTTATTTACTTAATTATGATCATGATTTATTATTTAATATAATATTTACTTTTAAAATTTAAATGAGACATATATCTCTATCTAAATATATATACTTGACGAAATAGAGAGAATGGATAATAAAGAGGAGAACCAAATCCTATTCACACATTTACTCGTTAGTCAATATTTTTAAAAAAGAAAGGTCAATTGTTAATATATTAAACAAATAAATATTACGGAGAAAACACAGAAAAAAGGAAAGAGATAGAACACATTAAGGAGGTCACTGTTAATTAAAAAAAATTTAATAACTACAAAGGTCTTGGAGGTGTGTCAATACCATTTTTTTAAAAATAATTGACATTACAACTTCAAAAATTTAGTAATCAACTACTTTCACAATACTAAAATGTTTAATAAAATGTATTTTGTAAAATGAAAAAAATACTCTAAGCATGAATTAACATATGTTTCACAATAAAATTAAAAAATTATATTTATTCGGTAGCAAAAAATTATAAGCAATCATGAAAAGATGAGGTGTACTGAAAGAGACTGTTGCTCCCTTAATCAGATGTGTAGTCAAATCTTGAGAAAATTCCTTAGTAAAATGTACTCCCTCGAATGAAGTCTTGCACATTGTGAATTCATACATAATCAGGTTGCAATGTGGATACCAAATACAATATAGAAAATAAAAAAATATACTATAATAAGAACAATATGTAACATTGCATGATTGTTTCTTGGATAAATTTTCAACCCCATTGGCTCCACGATTTACAGCGGAAAGTTTGTTTCACGATTTTCTCAGACCCAATTGAGCCTTCATCGAGATCTATAAAATCTCCGGCGAATTTACCGTCTCTCTGGTGCCTTAAAGCTTAAATAATGAAGCATGATTGTATAGGACATTAATATTTTGGTTGTTCCAATTATTATAGCCTTAATTTGTGGAAATGGTTAAGGGCTATTAATTACAATTAAGAATTGGAATTTAAAATGGTAAGGGCTATAAAGGCCTCATTTGTTTGCACTTAATGGAGGTATGAATTTTAATCATTCAGATTCAGCTCATTAAGTACGTTTGATTTTTATGTCTGAATTCGAATTATTCAGATTCAGTCCATTAAGTTTATTTGTTTTATTTCTTAAAAAGCCTCTTAATGGGTCTGAAGAGGTCTGAACGAAACAGATCTGTAGTAGACTCTTAACAACATTCAGACTCATCTAATAAGTTATCAAATAATATAAATCATCGCTTCTCTGCTTTTGGCGTGCCTTTTTATCTCATAAATAAAAACTTTTTTTCTCTCTTTTCTCAATCAAACACCATTTTTCTCTCTTGAACTGGTAAGTTTTCATAATCCATTCAAGCATTTTTTTATATTAATAATTTTCTTGTATTGATGTGTGCCAAGAACACTGGTTGCAATAATTTTTTTGGTGTATTGTTGTTTACCAAAGTTTTTGAATTAAAAAATAGTACTTCAAATAATGATTTTTAAATTTTTTTTTTATCAAAAGTGATATATTTTGTTGAAATGAAACTTTATAATATTTTATTAATATAATATTCAATTTCACATGCACATTCAAATTTTTGAAAACAAACAGTATTAATTATTTAGCGTTCAGATTTAGAGACCAGTTCTTAATATTCAGATGTGTATTCATATCAAGACACCTAGATCTTAATGCAAATCTTAATATTCAGATGTGTATTCAAATTCAGACCTCTTAATCTTAATGAAAACAAATGAGGCCTAAATACGATTAAGAATTGGAATTTCGAACGATATCTTTCTCTTTCTTAAAATTTAATTAATTAAAATTCATTAATTATTATAGCCTTAAATTGAGGATATTAAACACTAACTAATTAAAATCAATTTACGTCTGAAAAAGGAAAAAAATCCTCCAAAATACTGAGAAAATAGATTAAAATAGGTTTTGTAATCGTTGGGTCATGCCACATCAGCGGGCTATTGCTTATTTAAGCAAAAATTTAAATAATAAGTTTTGTACAAAATAATATTGCAGATTCTTTTATGAATGTTCAATGCGGATCACAATATATGTCTCTTATTCATGAGAACCTATGAACATGGTTAATGAAGTTTTTTATTAGTTAAATGTAATAATGTATATATTTATTTCAATTTGATGAGGTTCAATCATATAATTAGTTGTATCTTATTAATATTACCTTATAGACAATATTTGTTGTGCATTATTTTGTCATCTAACCAGATGTGCTTTGCAGTATTCCACGTTAAACTATTCAGATGTATTTTTTAGAACTACTTTTGTTTATTAATTTTTATTTTATAAGTCATACCATAATAGATGTCGTTTTGTTGTTGGCTCTCCTATTTGACTTCTCGATTAATTGTGTATATAAATCAAACATACTTATATGACTGTCCATAGCTAATCTTTGAAATCATATATATAATCACATGTTTATCTTACACCCCTAAAAGATATTGTTCATATACTTCAACACCGTGCTATAACATATATAGGGGCGGTATAATAAGATGAAATACTATTGGTCAAAGATTAAAATAAGGAAAGATGAAAGATAAGTATAATTAATGTAATAATTACGAGAATTCATAATATTATAACTAAAGAATGTAAAAGAGTGTGAATAACGTTTGCAATAATTAGTAACAACTAAGAGAATTTATAATGTTATAACTAAAGAATTAATGTGCAATAACTGAAATTTCTAATAAATTTTATACCAATATAAATAAATAGGACTTTTAATTAATGTTCCCATTTTTAATAGTTATTAGATTTTAATTTAGTGTAGGGACAACACCAAAATGTTTATATTCCATATTACTGAAAAGTTTATATATTTTTCTCAAACCAATTCAAAATCATAACATAAAGATAAAAAATAAATGAAAATAAACAAAAACATTAAAGAAAAATCAAGACATCAACACTTTAGTGGAATTCAACCTACATTCATACTAAAGTTTGATGACTAACAACTTTTAATGATTCAAATATAACGACCATGCATGAAAGACTTATAATAGTGATTATTTTTCTTCTTCTCATCCGAAACACTAAACAATATTATAAAAAGAAAAACCTCGCTTCAAAGGAAAATGCAAATGCAATAAAATATTTTTATTTTAGCAAATATTCTTATCAAATCAAACAACAATAATAATACTATACTCAATGTAATTCTCAAGTGAAATATGGTTTTCATAAAGTTGAATAATATAATGTATAAATTAAGTTAATTAAGAAAGCGAGGTGAATTTTGAAGTTTATATTTTGGTATTCAATTTCTTTATCTTCTTCCTTTAAACCACTTCCCTTTTTCTGATTTGTAGGCTAAATTTTCTTTGAAAGGAATTTTGTAAATAGAAATATATTTACGCTCCAGTTACCTCACTTTCCTCAAGTTCAACATCATCTATTGGCCTATCTCCTTTCAAATCAACATCTTGAGTAATCACCATGAATCTCTATTAAAAAAAAAAAATCTCAGAAAAGGATCACAAATTCTTATTGTGTGATATAATACGATATAAGATATGAACAATCAAGAAAATAGTATTTCCAAAATAATAAGTCAAAACCTATCATATATCTAATGTCATCCTAATAGCCACTCATTGTTATAAAATTTAATTTGTTGGAGTTTGGGATTTGGCTAACCAACCTCTTTGTAAAAAGAGATTAGTCCTTGAGACCTCCTCTGTTCATCTTCGCTATAATCTAAGATGATTTTTATACTAATTAGCTTGTGACTCCCTACTCATTGAAATAAAGGGCTACAGAAAAATTGAATTTAAGATACTTTGGTAAATTAAGAAAGGGATGAATATCAACAGTTATGTTACATTTTGTTATGTTTATATATTTTTATCACAACCCATTCAAAATCATAACATAAAGTGTCATTAGAAAATATTCAGTTTCTTTATTAATAAAAAAAGATAAGTTACTGTTTAGTCTCAACTAATATCAGGAAAATGCAGAAATTAAGTTGGCTAGAACATCACGAAAAATCAGTTAATTTGATGCAATTTCATAATTGAAGAAGATTTTTTTTCAAGTTTTATTACAAAAAAAAAATAAACAAAAAAAATTGTTCATCAAATATCCTAAATTTCATGAGAGACATTCAACCTAAAAATGAATCTGCGCATATAAAAAATTCGAAAAGAAATGATTTTAAAAAATAAAAAATGCTTTTACTTGTAAGTATTCAAAAGTACAAATTTTAATAGAATAAAATAGCAAATCTGAAAAATTGAATGAGAAGAAAGGGCCAATGTAGTTTAGGAGAACAAATATGGACTAAAAATGAAAAAATAAATTAAATAAAATTGGACTAATGTAAGAAGTACCATAATCTTTACTTATATCAACTTGAAAATTATATTCACTCGTTGTTCATCTAAAATCTGAATTAAATGCAAAAATACCCTTGCAATAAAATTTTAATAGAAAATGCAAATACACAAGGGGAAATACCAATTATCACTTATATTGCGTAGGAACAATGTTAGTTTCATGTCTATGATTTGTACAACATTTGAAATGTCATGCTCAAATTGCAATTTTTTGCATATCATGATTAATAAACTTTTAAATATAAAAACAAAAAGAAAAATTGAAGAGAGAAATACAATGCTTCTCCATTCTTTTGAAGACACATGTAGAAGAGAGAAATACAATGCTTCCAATTCTTTTTGAAGACATGCAAATTAAAAACATAAATTTAAGAAAAAGTTCATCAAAAAAATATATCCAAACCTAAAATTGAGAAATGATATGCTAATTAGCTAAAATTATTTATCAAATCGTGAAACTTTAAATTTGAAGTCATGCATAATGGAAAAGAAAAAAATTATCTATAGAAACACATGAAGAAACTTCAATGTGACAATTCAAATGTAGAAAATATGTGAATAATGATGATTGAAGAGGAAGATAACCAAGTGAGAGGAGAGTATGAAAGAAAAATGAGAGGAAGCCCCTCTATTTATAGTAAACTAAGGGTAGTTTGAACATGTGTTTTTAGTTATTATCTGAAAAGTCATGACCTTTCGGAGAAGTCACAACCCTTTGGAAAAGTCACAACTTATTGAAAAAAGTTACAACTATTTGAAAAAGTCACAACTAATCAAAAAATCACAACCCTTTGAAAAAAAGACACAACTTATCGAAAAAGTCACAACTCATCAAAAAAGACAAAACCTAAGTTAGAGATATTATAGTAATTTAACATTCAAGTTAGGAGTTCATAATATATATATATATATATATATATATATATATATATATATATATATATATATATATATATATATATATATATATTGGACTTGTAACCATGTCTATTTACATACCTATAATTTTCTTTACTGTAAACCTCCGACAAAATGACTTGAAAAGTACCAGTTGGGTAGCAACAACATCAGTATCCTCAATACCATCTGTAAATTCAGGACATATATTATAAGAAATAGTTTCTTAAATTGTTGGAGAAATAATTGAAATTTCGTAATAATAATAATAAATAACTTTATTATTTAACAAAATAGTAGTCATGAAAAAAAGATGAAAATAATTACGATGATAGATAATAATATTAGTGGATGAAATTGATAAATACTTGAGTCGTGCTGGGTACGGTCGTACAAAAACTATTTTAACGGTGTGAAATATTTCTCCAAAATTAAACAAACACTTCGCTATCTTACATAGAGGTTACAAAATTAATTAACATCACCATGTTATTGGGATATAAAATAACAAAGCCAAAATAATTAATTAAAATAACCATAAAATGAGAGATTCATAAAATAAGGCAGAATGTTTGTTCATTTCTATGTATTTCTAAAAGAATAGATAAGTAGTATTTATAGCAAGGGAAAAGACATGAATTTTTCCTTGAACTTGTATCGAAAAGTCAGTTACACACTCAAACTATCATTGTGACTAGAGCTGTCAAAATGGGTTGGCCCAACACTACCCAACCCTAACGGTCTAGAGAGTTAAATGGGTTGGGGCGGGCTGACCCTTTTAGTTAAAGGGCCAATAAAATAGTGGTCCATCCCAGCCCTAAGCGGGCCGCGGGTTGGGACGTGTTGGCCCTTCAACCAAAAAATGAACAATATTACTCTCTTAGAAGGAGTATCTAAGAGAATCGAATGTTGATGTCTATGAAAAGGACATCAATACATACAAATTTTCATTTATGAATCACACACTTCAGCGAATACTTATAGAAATACATTTATGAATCTCATACTTCGGTGCTTACCAAAGTACATAATAGTCAATGTAAGATTTAGCGGAAAAATGTTGATCATTCAACCATTCCTCCCACAAAAAACAAGCTAATTTAAAAGACTTAATTTTTTTGTGTTTTTAGCATATTTATTGATAAAACATTTACAAAAAAAATATTATATATAGATAATATTAAATATTCATAGCCCATGGGCTAGCCTCTGAGGCTAGCGGGTTGGGCCTATGAGGCTAGCGGGCCAAGTGAGGCTGGGCTAAAAAGCCTCGTTCCTAAATGGGCCAAAAATATTAGGCCCAACCCCACTTAATTCAAGGGTTGGATTGGGCCAGACTCGCGGGTCAAGCATATTTTGACGGCTCTAATTATGACTTATTACACACATATACTATTTAAAAGTAATTTTTTTACCCCTAAAACTGACATGGCAAAATAAAATAAAATAAAAATAAATCGTGCGCGTCAGATAATTATTAAAAAAAAATATATAAAATCAAAATTCTCCTTATACCCACCCCCACATCTCTTCTTCTTGATACCCCCCCCCCCCCACATCTCATCTTCTTCATACCCCAGCCTTCTCATCTTCTTCACACCCAAATAAGCTTAAATGAATCAATAACAAGAAGCAATGTAGTAATAAGTTACTTCAAAAACACCATTTTTACCCATAAACGTCCGTTTTGATTTGTGTTTGTTCATGTCATCGGAGGGTAAAATTTTGGGGGTTCTCAGTCGTGGAGCTATGGTGAGACTTTTTAGTAAACTAGATGAGCGATAGATTGAAAAGGGGAAGACAATTATTTTTCTATTATTCCTATCTTTTAAGAAACCTCCATGAAGAACATAGAAAAAATAAAAAATGTGTCCAGATCTGAAAAATATTTGCAATTGGACGCTCGATTTTCATGGTCAATCAATGGAAGAAACTGAAGGTTTTTCTTGAGGTTCATTTTGGAACGAAAGAAATTCTTTCACCATACGAATCAACTTCAAATTTCAAAAAGTTTTCTTGCCGGCCATTGTAGAAAGCTTTTTCTTTGCAATTATGCTATGAAGAAGATATAATTATTAGAGAATTTTACTAAGTAATTAGAAACTAATTAATATAAAATATAGCTAGCAAAAGAAAAAGTTAATTAATAAAGAAAAAAACAAAAAAGAAATAAAAAATTTATAATTTTGACATGGCGCTGACGTATCACTAATGTGGAAGCGAGTGTAATAAACCATATAATGTGAGAGTGGTGTTACACCTCGTAGGGTGATATTAAATTCACTTTTAGATAGTTAAGGTGTGTAATGGATCGTCATAATAGTTTAAGTGTAACTGACTTTTTAGGAAAAGTGATCTTGCCAATTGCCCTAACTATTACATGCAAAGTGACACATGTATAAAGAGTTATCAAAGAAATGGAAAATCATGTCATAATAAGGGTGTGTTTGGTATGAAGGAAAATATTTTCCATGGAAAATGTTTTCCTAGAAAATGTTTTCCTGGAAAACAAGTAGATTTTGGACTTATTTTCTCATGTTTGGTTGGTGAGTAGAAAATATTTTCCAGAAATAATATTTAGTGTTTGATTTATGAATGAAAAATATTTTTTGAGAAATATCTTTTATTTTCACTAGAGTAGAAAATAATTTATGAAATTGAAAATATTTTTTAGAAATATTTTTTTTTTGGCCGGGGGGGTGGGGGGGTGGGGTGCTGGGGCTGTCGGGGGTGGGCAGGGGTTAGGTAAAAAAATAAAATTTTTGAAGTTGAAAATATTTTTTAAAAATAAAATTATTTTTTTGGGGGGGGGGGGTGGAGGGCTGCCGGGGGGGTGAGGGAGGGAGGGAGGAGTTTTAAAATAAAAATATTTACAAAAACAAACTCAAATTTTTTTGGGAGTGGGTGGGGGTGGGGCTCAGAGATCGGGTGAAAAATAAAATTTTAAAATTGAAAATATTTTAAAATTTGATGTTTATGCCAAAAAAATGTAATTTGAAGTTGGAAGAGAGTTTTGGAAAATATTTTCCTTAATTTTTGAAGGGAAGTCATTTTCCTTAATTTTGAGGAAAATGAGTTGATTTGAAAAATATTTTCCATGATTTTTGTTCCAACCAAAACATTCCAAAACTTTAATTATTTGACTTTGTAAAGACATTTAATAAAATAATCTTTTGGCATAAAAATATTTGCTTACAACAAGCAGAGACGAAGTGGCTTATTCCAGACATCTCAAATAGTTGAGGGATTTTCTAGGCTCACTGTCTACTATAAGATGGTATTGTCTACTATAGGAGGGAGGAGGATAATTTTAAATGGGATGATGAAACTACACTGAACTTGCACTAACCACAGAACCTGTTTTAGCAATGCTCAATTTTTCAAGCTAATGTCTGTGATACACTTTTCTTAATTATGCAACAAGGGAAGCCAATTACTTATTGGAACAAAGCTGCTAATGCTCTATTTAAATGGTCTGATGTGGAACTACATAGCATGACACTCTCCAGGATTGTTATAGGACATCATGCAGAATTGCAAAGGGGATGCTACTCTCCAGGATTTGATCTAACCATTGGGACAACCTGTCCATCACTTATATTCAGCAGATAACAATGTCGACAACACTTCAGCAAGTCTGATTATGTAAATATATCACAGTAGCATTATGCCATCAACTGGTAAGGAGAAAGACCACATTTAGCAGTATTTGATCGCACAGCACGAGAGTTTATTCTTCATTTGTGTCCTTCCTGAGACCACATATGAAAAACAATGTGTTAAAAAATGACAAAAAGTCCCACATATGGGTGGACTCCTTATAAGGTTTGGACAATCCTCCTCCCTTTGAGCTAGCTTTTGGGGTGTGAGTTAGGCCTAAGACCTAATTTCAACATGGTATCAGAGCAGGGCCCATCTCACCCGATGTTGGGGCCCCCCGAAATCAAAATTGCCCACGCACCAGATACTAAGCACTGGGCGTAAGGTGGGGTGTTAAAGAATGACAAAAGTCCCACATCGGTGGTTAATGAGATGGGTGGACTCCTTATAAGGCTTGGGCAATCCTCCTCTCTTTGAGCTAGCTTTTGGGGTGTGAGTTAGGTCTAAGACCTAATTTCTACATGGTATAATGTAGAAATTAGGTCTTAGACCTAACTCACACCCCAAAAGCTAGCTCAAAGGTTGAGGCTTTCCCTCACACTTATAAATTGACCACCAGCCCCTTCCACTTCCGATGTGGGATAAACCCAACAATCTCCCCCTTCACACATCGGGCCTTGGGCTGGAGAGAGCGACAACCCAGTTTCTCCCGGTGGGCTGAGACTTGTTGACAACCTGGGCTCTGATACCAATGTTGGGTGGTATTGGGCCTTCTCAACCCAATTTAACATGGTATCAGAGCAGGGCCAGTCTCACCCGATGTTGGGACCCCCGAAATCAAAATTGCCCACGCACCAGATGCTAAGCACTGGGCGTGAGGTGGGATGTTAAAGAATGACAAAAAGTCCCACATATGGGTGGACTCCTTATAAGGTTTGGGCAATCCTCCTCCCTTTGAGCTAGCTTTTGGGGTGTGAGTTAGGCCTAAGACTTAATTTCAACACAATGTGGTTGGCTGGCTCTTCCCTGAGCAACTTTTCTCCTCATTACTACACTCCTTATAAATTCTATAGGCTTGTACTTGCCAAGAAAAACTTCTTAGTTTAGATGTCAGTCACCAAAAAGTAGTACAACATTTCTTAGCAAAGATGAACCTTCTTTTTCTTTTTATAAAAGGTGGTGTCTACGCCAACTCACAATCATTTTACCAGACAAATGCTCTACCTTCCACCAAGACTTGGAAAGACGGAAGAACCTTTTACTCTATTACTGTCAGCATAAATCAAAAGATTCACAACTACAACTACCTTGTGATCTCTAGACTAGTCTCTCCTTCCTCCTTTTTGTTGCTGTACAAAAAAAAGTATCTTCTCCTGATAGCAATGATACAAGATGTGACCGAAATATTCACAACATGAGCTTATTGTTCAATTGCAAACAACATCAGAGTAGAAGCCTATTGTCCTACGCTTGCAGTCTTGGACGTCTAGCAATTCCACGTCAAATACTTCAAACTGTTTTGAGCTAAAGAATGTTGAAGGCCCAACCTGTGAGACATGGACGACATTGCAAAAATATCAACATGCAGTTCTACTTATGCATCTTCCAGACACAATAGAGTACTAATTTACATCCTAGTTTCGAGAAATACACTTCATAAGTGTGGCTGTAAATGTGATTTTCAAGGTGTTGACAACCTATATTTTGGTCAAGTCAGAAGGAAGTTGCAATAGTTGCCTCAATGTGACTTTTGCCTAAATGTAATTTAACGTTTTACTAAACATTTCTTGATCTATTTACATAATATCCTAACTTCGAAAAAATCGTGCAAAAGACAATGTGTTCAGTTAACACCATTACTTTTTGGATGGAAGAAAAACTATGTGTTAAGCATTAATAATTATGTGCATTAAGAGCTCAAGCCACACCACACCTATTTATCCATCAGGGCAACCATTAATATGCATATTGGTGTATGTTTTCTTAATATTACAGAATTAAAAAAATGTAAGTTTTCTTCTGTCAGTTAGCAGCATCAGAAATAGATTCTTATCAAATAAATGATATCAGAAGAATGCAACAAGCTACATAGCAGTCTAGATGCTTATCTTATTCCATAACAATTTTCGATGATACTAGCTAAATCCAACTGAATAGGGGACTTAAGGACACTTACCGGAGGTCCTAGTTCTGGAGGTATAATTATCCTCCTTTTGCCCCCAGGTTTCATGTCTCTAATTCCTTCCTCAAAACCTGCAATCATACTTTTCGGCTTATTACAAAATTTTCTCTAAAAGGTAAAGATGTTACAAGATTAGATCACCTGGGACCAATGCTTTAGTGCCCATCCGAATCTTTGCAGGAGAACCTTGAATGTATGTGCTGTCAATACGACGTCCAGACTCGTTATAACCAATATAGTGGAAAGTCACCTGCCAATGGTAAAAGAAATTTGTGTATGAATACAGCAATGCAAATAATCCGCAACATGTAATCTGTTTATCATTTCTTATTGCAATTAAACCTTGCTTTCTCTTTAATTTGTAATCTGATGTCCTTTTTTTAAAGGAAAAAGAAAGTGAAATACAAAACGATCATTGCTAAGTCCAGGTGCCAAGTTGAACTAAGCCCAACTGAGCTTAATAACAGTATAACCAGCCTAAGTCAGCTCTTTTGCATTCATACATATATCAGAATAACTGCATAACACTTAAAACAGTCCCCTTTCTGTGACGGAAAATAGATTTCACAATGATTGTCCTTAGTCAACTTCATAGAACTCAGGTGTGAAAGATCAAAGTGACTTACCAAGCTTTCAGTTCAGCAATAACTACGTAAGGAGCCCAGGTAGTTAATATTGAATTATATCGAGTAAGTGACATTTTGTTTTAGTACTCAAAAATCCATAAAGAAACAATTAACAATTATCACCCATCACTGAAGTATGTCTAGCATAAGTCTACACTGGACAGAAGAAACCACTATCGGAAGAGTAAGATATGTTAATACAGACATCCAAGGATCATCTTAATCTTAATTACAAACCAAAATGGTAAAATACTACAGTACTAGATGCAATGACGTGTGCGCGACAGTTTCTACAAGATCAAATGAAACTTATGAGTGCAATAACATACAAACAAAACAATAACATAAAGCATATAAAAAAATGACCAGAAAAGCAAATGCTCTTTTTTACCATGAATATACCATATCGGTTCCAAGCCTCCGGTAGAGAAATGACTAACATGAAAGACGAACAGTATACTAGTTTCCCAATAGGATGTATATTCAAAATAAATGACAATTTAATAAAAGTAAATCACGTTTTTCAGGAACAAAGAATGAAAGTAAACCTGTTGACCATCCTTTGGGCAATCACCTTCACCAACAGAAAAATCCCGCAATATAAGACCTGAATCACGCTTTTCATAGTTGTCAGGCGTTACAACTTTAACTGTAAAACCTGAAAAAAGATTTGAAGAGTCGCTATCACATTATCAAGTATCGTGGTATCAAAAGAAGGAAATGGATGTCCAACTACTGATGTCTTAAACTTGGGTACTACACATGGTTTTTTCCACCCACACAGTCCCTCATGGGTAAACAAACCTTCTCTGATGAAACTAGGAAACTCTTCAGGGGCGTTATTTTCTCTCTGGATCCGTTTGTTCTGCTCTAATAAGCGTCTTTCATCATAAGGGTTTTTGCTCTTTGTTTTCCCAAAAGCTGGAAAAGCGGGAGATATGCCGGATGTAATCAGAAAAAACAGGAGAGATCTGCGCTTCATATTGTCCTCATAATGCAATATATTTACATTCAGTTCCCTAACCCTGAAAATATTCTGTATATCAGCTACAAAAGATTGACATGGTGGTTAAAAGTCAGGTTACCTGTTATCTTGTAATGTGGCAGCTAAGCAACACTGGAATGTTGACTTCTGTCTGGGAAAAGATTGAGTTGTATGACAAGCTGATAGAGTATCTAAATTGAGAATAAAACAAGTAGTTTAATAAAGGGATTTATGCATGACAAACCATAAAGATAACCTATCAAAGGCTGGCAAATGTAGCTTAAAAGACACTATGTTGTATTCTCATGACAAAAACTACATGGAAACAATAACAACATACCCAATGAAATCCCACAAGTGGGGTCTGGGGAGGGTAGAGCGTACATACGCATACCTTATTGCTACCTCGTGGAAATAGAAAGGTTGTTTTTGAGGAACCTCAGCTCAAGCTAAATTATTTGTCAATATCAATATTGAAATCAGGAAGTAATACACACACCACTTGACATGGTTAAGAAGATGCTAAAAATTTAAGCTAGGAATTATGCTAGTCCATTAGAATAAACAATAATCTCATTTCCTAGAGAAAATTGTTTCCTAAGTTAACATATAATCCTATATGAGTTCATATTGCTAGTCCAAAGCCTAGATAAAAGGAGAATAGTTAGTTAAACAACACACATGAAACTACTTAACTATGATAAATCCTCCCAATATCGAATGGCTTGGCACATACTCTCCAACAACACCAACATACCCAATGTATTCCCACAAGTGAGGTCTGGAGAGGCTACACAACTTTACTCCTATCTTATGAAGGCAAAGAGGCACGTGCTTTCCGAGGATATAAAGAACATTTGAATAAAATGTATCAAGTGGAGCCAATTCATATAGCTAAACCTATAGGTGTAGCTAAAACTGAATGTTGCCCCTCTGTCCCTAATTACTTATCCATATTTCCTTTTTTAGTTGTCCGTAATTTATTTTGACAAATCAAAAAATGATATAATTAATTACTTTTAAGGTAGAACTTTTTGAAAATTTAAACTTCTAATTCATCAACTTAATAATTAATTGGGATAAAATGGTAGACTCACTTTCTTATAGGGACATAATTTTCAGAGAATTCTAGGGGGATAATATAGCATACAATTAAGGAGAAAGGGAGATGAAACAAGAAAAAGGCATTGACGTTGTTCATCATAGTACAATTAGCTATCAAAGAGGAGAAACACAAATAATGTAAAAGTGTGAAAAGCGAAAAGAGGAATTACATGGAGAAGAAATGTTGGACAGAACAAATGAAGAGTTGAGAAGCATGATTTTGTCCTTTCTATGCAAAAGGGAGATTGAAGCTTTCTCAATTGCAATTGCAATGGAAAAATGGCTGCTCTGTCCTTTATTTGGGCAAAACAATCAAATGTTACTACACAGCAACTTTATCTTCTCTTCACTTTTGCAATTTGTATACACAACTATTAGATATTAACAATAAAACCCCTAACATATCTTCATATTAAAATTCTACTTCCATATTTCATTTTTTCTTTCCTTCAGCCTCATGTTTTGTTGAAACATGCAAATCTATATCTATAATCATATAAATATATCCTAAATTATGTCAGAAATTTTATTGATATATGATATATCGAAATTTAATTTACTTTTTTTTTAAAGATGAAATAAATACATCATGAATGATGATGTCGCATGAAGAGTGTGTGTACAATGAAATATTTTTTTTAATTGGTTATTTATAATCCATTGGTACACATGATTATTGACGTTAAAACAATAAAATTTACGTATATTTTATTTTTTTTCTTTGTAAAATATGCATTTTCCTCATTTTAAATTTTTTTACTTCTTTCCTTTTTATTAACTTTATCTCTTCACTTTAAATTATTTTTTTAAAAAAATAAGTATATTTTTATCTTAAAATAATAATATTTTTGAAAAAGTGTCCTTAAATTTAACGTTTTCTCTTTTATGTTTTAGTTGATTCTCTTCGCTTATTTTGATGTTTATCTTAAATTAATATTTTAATTTCAAGACATTTGAAATTAAATTTGAAATCAAATCAGCAGAAAGAGTAAAAGACAAAGAAGATAAAAGAATAAAAATCAATTAAAAATGAGAAAAAGACAATGAATAAAGTTAAAAAATAATAATTTAAATACAAGGTGAAAAAGAGAAAAATGATGTATATCAACTTAGTAGTTTAGATAAAAGATAAAGAAAAATAGAAAAAAATATTTATATGTGTGTCCGCGTGGTTAAATGTGTCACTTAAGTACAAAAAATGCATAAAAATATTTTTAAAATTGAGTTTTGAAAAAGGAGTAATTGATATAAAATAACTACTAAGTAACTTAATATTAGTAAACTAAAAGGAAAACAAGTGAAAATGATAGAAAGTAATGTAATTGGTATATTCATATTTATTTCATATAGTGGCTATTTATAGCCATGAACTAATGTACAAATGTATAACTTGGCCTCCTAATTGGCCAAGTGATGAGATACTCCTAATAGGAGGGTTCCACATGGCATGCATAATTGGTTTGCACAATTAGTTGTGATGCAACTATTCTAATAGTTGGGCCCATGTGGCATTTTTTACAACACTCCCCCTTGGATGTCTATGTGAAATAAAAGTACATAGACATACATAATACACATTACTTGCTGCCTCATTAAAAACCTTTCTAGGAAAACCCAGTGGGACAAAACCTAGACTAAGAAAAAAAAGAGTGCAGCGCGTATTTTACTCCCCCTGATAAAAACCACGATTCAGATGGTTAAGTCTTCGCATTCCAAGTTTATAAACCATCTTCTCAAGAGTTGAGGCCGGCAAAGATTTGGTAAATAGATCTGCTGGATTATCACTTGAACGGATTTGTTGCACATCAATATCACCATTCTTCTGGAGATCATGTGTGAAGAATAATTTTGGTGAAATGTGTTTCGTTCTATCTCCTTTTATGAAGCCTCCTCGTAATTGAGCTATGCATGCAGCATTGTCTTCAAAGACACTTTGGGTATCTTGATGTCACACTTCAAATCACATCTTTCTTTGATAAAATATGTTACTGATCTTAACCATACACATTCTCTACTTGCTTCATGAATGACTATTATCTCAGCATGATTTGAAGAAGTAGCGACAATAGATTGCTTCGTAGATCTCCATTATATAGCAGTACCTCCATATGTGAACAGATAGCCTATTTGTGATCGAGCTTTATGTGGGTCAGATAAATAACCTGCATCTGCATGACCAACTAGATCTGCACTATCTTTGTTAGTATAAAACAGACCCATATCACTAGCTCCCCTTAGATATCGCAATATATGTTTAACTCCATTCCAATGTCTTCATGTAGGGGAAGAATTGTATCTTGCTAACAAATTAACAGAAAATGCTATGTCAGGTCTTGTAGCATTAGCAAGATACATAAGTGCCCCAATTGCACTAAGATAAGGTACTTCTGGACCAAGAGGTTCCTCATTCTCTTCTTGAGGTCGAAATGGATCCTTACTCACTTCAAGTGATCGGACAACCATTGGAGTACTTAATGGATGTGCTTTGTCCATGTAAAATCGTTTCAAGATTTTCTGAGTATAGGCAGATTGATGGATGAAAATCCCGTCTACTAAATGTTCTATTTGTAGTCCAAGACAAATTTTTGTCTTTCCAATGTCTTTCATCTCAAATTCATTCTTTAGATATTCAATTGCCTTTTGGACTTCTTCTGGAGTTCCAATGAGATTTATGTCATCAACATAAACAGCGAGAATAACAAACCCTGATGTTGTTTTCTTAATAAAAATACAAGGACAAATGGCATTGTTTATATAATCTTGTTTTATCAAGTACTCACTAAGGCGATTATACCACATGCGCCCTGATTGTTTTAAGCCATATTATGACTTTTGTAATCTGATTGAACACATTTCCCGAGATTTTGAACTATATATTTCAGGCATTTTAAGTCCTTCCGGAACTTTCATATAAATTTCATTATCAAGTGAACCGTAAAGGTAAGCTCTAACCACATCCATAAGATGTATTTCAAGATTTTTATGTACAGCTAAACTGATGAGATATCGAAAAGTTATTGCATCCATAACTGGTGAATATATTTCTTCATAGTCGACACCGAGTTGTTGAGAGAATCCTTGTGCAACAAGGCGTGCCTTGTATCTTACAATCTCATTTCTCTCATTTCTTTTTCGTACAAATACCCATTTATAACCAATTGATTTAACATCACTAGGCGTTTGGACTACTGGTCCAAAAACCTTACGTTTAGCAAGTGAATTCAATTCTGATTGAATTGCTTTTTACCATTTTGGCCAATCACATCTTTGTCGACATTCTTCGACTAGAGGTTCATGATCCTCATTGTCTTGCATAATGTTAAGTGTAACATCATATGCGAAAACATTATCCACTATGATTTTTGATCGATCTAAATTTATCCCATCTCCTGTAGAACTTATTGAAAGTTCTTCATTTACCTGAGTCTCGGGTTTACTGATATCTTCAGGAATATCATGATTAATCAGATTTTGAGTCTCTTCGTGAGATTCTTTTGTAGTGTCATTTTTCGTACTTCTTTTTCTAGGATTTTTATCCTTTGAACCCAATGGTCTACCACGCTTCAGGCGTATTCAGAAGTCATGACATTTGTTGATGGTCCTTTTGGGACGTTAATTCGGATAGGCACATTTACTGCAGGTATATGTGACTTTGTTATCCTTTTTAAAACAGTAATTGCGTCAGGCATTTGATTTGCTATGTTTTGCAAATGGATGATCTTCTGGACCTCATGTTCATAGACAGGGGAGCGTGGATCAAAATGAGATAATGATGAAACTTTTCATGCAATTTTATTTTTGAGTTTCTTTTTCTCTCCCCCTAATTTCGAAAAATTTATTTCATCAAATTGACAATTATAAATCTTGCATAAATATCCCGTCAATGGCTCAACGTAGCGAATTATGGAGGGTGAATCAAACCCAACATATATGCCTAACCTTCTTTGAGGGCCCATCTTAGTGCGCTGAGGTGGTGCTACTGACACATATACAGCACATTCAAAAATTCGAAGATGAGCAATATTTGGTTCATGACCAAATACCAATTGTGACGGGGAGTATTTATTATAATGAGTCGGTCTGAGACGAACAAGTGATGCTGCATGTAAGATAGCATGACCCCAAACAGTAGTAGGCAACTCACTTTTCATAAGTAGAGGTCTTGCTATCAATTGTAAGCGCTTAATAAATGACTCAGCAAGGCCATTTTGAGTATGAACATGAGCTACAGGATGCTCAACTTTTATCCCTACTGATACACAATAAGCATCAAAAGCCTGAGATGTGAATTCGCCAGCATTATCAAGGCGAATTGCCTTAATGGGATAATCTGGAAATTACGCTCTTAATCGTATCATTTGTGCCAATAATTTCGCAAACGCCAGATTGCGAGATGATAAGAGGCACACATGAGACCATCTTGAAGATGCGTCTGTTAGGACCATAAAATATCCAAACAACCCACTAGATGGGTGAATAGGTCCACAAATATCCCCATGTATTCGTCTAAAAATTGAGGGGATTCAATGTTAATCTTCATTGGTGATGGCCTAGTAATCAATTTGCCTTGACAACAAGCAGCACATGAAAACTCATCATTTGTAAGAATCTTCAGGTTCTTTAATGGATGTCCATTTGAGTTTTCAATGATTCATCTCATCATTATTGATCCAGGATGACCTATTCGGTCATGCCAAAGCACAAAAATTTTTAAGTCAGTAAACTTCTGGTTTATGATAGAATGTGCTTCAATTGTACTTATTTTTGCATAATACAAGCCAGAAGATAAAGTTGATAGTTTCTCCAACA
The DNA here is from genome assembly GCA_016801875.1 of Solanum sitiens. Taxonomy (NCBI): domain Eukaryota; kingdom Viridiplantae; phylum Streptophyta; class Magnoliopsida; order Solanales; family Solanaceae; genus Solanum; species Solanum sitiens. The sequence continues at coordinate 1,243,846 of JABWTJ010000158.1, read as the reverse complement.
CATATTTCTGGTCTGAGACAATCTTGGTAATACCAAGGTATTCAACATTCATTTTATTTATTGTCTCAACATGATATCCATTTCGGCGAATATCTTTAAAACTTAATAGGTTTCTTGGGGATTTAGAAGAGAACAATGCATCTTCTATGACAAGTTTTGTCCCCTTAGGCAGAAATATAGTAGCTCTTTCGGAGCCTTCTATTAAGTTTGAATTACCAGAAATTATTGTAACATTTGCTTTTCTTCTAAGCAAGTAAGAGAAGTATTTCTCATCTTTGAATATGGCGTGCGTTGTTCCACTATCAATTACACAAATATCTTCATGATTGATCTTTGAGGTATCCATATACTCTTCAAGATAAAATATATAAACAAAGTAAACATTATAATTTTGTTACTAAACAAAAACATTACACAACCTTTTAGTTATTTACAAGTCTAGGAAAACATATACATACTAGTTCATACAAACGACAGAAATAAAATATATTTATATTATTACAGACCCATCACCTATCAGGTGATCTATCTTTCCTTCGGGATTCTCAAAGAAATCCGCTACATCTAGATGCATGGGTTCAACAGTATCTTCTGAGATAAAGTTGGCTTCTGCGTTATTTTTCACCTTCTTCAGAGAAGCTTGATACAGCTCAACCAGGTGTCTTGGCGTACGACAGGTACGTGATCAATGTCCTTTTCCTCCACATCGATAACATTTGTTGTCTGAATTTTTCTTCTGCACCACGTCATGCTTTTCTTCCTTCTTTTTACACTGCTGGTGTTGAAGGTTTTTATTTAGTGCAAGACGATCACCATGATTGAAATTTCTTCCTCGACCACGGCCATGGCCACGACTGGGGCCACGACCTTTTTCACGCCTAGATTGGTGAAAACTTGCCGTATTTACTTCAGAAAATGGCAGAGAATCAGTAGGTCGACTTTCATGGTTTTTCATCAGTAAGTCATTATGTTGTTCAGCAATAAGGAGATGTGAAATTAATTCTGAATATTTTTTAAATCCCATTTCTCGGTATTGCTGCTGCAAGAGCATACTCGAGACAGGGAAAGTGGAAAACGTTTTCTCCAGCATATCATGGTCAGTGATATTTTCTCCGCATAATTTTAATTGTGAGATAATTTTAAACATGGAAGAGTTATACTCACTGATAGATTTAAAATCTTGAAGTCTCAAATGGATTCAGTCATAACGTGCCTGTGGAAGAACGACCAACTTCAGGTGGTCATATCTATCTTTTAAATTATTCCACAACACCAGAGGATCTTTAACAGTGAGATATTCCATTTTCAAACCCTCATCAAGGTGATGACGGAGAAATATCATCGCCTTAGCACGGTTTTGATTCGATGCTTGATTATTTTTTTGGATGGTGTCTGCTAGACCCATCGCGTCAAGATGAATTTCTGCATCGAGTACCCATGATAGATAGCTTTTTCCCGATATGTCTAAAGCAAGAAATTCAAGTTTAGAGAGATTAGACATTATTTAAGAAAGGAAAATTTATACCTTCGAGGCTTTTATAGTCTTTACTTGAACTGGCAGAGATTCGTGCTGATAACGTGATATAAAATAACTACTAAGTAACTTAATATTAGTAAACTAAAAGGAAAACAAGTGAAAATGATAGAAAGTAATGTAATTGGTATATCCATATTCATTTCATATAGTGGCTATTTATAGCCATGAACTAATGTACAAATGTATAACTTGGCCTCCTAATTGGCCAAGTGATGAGATACTCCTAATCGGAAGGTTCCACATGGCATGCATAATTGGTTTGCACAATTACTTGTGATGCAACTATTCTAATAGTTGGGGCCCACGTGGTATTTTTTACAACAGTAATATAATTATAAGCTAAAAAACTCAAAGGCATTATACAAAACTAATCCTGTTATAAAATAAAGTATTATAATTTAATAACAAAGAAATAGAGAGAAAGAGTAGTAATATTTTTCTTCCAATCTTTCAATATTTTGGTGTATTTGTATCTACATATAAGATGACTATATATAGAAAGCAAATATATTCCTAATCTTTCAAAGTCATGAAAGAGATCTTTAAAGTCCTAATTAAATCTCCTAAAGTCATACTTAAAATCTTTTAAAAGTCATGAAGTGTGGATTTGATACATGACATCCACACCACATTATTTACAACACTCCCCCTTGGATGTCCATGTAGAAAATAAAATCTAGAAGAATGAAAGAGAGTTTACATAGTTATTCTTAATACGCATTGTTTGCTGCCTCATTAAAAACCTTATCAAGAAAAAACCCAGTGGGATAAAAATCTTGATTAAGGGAAAAAGAGTGCAACGCGTATTTTCATAATAATATCATGGTCCAATGAGCCATATAAATAGGCAGTGACCACGTCCATTAGGTGCATTTCAAGATTTTCATGAACTGCCAAGTTCATTAAATATCGGAAGGTAATTGCATCCACCACAGGAGAATATGTTTCTACATAGTCAATGCCGGGCCTTTGCGAAAATCCCTGACCACAAGTCGTGCTTTATATCTTACGACTTCACCTTTTTCATTTCGTTTTCGCACAAAAACTCATTTGTACCCCACTGGCTTGACACGTTCAGGTGTTTGGATTATTGATCCAAAAACTTCACGTTTTTCAAGTGAAGTTAACTCTGTTTGAATTGCGTTCTTCCATTTTGGCCAATCATTTCTCTGTCTACATTCATCGACAGATTTTGGTTCATGATCCTCATCTTGTTGCATTATTTCAGTGGCAACATTATAAGCAAAAATGTTATCAACCACAACATCATTTCGGTTCCACCTTTTTCCAGTCGAGACATAACTTATTGAGATCTCTTCATTTTCATTATTTTCATATATCTCAACATTTTCTGTTGTCTCATCATTTGTTATGTCTTGAGGCTCCCCTTGAGCGCTTGCTTTTATATTATGATCATTTTCTCCTTTTCTTTTTCGAGGATTTTTATCCTTAGAACCAATTGGTCTACCACGTTTCAGACGTGGTCTAGACTCATTTGCATTAACAATTTGTTCTGTCAAAATATCAACTCGAACTGGAGCATTTGCAGCTGGAACATGAGATTTAGTAACCCTTGAAAGGTTAGTAAATGCATCTGGCAGTTGATTTGCAATATTTTGTAAATAAATCATCTTTTGAACCTCTTGTTCACATTATTTGTTCGAGGATCTAAATGAGATAGTGATACTGCATTCCAATCTATCTCATTTTCCAATTTCTTATGTTTCTCCCCTAATTTTGGGTATTCAGATTCATCAAAATGACAATCATCAAATCTTGCTGTAAATAAGTCTCCAATACTGGGTTCTAAATATTTTATAATGGAAGGAGATTCATACCCAACATATATTCCCAATCTTCTTTGGGGACCCATCTTTGTGCGTTGCGGTGGAGCAATTGGAATATATACCGCACATCCAAAAATTTTAAGGTGGATATATTTGGCTCCTTTCCAAAAGCCAACGGTAATGGGGAGAAATCATGAAAACTGGTTGGCCTTATGCGCACAAGTGCTGCTGCATGCAAAATAGCATGCCCCCATACCGAAAGAGGAAGTTTTGTCCTCATTAGTAATGGTCTAGCTATCAACTGAAGACGTTTAATCAATGATTCTGCTAGACCATTTTGGGTATGAACATGAGCAACCGGATGTTCAACTGTTATTCCAATGGACATACAATAATCATTAAAGGATTGAGATGTAAATTCACCAGCATTATCAAGACGAATTGTCTTTATAGTATAATCTGGAAACTGTGCTCTTAACCTTATAATTTGAGCCAACAATCTCGCAAAAGCCATGTTGCGAGTTGATAATAAGCACACATGCGACCATCTTGTAGATGCATCTATCAAGACCATATAATATTTAAATGGTCCACATGAAGGGTGAATTGGTCCACATATATCACAATGTATACGTTCCAGAAATGTAGGGGATTCAATCCCTACCTTAGTTGCTGATGGTTTAATAATCAGTTTCCCTTGGGAACAAGCAACACAAGAGAATTCCTTAGATTGAAGAATTTTCTGATTCTTCAAAGTATGTCCATGTGAATTCTCAATAATTTTGCGCATCATATTATAACCGGGATGACCCAACCGGTCATGCCAAATGATGAAATCATTATGATTAATAAACCTTTTATTTATCATGACATGTGATTCAACCACATCAATACTTGTGTGGTACAACCCAAAAGAAAGTGCAGATAATTTTTCATGCACAAATCTTTTTCCCTCTTTTATTGTAGTAATATAAAGGTATTCAACATTTTCTTCATTTGCAGTCTCAATATGATAGCCATTTTGGCGAATAGCCTTGAAACTTAACAAGTTTCTTAGAGATTTGCTACAATACAAAGCATTATTCATGGCCAATATTGTTCCTCCAGGTAGTAATAATGATGCTCTTCCAGAGCCCTCAATTATTTTTGTACTACCAGATATTGTATTAACATTGGCCCCTTTCATAATTAAATGAGAGAAATATTTCTTTTCTCTTAATATAGTGTGAGTTGTAGCACTATCCAGGAGGCACATATCTCCATTACTCATCTTGGATCCAATTGAAGACTGAAATTTTTTATTTATCTTCATAAAATAAAGTTACATCATAGGAGGTAAGATAACTAACAACATTGCAAGAAAACTTAGGTCTTTATATTATCTTACTTTTAAAATAAAAGTGACATAAAAAAATGATAATGAAAAGCACACAAAAACAACAACATATTATATATTATAAAATAACATCAAACTTCAGTTACGATCTTCAAAGAAGTCTTCAACCTCCAAATGAGTAATATCATTGAGGTTATTAAAATCGTCATTCTTCAAAGCCAAATTTACTTCAATATTATCATTGTACATTTGCGAAGGTTTTTCCTCAACATTATTTTCAAATGTCAAGTGTGATTCCACCCGAGCATTAGAAGAAGATGTACCACCTCTATTTGCCTTTCGTTTAAAGGAATCTTGATAAAGCCTGACAAAATGCTCAGGCGTCCGACATTCATTCTTCCAATGGCCTTTCATGCCACAACGATGACAGTTGCCTCTTAAAGTATTACTTTGAGAACTCATATTGTTCTCCCTTTTATAATTACCACTACCACGATGATTATTATATCGTTTTCTGCCATTGCCACGTTCACGCACATTATTACGGTCTGAATTTTTATTTTGTCTTCTTTCAGACTGGCCATGTGCTTCTACCATATTTGCTTCCGGTAAAGGAGCAGTTCCAGTGGGACGGGCTTCATGATTTTTCAACAAAAGAGTATTATGTTGCTCAGCCACAAGAAGGCATGAGATTAAATCAGAATATTTTTTAAATCCCCTTTCACGGTATTGTTGTTGTAACACCAGATTTGAGGCATGAAAAGTAGTAAGTGTCTTTTCCAACATATCCTCATCTGTTATATTTTCTCCACATAATTTTAATTGGGAAGTTATTTTATAAACAACGGAATTATATTCACATACAGTTTTAAAGTCCTGTAATCGTAAGTGTATCCAATCATAACGAGCCCTTGGCAATACCGTTGCCTTAAGGTGGTCATACCTTTTCTTTAAACCAGTCCACAATTCAAGTGGATCTTTCACTGTCAAATATTCGGCCTTTAATCCTTCATCCAAATGATGACGAAGAAAAATCATAGCCTTCGCTTTGTCCTGACTCGATGCTACATTTTCCTTAGTAATGGTGGTACCAAAACCTTTAGCGTCTAGGTGAATTTCAGCGTCGAGTACCCATGATAAATAATTATTGCCAGAAATATCAAGTGCCACGAACTCCAATTTTGACAAATTTGACATGATGAAAAACTATCATAAAAATAGTCAAATTAGATTAAAATAATAAACTTTTAACCATTGAAATTCAAGAATATCATATGTAGTATTCTTTTAATAAGAAATTTTATTTTCATTAATTAATAAAATTTACTACCATCTTATATTATTTTGAGAACATATAAACTGAAAATATTTTAATGTATACTTGTGCTTGGAATATGAAAATAAAAATAGTTCTATCTCCGAAACATACCTTATAAGAGACTTCGTGCTGATAACGTGTTATAAAATAAAGTATTATAATTTAATAACAAAGAAATAGAGAGAAAGAGTAGTAATATTTTTCTTTCAATCTTTCAATATTTTGGTGCATTTGTATCTACATATAAGATGACTATATATAGAAAGCAAATATATTCCTAATCTTTCAAAGTCATGAAAGAGATCTTTAAAGTCCTAATTAAATCTCCTAAAGTCATACTTAAAATCTTTTAAAGTCATGATGTGTGGATTTGATACATGGCATCCACACTACATTATTTACAACATATCCCTTTATTTTACATATATCAAGATATTAATTGAAAAACTAAGAGAAAATATATATAAAAAAAATTGTGAACTTGACAACAAAATTTACTTTTGTACTTAAACTTTACGGACGTTTAAAAATTCCACTCTAATAACTTTCGAGTAAATTAAATACCACCCTGAGAGTATAATATTACTTTCACCCGCCACATTATAGTCATATAAGCACTACATCGCATGTAAGCACAACATCATTAAATTTATTTATTTATTGGTTTATCCACTCTTTTCTTAAACACTTTTTAAAATTCATCACATAATCAATTAATTTATTATAAATTTGCATTTTCTTAAATCAAAATTCAAATGTTGAGCCATCTTCATTAATATTAAACCATTTTAACAAGTGGATCCCACTTTTTAAATAGCTTCTCTTCTATGCAAATTAATTTCTTAATTAAAAAAAAAAATTCTAAAATCAAAGATTAAAATGTTGAACCCATTTTTATAAATTTAAATATTTTTAACAAGTGGGTCCCACTGCTTAAATTGCTCCTCTTCTATGCCTCTTCCTTTCTTCCTCATTCATTTTTACCATTGCAGGTCTTCGTTGAAAAAAATTTCGTCCATTTTTAACATTTTATGATTGTTCGTTTTTCTTACAATTTACCATTTTTTCTAAAACAAAAAAAAACATATTAATTTTTTTTTCTTAGAACTCTCTCCCACCCCACTTCACTCCTACAAATCTGTCATTGGGAGAATGAATCTTTTGAAAGTAGCTTTTTTTACAAAATGGATCACTCAAACAACAAAGCTTATATTGAAATCGAAGTAAAAAATATAATGTTAGTGTTGGATTTTGTGGATTACTAAAAGGCTGATGGAATGGAAGTAGGGTGTAGAGGTGGGTGATAAAGATGAAGAAAGAAATGACTAATATGGATGAAGAAATGTATAAGAATATGCTTCGATTGAGAAAAAAGTATTTGGGGAAGACAGGAGAAAATTTTTTAATTTTTTTTTAAAATGGGGCCCGCAGTTTATTTTTTAGTTCTAAATTAGAAATTTCACATATTTTTAAAAACTTAATTTATAAAAAAATATTTAAAATATTATTATATACTAGTCAATAAAAGAATGACACGTGTATAATTTTATAATTCAATATTTTCATTTTTAACTTTTCGCTCGCTTTTAGGAGAATGGATATAAATGTTCGTATAGTTTAAATGCTAAAGTACGTTTTGCTGTTAAGTTCAAGAGAGTTTTAATGTATTTTCCCAAAAATTAAACTTTCACATTCGTCATTTTGACTTCTTTCTTTGTTTAGCAACTAATAACTGAAATTAATATTCGCTAATATTAGAAACTTACATATTTTTATTTAAATTTATTTTATATTTTCAAATTAAAAATATTATACTATATATAATAGGGAAAATGGTTAAAATTACCCCTCAACTTTGTTTTATTAGTTGATTATGCCCTTACCGTTAAAATGAAGTTATTTTTATCCTTACCGTTACTATTTTCACCATTTTAACCCTCAATTGGATGGAAAACCCAAATCAATTAAAATTACCAATTTCAATTGAATGACCCGATTTTCGCTTTTTAATTCAAACCCGACCCATTTATACCAAATTAAAAACCCAAATCAAGCTTCAGCAACCCAAAACACCATTCATTTTCTCCCTTTTCCGGCGAAACACCACCAAACAACCACTTGAAATCACCACTCAAAAGCCCCAACAATTAGAAACGACACCAAGCATACTATTTTTGAACATGTTGAGAGGACTATTTTTGGTGAAGTCTTCACTTATCTCCTTTTTGTGATTGTGTTTGTAATGGGAGAAGGGACCTAGGGGTTATCTGGGTCAAATTGATAAAATTGCATTGCACCACTGGCAACTGGGAAAGAAAAAGAAGTGGGTTATGTAGTCACAAACTGAGAAAATAACTGTGGGGAATAAAGCATGTACTCTATGGTATTTGATTCCATTCTTGCTAACCATGGTGAGTCTAAGTATCTTGCTGGACAGAATCCGATAATCGAACGAGCTCCAATATCCGATCACACTAATGTGCTAATTTTGATTGATTGTGTGATAATCATTGCTACATTTTGACTCATTTAACTACCGAACATTTGTTGTCTAGTGTTTCAACGAGAAAGGAGATGGAGGAGATGGAGAAATTAGAGAAGTGGGTTTAGGATTTTAATTTGATATAATGGGTCGGGTCCGAATTAAATAAAAAAATTGAATCATTCAATGGAAATTGGATAATTTTAGTTGATTTGAGTTTTCCATCCAAATGAGTGGTAAAAATAGTGAAAATAATAACGATAGGAGTAAAAATAATTTTATTTTAACGGTAAGAACATAATCAACCAATAAAACAAATTTGAGGGGTAATTTTGACTCTTTTCCCTATATAATATTATATTACCTCATACTTTGCTTCCATATCCATAACGTTTCCCTCCAAAGACGGGTAACTAGAAAATCAACTCTGCCGTTACAAAACCATACGTTAACTTCCTTTCTTAAAAGTCATCATCTCTATTTAAGACATGTAATAAAATTTTGAGGATTTTTAATTATATATTTGGTAATATTTTTTTTTGTCATATAATTTTATTATTAACCTACTATAACTGGTTAATTATTTTTTGTAGTATCATATATATATATATATATATATATATATATATATATTTTTTTTTTTTTTTTTTTTTTTTTATTTCAGATTAATTGAATTTGTGAGATAATGTATACATATGAAGAAAAACATATTCAAAAACATAATTTAAATTATATTTTTATTATATATAGCAGTGTAATTTTTCTCGTAGAAAACATAAAAATTTATTTAAAATATGATTATTTTTTTAAAATATCTATCTCAAATTTTGAATAATTCAATTATTTTAAACATAAAAAAAAATCTAATTTTTTTACGTAATATGAAACAGAGAAAGTATATAATTTTATATCTAGGTTGAGAAATAAATAATTAATATTTTACAAAATAATGTGTAAAATTGATTTGTATGTAGAGGGGGCTCATAGACAAGAGAGATTTGTCTGTTGAGAGAAAAGGAAAGGTATAGAAATAAGAGAGAGAAACACACAAAAATTGTTAGAGAGAGAAAGTCACCCACTCTATATGCCCTTTGAACAATTAGATTTCACCTAACAACCAAGAACCTTTCTTTACCCTATCAATTTTCTCTCTTTTTTTTGGAATTCTTGTTTCGTACATGATTTTTCTTCCCTTTTGGGATATTGGGTTTCTTTTTTTTTTTTTTTTTTTTTTTTTTTTGTTGTTGTTGTTGTTGTTATTAAATTAAATATGGCTTGGAAAAGATACATGCTTCAATCCAATTCTTTTTGGGTTTTATCTTGCTGTTGGAATATGTGCAATTTTTGTCCAGTTTAGTTGTTTTGCTGCATTTGATTTCAGTTTTGGTGAGTAAAGTGGTGTCTGAATTGAATTTATTTTCTGGGTTTTTCATTTCTTGTAGTTATGTGCTTTTTAATTACTTAATTCATTTTTTCAGGTTTCTGGGTTTTTCTATTCATACTGTATAGGAATAAAGATTTGACCTTTTTATTAAGTTTGGATCCAAATTATTTTTGAGGGTTTTGTTAGTGCAAAATAGAAAAATGTATATTGAAGAACTGAAGGAGGAGGGGGAAGTAGTTAACAGGGAGGAGAAGTTTTGTGATGATACTTGTGAAGGTCCATTGGCTGTTTCGGATACGAAAAGGGCTTTGGTTGGAGCGGGGGCTCGTGCTCTTTTTTATCCTACATTGCTGTATAATGTTGTGAGAAACAAGATTCAGACCGAGTTTCGATGGTGGGATAGGGTTAATGAGGTATAATTTGTACCTATCTGTATTCATCTTGTTTACTATTACATGATATATCTGTTATTGTTTATGTATATATTGATTGTAAGTTTTAATTTCATAATGCATTGTATAATAATAGTTGGTCAATGTCAATTTTCCTAACATCTCCTGGATTGGTAATTAGACTTTTTCAATGTATAATAGAAGTAAAAGTTATTGACTTTAAGATGTGACACATAGTTTGACTAGTCCAAGTTAAGCCAGGATCAAGTTTTTAGTATTACTCTTTCATTTGTTATCTTTCTTTGTTGTTTTAAACGGTAAATCCCATAAGCAATACCCATTGCTCTGTCAAGGAGACAATGGTAGCTTTTTCCACTTTGCTCCCTTGGTGACATGAACCCAACCTCTTGGCTGGCGTCGAGGAGATTATCCCTCCCTTGTCATTTGTTTCATATGTGCTTTGCTCTCTTGATAGTAATCGAGAGCTACAATTGGAGCTGCACCATTTTAACTTAATAAACTATTGGTCATATAACTTGTTCAAATATTCCGTTGAAAATATTACTTGGGAAGGCCTAAAGAAAATCAAGTTATATATATGAATGTTCTCAAAAGTTCTTTAACCTTTACTGCCTCGAACTCACCTTCTACGTTAGGGCGTGATTTGTTACTCACTTTTATATAGAGTTTATGCTTCTAATATTTTGACCACATATTTATGGGATGTTTAGTTATCCTTTTAATTTCCCATTAGGTGTTCATAAATCAGTTTGTAGATTGTTAGGCTCTAAAATTAGTAGCTTGGCTCAAAATTTATCACGAGTAAGTTCAAAATTATGAGATGCAAATGCTGTAAAAAGAGAAACTTCAGTGGTTGTCAGAGAGATATAAGATATATCTTAGTATTAAGTTGCAATGCATATGGTTGAATTGTTTTTTCTAACGTCCTCTGGTGCTTAACATGGGCAAATTACTGCCGAGTATTTAATTTAAGAGGTTTTCTAAGAAGTTGATACCTCTTCTATGTCACTGTTGTAGAAATGCAGTGTTGGAGTTCCCGATGTGCAACTGTAAGTTGTTGAGATTAATTTATAATGCTTAATTTTTCACAGATTCTCTAATACTTTTAGCTGCTTTGGTTTGGGAATTTGATTAATTCTGTACCTATTCTCCTCTACCCTTCTTCTGTCAATTTAGAGTTGTAAATTATGTGTTCGATGTGTATTCTGTTATTTTGTGCGGGAGGTGATTGCATATCATTATCCTGTTTACTCCCCATATCCTTGGCTTTCTCGGGCTAGGTTGTGATATCTGAAGAAACCGTTTCCTAAGTTTTTACATTTGAAGATTAAAATGACTGGGTGTTCAAGAAGTATAAAATTTAACAGTGGCACCAATTTGTGTGATATGGCCAGATTGTACTTAATCTTACCACGGACATGACCTTAGATAGGAGGGTGTGGAGGTCAGGATAAGGTTAGAAGGTAGTCGAACGTTGTCTTAGTTTTAGCCTATTCATGTAGTCCCTGGCTTGGTGGCAGCCTAGAGCACCGTGTTTGTCATAGTATTAGCCTATTAATGCAATCTTCGACTTTTGGTATCTATATATTATTATGTGTTGCTTACTAGGTTTAGGTAATCACGCCTTGTTGTTGATGTTACGGTTTCTTACATATATGTTCCCCGTTGCTTTCCTATTAGTTGTCGTGGTTTTCTTCGTTGTCGTTTTTTATTTCCATTACTACTATGATTTGCTTTACTTGAGCTGAGGGTATTTCAGAAACAACCTCTCAACGAGGTAGAGGTAATGTCTGCATACACTCTACCATCCCCAGACCCCACTATGTGGGATTTCATGGGGTATGTTACTGTTGGACCATATTGTACTGAATGGAAAAGGAACTTAGTGGATACAAAAGAGTTAAACAAGTATTTTGAATTGGGTGTAAAGCAAATGTAAGGAGAAGAAAATTAGTATCCTTTTAGGAAAAGAGTTTTAATAGCACGTCCCTCTTATTTTGCCACTGTCCTTTCACTTTCATTCCATTTCGCTATCCGATCTCACTTCCCAATTCTTGATCCAAATATTTGCAGTTCTTGCAGACTTGTCAGCACTTCTGGTTTATTGATTCGATTTGCTTTCAACAAAATTTTCATTTATATACAGCTACCATGTCAATTTGAGCTGTTAATAATATTTGTTCATGCACTACCATATTGTCGGTTTTAGAGTTTTCTCAGTTCGTTCTTTTCTTATCTGTCCTTTTATCAGAGCAGATTATATCTCTGAACTATTGTCTCTCAAAAGTAAAATGCATATATTGAATCATACATTGGGGTCTAACCATTTAGCTTTTCTTTCACTTTTTGTTTTCAGTTTATTGAGGTGTTGTTTGTTTTTATTGATTAATTTTCTGTTTTTCAGTTCATACTGTTAGGAGCTGTTCCATTTCCTGCTGATGTCCCTCGCTTGAAGGCTCTAGGTGTTGCTGGAGTGGTTACGTTGAATGAATCATATGAGACTTTGGTCTCAACATCATTATATCTTGTACCGTCTAAGCCCACTTTCTTAATATCACCATCTTTTCAGTTATTGCATTTCATTATGTACTAAAAATGCTTGTTAAGAAGTGAATTGAAAGAAGATGACTGGATTGTTATCTGTCTATATACATATTTTGAGTGAAACTCTTAATTAAAGTATGTGGTATGTGAAGAAATGAATTACAACTAGAGAAAACATACTTGGTCCTATATGTTTGTGCCTAATGTTATGTAGTAGTGCATATTAGCGAGAAGTTCCAACGTTTCGTATCATTCTTAAAAGGTGGTGATTTGCAACAATTTTTCATTCCATTGATGCCCCTCTTTTTTTTGTTTTGTAGGATCATGACATCAATCACTTGGTGATTCCTACCAGAGACTATCTTTTTGCACCATCAGATGGAGATATTGACCGAGCTATAGAATTCATTCACAGTAAGTATTTTTCACCCAGCTCTTAAGTAATGATGGTAAGAATCTTTTCCCAGTTTTCATATATTATGGTTTCAAGTCTATACATCTTACATTGCCGTACTTGGCAGTTTTATTGCATTATCTCTGATTGCTCGTTCATACTTTTAATGCACGTGACTTTGAAGGTAATGCATCTTGTGGTAAGACAACATACGTACACTGTAAGGCCGGCCGAGGGCGTAGTACAACCATTGTCCTTTGCTACCTGGTGGGCACCACACCTAAGAGTGTTCAATTATAATCTGCTTTGGCTATTTTGTATTCTAATAATGCCTCTTGAGCAGGTCAAACACAAGGACATGACACCTGAGGCTGCTTATGATTACGTCAGATCCATCAGACCAAGGGTGTTGTTGGCCCCCTCTCAATGGCAGGTATGCTCTTAGCTAGGATACCTGTTCTGCATTGATGTTTAATTGTTCTTGTTGTTTTTGTTCTAAGTGCAATGCACTAATATTCATGCTCGATTCTGCGCATCTGAGTTAGAATATGTCAGCCGGTTGCTCACGACTTTAAATTTGTGTGCTTTTGTGTTTTTATGATATGTATATATTACTGCCCTCAGGGCTATAGTTCAATGACAAAAGCTATAGTACAACTCACACCATCACTAGTTGAATCCTGGCTGGTGAACCAAAACTGGAATTGGAAGTGGAGAAGGGGTAGATGAGAGGGCGTTTTATCCACCATTTTATGGAAGCTGGAACCAATGGATTTCTTGGTTATCAAAAAGAAGAAGAATATATTACTATTTAAAATGCTTTCCTTGATAGCTTAGAATTTCCTGTCCTTTCTATTCGTATTTTTCTGAAGTTAAAAACGACATACATATGCAGGCTGTTCAAGAATACTACACAAGAGTAAAAAATACTGATAGTGATGTTTGTGGAGATGATAATTCATCGAAAATGCTCGACTTTCCAGCTCAAAAAGAAGTTGCTGTCTTTGATGATGCCTCGGTGGTTCTAGTTTCTGAATGTGACCTTGATGGATATGATGAAAGTGTTGAGTCAGATCTAACACGTAACGAAGTGTTAGTGGATTTAAACCTTGCATGTAGAGGAGTTCAAGTTGCTCGCCAAGCAGCAATTTCTCGGCTTTCATACCTCTGGCTTCGCTATCATTCAACGAAGAAGCTGGGAAGTATTGGCGTTGACATCCATGTTTATTGAGATGTCATATATATCCTAGGCTGTTGTCTGTTGTCCTTTTTGATGGTGGTAAATATTAGATGTTTCCTCCCACCCCTTTTTTCGTGTCCTCTGAGGAAGTACATCAAAATTGTTGGAAAAATGTAACTTTCAAGTTGTGAGAAGAGAAGGATTCAACAAGTGTGCGTAGTTTAATAATATGAAAGTGTTGCGAAAGAGCATAACTGTAATCAGTTGAGTTGTCTTTGTAAGGGAACGCGTATTACTGAATTTTTGATGTGTCTAATGCAATATCTTTTTATTTGAGCACTATATATGTTTGGTTTTGTAAACCATAAAAAAATGTTACTATAAAAATAATACACAATGAGATGAATGAAGAGTAGATACTTCATTTAATTTCAAGCTTTTACAATAAACTCAAGAAGAATGAAAAACACAAATCCCAGAAAGACAAAGCATTTAATTCTCCACATTATTTTCATGATCTACCTTGAGAAATGGCACCCTACTAACAGAAGCTGATTTAGGCAAAACATTACCATTAGGTGAGGTTTGATGATCATCTAATTTATACTTGTACCAACAAGCCCAATAAACATAATTTATAAAGTTGAGGCAACTTAGAATAGCCAAAAACCAATAAAAAAGTTGCAAATTATTATGATCCAAATCTTGTCCATCCAACCATCCTTTTTTAGTTGATGAAACTCTTTTAGTAACTGCGTTAATAATGTCAACAAAGGCGCTGCTCAAAAAGTATCCAAACGATAGTGAAATCCATGTAAATGAAGTAGAAAGTGACCTCATTCCAATAGGTGCTTCTTTGTAGAAAAACTCAAGCATTCCAACTAATGTAAACATATCAGCAATACCAAATATTGCATATTGGAAGGATAACCAAAACACATGTATAGGTTTCAATGGATTTATCAATGATGCATTCTTCCTTTTTATCTCAACCAATGCAGCTATACCCATTGAGATGATAGATAGGACTAATCCAACGCCTACACGTTGAAGTTGTGTGATTCCAGAGGGATGATTTGTGATTTTACGAGCAAATGGAACGAAGACTAAATCATAAATAGGTATGAGAATACACATGAAGAGCAATGGAATGACTGGTACTGATGGTGCTGGTACTTCAAATGAACCAAAATGACGATTCATTCGATAACCTTGTTGGACTGAGAATGTTTGAAGCTGTGCTAAACATGTGTTCATTATAATGGTGCTCCCTATTATAGGCAACATTCTTGTTACTATTTTCACTTCTTCAACTTTACTCACTGTGCAAACTCTCCATTCTCTTATTTCAACACTTTTTGGAACAGTTGCAGCTTTGTCTAAACACCTAATAATTAATACACGTGAAAAAAACGTCATTTTCTTCTATTCAAATTATATAATACAAGTACCTTCATATAATTATTACATTACCTGAATTGATTAGTATGTGCAATTTTTGGTTCTGATGAATCTGAGTCTTTCTCATACAATTGTTGAGGGTTATCTGGTAATTGCAGCTTTCGGTTTCTGATCGCCACAACGATAACCTATATAATAATAAATCGTTAATTAATTGACATTATACATAAACATATCTTTTAATTTGTATTTAAATGACATTTAAAATTTTAGATGTGTCTAAGTACATACTTAAAACCTGGTATAAAATTGAACAAGTAGCGCTTATTACAACAAAAGACACATCTAGAGACAATATATTGATTAGCGGGAATTGAAGTAATGTCATTGTTTCGCTAAACATTTATATATATTGATGATTTATAAATACTCATATTTATTATTATCACTAAATCGTGTGAGACCCCACATAGAAAACGTGTATCTGATAGTACTGCTTGTTCAACTTTATATAATTTTAAATATTCCTTTACTTGTGTACACTCAAAATTTAAAGGGCATAAATATCAACAAACACGTTTACGTGATTAAAGTGTAAGATTTTTAAAATAAAAAAGAAAAATACCTGCAGTATCCTTGTAAGTGGTGGGGTCTGAGCAGGAAGTTGAAGTTGATAGAATGGCTTTCCAAAGACAAAAATAATGAAACCAAGAAAAGCAGTAACAAAACTAATGAGAAAACCCATCCACCAACCTTTATTAGTGCTAACCCAAACAATCATTGTTACACCAATAGCTGAACCTGACACTGAGCTTAACAATAGCCAGTTAAAGTATTTTCCAACTGCCCCTTTT
The DNA here is from genome assembly GCA_016801875.1 of Solanum sitiens. Lineage (NCBI taxonomy): Eukaryota > Viridiplantae > Streptophyta > Magnoliopsida > Solanales > Solanaceae > Solanum > Solanum sitiens. The sequence continues at coordinate 1,227,216 of JABWTJ010000158.1, read as the reverse complement.
GTATTATTCTCATCAAATTGATCTGCACCCAATGCTGGTAATGCTCCCCTTACACCACCAGTACCCAATGCTAACAAACACACTGATACATAAAACAATACTGCTATTCCACCTTCTAATGAATTTGATTTTGGTTGCAAAATCGAGTAACGAGCTTGAATCGTCATCAACGCCCATGCCTAATGTATGTAACCATTAATATATAACTCATCCATAATTCTACATCGATTTTATCAATAAATAAATTTAAACTTACGAGTATTTCAGCTGTTCCAAAAATGACTATGGTGTTGAATCTGTTGAGGTATGTATCAGAAATGAAACCTCCAATTATAGAGAGCAAATATGTTGAGCCTAACAAGTTGGTGACCGTGTTGGCTGAACCGCTCAAGTCGAAATGCATCTTGAATGACAAGTATAGTACCATGCTCACCATGTTTGCTACAAATCCAATGTTGTCTAATGCCACAAAACCTACAAATTCAAATCAAATATTGAATATGGAGGAAATTGTATTTTTGGAAAGAAAGTAATTGCTTTTACGAAATATTTCTCTTACATACCATAGATGAAGGAAGAAGCTCTAAATCCACCTTTTCCTTTAATTTTGCAATTCCTTACAGAATTGTACTCTAACTTTGTACCTTCCTCCTGACAAAATACAAAACAAAAAAAAATTATTTTTTTTTTTTGGGGGGGGGGGGGGGGAGGGGAGCAAGAACTGAGTACTGACCATGGTGGCAGAGGATTGTCAGTTAGACAAATAACTACCAAAGTGGTTTTAGGAGTTGTAAGTGCTTAAAATATTTGAGTGAAGAAGTGTTAGAAAGGGCAGGTTCTAATATAATGGAATTTGTTAGTTGATGTTGATGATTATGATATGGCTGGCATCAATCTTCACTTTTGATAATGGTCATAATAGCACAAACTATGGGTTGTGGGCACCCTATATACTAAAGTATCTAACTTTTTTATTATTAAAGATTTAATTGTTGAAATTACATTGTAACTATGAGTTGTGGCAATTTCCTTTTTTTTTGGGCTATAGAATAGTAGTAGTTTATTATCCTCATCACTTCACGTATTGATTGCATTATCTATAGCTAGTAGTGTTATTGTGGGCACACATATTGCTAAAGTAGATATAACATCTTTTGCCCACTTCTACATGGCTTGTCTAACAAAGCCAAATCTAGGTAAAGTAGAACCTTCATGGACCCAAAAGTACAGAGGAGTTGAAAGCAAATTTTTGGCTGGGGTCACAATGGTTAAAATTCAACTACTTTTCTCCAAAATCAAATGTATAGTATAATGCATGAACCTCCTTCAAACACTATTCTTTTGTCCAATCCCTTCTTTTAGATACTCCTTTTTCTTATTCAGTTTAAGAAAAATGTCAGTTTATTTATTATTAGAGTATCAAGTTTATTTCCTTTCAATTTTGACTGTGCATAAGTAAATATTTAAGTTTGTATAAAATTAAACAAATAAATAGACACAAGGATCATGTGTGGTATACTATATATGTAAGATGCAGTGTAGGATATGAATTGTTAGTGGCGTAGCTACACTCATGTTAAGGTGTCCAATTAGACATCCTTCGTTGGTAAATTATAATGTATGTACATGTATAATGATAAACAAAGTGGTTAAATAATATATTCTAACAATCTTGATACAACAATATGATGTAGTCTAGTGGTTTTCAGGCACCTTAAAAGAGTAAAAACACACAGACTGTGTTCGTGAGTTCCACTAGTAGCACACAAACTTTAAGTATTCGTGTGTTCAAAAAAATTTTTTTCTTCACTTTATTAAAAAGAATATTCAGACTTTAACACTTGAACATCCTTCGTGAAATATTGTTCATTGTGGAAGTCGACGACTTGGATTTTGTGTACAACATATATCCTACAGCTCCACCAAATCAAACATCCATTCTTGTTTGATGAATTGTCTTTCTAATTAAGATACTCTCTGACTTAAATGCCATCTACCTTTGAAAATTTCAAGAAAATCTGTAAGGTTTCTTTTGTCAGAGCATAACAATTAGTACATTAGTCTAGTCATGTCAATTTTGGACTTAAAAATGACAGAATAACTACTTCATTACTGATTTAACACATGAACCTAGCTGCTTATAATTCACTTATTCCATAATTTTGCGTCATATATACTCCATTTCTCAATTTTTAATTATTTCTTATATTAAATATATTTATTTATTAATTTTAAAAATGAAAAAAAAATTATTATTTTATTTTTGTAATTACATATTATTAATTTTTTAATTTTTAATAATTAATAAAATTATTATTTAAACATGAACGAATAAAAATGAATAATTATTTAAACTTAGTATATTTGAGCAATTGATTTCTTTATGAATATCTATCTTGGTGTGATGGAACCTTAAACTGACAGCTTTTATTTTGTCTTCAACTCATTAATTTGATCTGGAAGAATTATTTGACATATAATGTCTAAAAAATACTACAATTTTAGTCAAATGTAATAAATTGGGGAAAAAAAAGTCTCAATTAAAAAAAAATATTAATTATATGTACGAGTCTCTCTACATTTTACTAGTAGTGGTATCATCCAATAAGTGAAGAATTGGTTATTTTCAGGAATTTATAACATGAGAATATTCTTTCTAAGATTTTTCCTGACATCAATGATACAACTAGCTAGAGACGATTGTTTATTAAAATAGAATTTGAAAATAGGGTTACATCTGAGCTGTAATTCTGTTAGAACCCTAAAAGATGGAATTAGTAATATTTTTTCAGAGTTTTGAATACAATACGGATAGCAATGGAGCGGTATGGGGCGGAGCGGGTTGAGCGTAACCAACAAAGTTTTTAATTCATCCCGCCCCGCCTTGCATAACATTTTTTTCTTTTTCAATCCGATCCACCACGCCCCGCATAGACCTGCTTCGCATGAACTTTTCTCACATAAATTTTTTAATATTTTTTTTTCTAGTTAAGTTAGATACTAAAAATGAAATTCATATTTTTTTTTTCTTTAAGTTGTATTAATTTAATACGATAGTGACTTATAATTTTATTTTTTAGAGGTCAATTGGGAAACATGTAAAAAATTGAATTATTTTTTAGTGAACTATTTTCATTGACTACATTGAATATTTTAGTACCTTGAAAGAAATCATCTTAATAAATAATTCTCTATCACTCTTATAACATGAAAAAAATGTAAACTAAATTTAAACTAAAAGAAAATCACATATACCCGCAACCCGCTCCGTCCCTCCCCGCCCCGCCCCGCCCCGCCCTGCAATTAGTTTTAAAAGCCCACTTCAATTCGTCCCGCATACCACCACCCCCTACCCTACAACCTTAAAACTAGCTCGTGTCACAATTCAGATCGTCGTGATTGACACCCCACTAACCTTCTCGTTGGAGAACCATTAATACAACCCAAACTAACAAATTTTATGAAATTAAGACATTTTAAGATACGAAAGTAGGTTTAAATGCAGAAATTATATAGCGTTCTCATAAACTCCAAAAGTTTAAATAAACTAACCAAACTAATGCAGAAGAACAACCCTAGAACCTGAAAGTCATTGTACCAAAACTCTACTAGCGACAAGTCTAAGAACAAGAGGTACAACCCAAAAACTAAACACCACCTTAACAAGTAGTCGAGTTTGAAAAGAGCGGACTTAAACAAGAAAGATCCATGACAGCCTGAAAGAAGTGGCTCACCCTTGAATCCAATCACGTTCAATAGTCACGTCGCCTGAAGATGCCTTGTACTCAACAAAGAACAAACAAGTGTAATATCAGTACACAACCACGTGTATTCGCATACCAGTATGTGGCATCCAATCTAATTTTTATGTCGAAATGTGGCAATCGATCTCATATTTATGTTGGAACGTGACAATCGATCGCATATTTATGTCGGAACGTGGCAATCGATGTCAGTTAGTGTATCAGAACGCAACACCCGATCCCTTCAACAAACCACAATCACAATCACGATGTATATTCTCACAATCATACAAAAAAGGTGATTCATGACATATAGTTCTTCGATCATACTTATTTATATTAGGTGTGATCAATAGGCTTCAATCACATAGATGCATGAAATACAGTGAAGCAATTACTAACATACGTCACTCAAAACATAATCTACCTCAAATCCAAGCTTGAATCCCCTAAGGCACTTAAATCTTTCCTTTCTGGATTCTTTTTCGCTTGTTGTAGGTCTACTAACAACAATTTATACGCAAGGATCAACAATCAAAGGTCTAACGGATTATAACGAAGTCAATAACCCTAGACCACCAAACCCATGATCCCCACACCCAGATTAGATTTTTTTCTACCATAATTCCCATATCAACGCCCCCTCGATAATTACCCAAGAAACTAAGTTATACAAATTGAAACATGGATTCGGAAGTAAAAACCTTACCTTTAGCCTCAAGAAAAGTGAAAAATCATCAAGAACACACATGGGGTTGTTCCTTAGCTCTCAAAGTCAAAAAGTGCAGAAGAAAATATTTTTGGGGTTTTATTTCTGACTTAACTCACGTCTGTCGACCCGCTATGACGGCCCCAACCTAGCGGGGATAATTCCGCCATAGTGGCTTGCACAAAAATAGTGAACAAATTTAAGAATTAAAAATCCCCATTTCACAACACACCATCATCCCATGATACTCAAAAAATACTCGTTCACACTAAGATCAATTTCGGAAGCTCTACTCATCTGAATTCAATTCCGTAAAGTCGTACGGGTTCCTTAACGTCTTAGTTATCCACTCATATAATCAAATTCATTAATAGATCTCTCATATGTTACCAGATTTCCATAGATCTAACTGACTTTGATTTCGTCTAAATCTGGACTAGACTAGGAAAATTCAAGTTAATACGAAAAAGTTTTCTGGCCCAATTCTTTCCCCATTAGCTTTTCCGTAACGACAGAATTCAGGTCGTTACAATAGATACCAATTTACCCATCACTCGTTCCCCAATGATCAACTGGGAAGAACCGGCTAAAGTAAGGATAGAGTAGTATCTAAAACATCGAATTACTGGAATAGTTCTCTCGCGTGTCCTTAGCTTGCAAACATCGTGATCAAGAATTTCAACCGGTTTTTCCTCATACCGAAGGTCCTCTTTAACAATATTGAGTCTCCTTTATGATATAATTCTCGTCCCTATTCAACCAATTGAATACCTATACCTCCTCACATACAAAGCCTAAATGAAGTCATCACAATACTCGAGTGATAATAATTGGTGTATGTACACTTAACTAACCAAAAAGCTATTCCCAATAACCACCAAAGTTGATCGTAGACATGTCTGCAACATGTTATCAAGGACTTTGACACAAACATCAGGACGAATCCTTTCTCACATAACCACGAAGAAATACTAAATCAAAACTCGCCATAATTAGAGGTGAACATGACCCAACCAACACACAATCATAATACTCAAATAATCATAGTTCTTATCAACATCTCCATCTCACAATCCAATTCCCCATGAGTTTAAGTTATAAAAATTTGGTCTTTAGAAATTAGATACTCATCAGGACGTTAATTTCTTGTTTTTAATGTCAGACAGTTTATGTAATTAAGTTTGGGTTTGAGAATTATTTTGCCAAACACGTTTTCATTGAATTTTTGAATAATTGGCTTATAATATTTTTTTTGTTCGTCAATTCTAAATCTTGGGGGTATTCTTCGTTACCCTAAATCTAAAGTATTCTCCATCTATAGTGCGATATCATAGCATATAGTGAGAACTTGGGGGTGTCTAAAGATGGAAGTAATGAACATTTAAAGATATAATGACACAATAATCTCACAGATATATATAGTTAATAACTTCATCATATACAATTTTTAATAGAACTAGTTTTCAAACCCATATATATGTTGCACGTGTATTCTCTGGATAGTTAGTATTAATGTTTAAAGCTATGATTAAAGAAAAGAACTTGCAAATAAAAGTGTTGATGTTATAATAACTAGTTCATAAATTATGTAAAGACTACAATATGAAAAAGAAATTATTAGTATTCTCTTGAAAAACATACCGAAAATTTGAGATAAAATAAACTTAACAACTTTCGAATACATGAAATTATATAACACTTCATCATCTGCACAATGTTAATCTTTGTTATAATGCTTACAACATAGCGTGCTTAGGGATTATGATTGGTAAAATTTGTTCACTAAACCTTATTTGTGTGACACCTCATTTTTCATTAAAAGTTTAATTCACCTAATGAGTGCAAATCACACTTGAGGTTTTCTTGAAAGAAGAAGAAGCGTACAAAACTTCGAAAATTTTTAGTTTAAAAATTAGAGAAAATTTCTCTATTTATAATCATTAAATGTAGTATGAACAAGTGTTATTGTGTCTTATTAGATAAGTCAGAACTTTTCTTTGGAAGCCATGACCATTTAGAAAAGTCACAACTCTTTAGAAAAGTCATAACTAATCGAAAAAATTATAACACTTTGAAATAGTTATAACTTGGCATTAAAATATACAACCCTTCATGTGAAAAAATGTATTCTTTTAATAATATATAAAATAAATGATATACTAAATTGAGTGTTTTTAGTTAAGGGTATTACAACAATTTAACATTCAAGTTAGGGAGTTCATGTTTTGAAGTTGGTATAGAATATATAGATAGATAAGACTGAAATTCTTAATTTTTTTTCTTCACGGCAAGAGAGGCGTATTCAAGGGGGTCACGGGTTCATGTGAACCCATGTTCCTCTCCCGAAATCATATATATTAGAGTATATTTTTTAAAGATATTAAAATATAGATGTGTGAACCTACACTCGAAGTATCACATAATGCGATATTGACAGGGTGCACCTCTCTACGCAAGGTTAGAAATTTGTTTTATGTTTGTCTTGTTTTATTTTTCTTTCTAGAATTAGATAACACTTCTCTAAGTGATAATTGGTAGCACTTTTGATATTTTAATCAGTTCAATATAAATATAAAATTAATTTTTGGATCCATAATATTAAAATTTTAACAGTTTTTCAATAGTAAAAATCTAAATGTCAGACCGATCAAATTTTTATTTTAGATCAACCTTTTTATAATAATGCATTCATTATCTTAAAATCCTGGATACATGCGACTAGGGGCGGACCCACATTGGGCCAGAGGGTTCACTCGAACCCCCTCGATAAAAAATTAAACGATATATATAAGGTAAATTTTCTGTATTTTTTTAGATATATATATTTTGAACCCTCAATGATAGAAAAAAAATGATAGCGCAGTGGTAAATCTCCTTGGGATTAAATATCACATCAACAATTCAATTCCCAAGGATAATGTTTCATTTTATTCTTTTTTAGTTCAGTTTTTTTTGTAATTTTCAGTTCCATTTTTCAAGTTTTTTTTAGTTTTTTATTTTAATTTTAAAAAACGTGCTGATTTTAAACCCAAAAGAATTCAAGTATTCCATTTCTATAGACTTGTTTGAACGTTTATACTTTTATTTTTCGAACCGCCTGAACGAAAATTCTGGGTCTGCCACTGCATGCGGCGTCCAATCAGGGGCGGAGCCACCTTGGTACAGGGGGTTATCCGAACCCCCTTCGACGGAAAATTATACTATTTATACATGGTTAAAATAATATTTTATGTATATATAGTAGATGTCGAACCCCCTTCGGCTACTCCGTGTGTCTATTTGTACGAATTTTAAATCCCTTATTGAAAATTCTGGCTCCGCTACTACGTCCAATAACTTCATCTTCTAGTTTTCGATCTAATCAACCCTTTTTGCTTTATGTTTGTATGTCTATATATTTGATTTTGTTTTAGTTTGTTTCCTATTTCATTTTGGCTTGGTCATTTTCAGACTTGTTCCTATAAACACTGTTTGTTTGATTAGTTCCTTAGTATAAAGGAAACTTTACTATAAGGGTTAACTGCCCAACCCTTGTTCGCAACTATGATTGGAGATAAGTCATCGATTTGCGTCACATCACATATTGAAAAAATAAAGGAGTAGTAACATGCACAACTTGAGATTTAACCATATATATCCCAAGAGAGAGAAAAGCTAGCCGTAAATAGTCATTCTATATTCACAAAAGATAAATTCTGTGTATATTTTATTCTTTTCTAATTAAATTGGATGTAATGTTGTGAAAAGCAAACAAAGGTACAATTAATTAGTTGTCAAGTTCAAAATAAATGTCTTTTTCTCTTGTTCAAAGAAAGAAGAGTGTGGAAAAAGTTAAAGGTGGGAAAACAACTACATATAAGAGATGAATCTTTGAGGATTATTATGTTCAGTGTTGCTGGACCCATCAATCAATGGATAGAGAGTTACACATTTAATTTATGGCTGAGTATATATGTATATCATTCATCCTCCCAACAGTTGAGTTAAATATATTGTTGTTCCAACTTCCAACATTTGTTTTAGTTTCACCATTTCTTGATGAAAGACAAGAAAATGAAAATAGGAAATGGTTTTAGCTTTTGTTAAAAGACAAGAATGACCCTTAGTTTTGATGTCTTCATGTTGGATAATGCTAAATGACCAGAAAATTTGGTTAGAAATTTAAAAAATATGTAATATCCTTTTTATTTTAAAATAAACTAATCATTCTTTCATTTTTTTTAAATTAAAATGTATTAAATCTAAAAGTATAAAAATGTTCAAAAATGTAAATTAACATATTTATTTTACTATTCTAGCCAAAATTTGGTTAAATTTTCTGGCAAAAGAATTTTTCCTTTAATGTATTACTAAGGGCGTGCCTTGCTAACCTCCCTTTGTCCCTAATTACTTATTCACTTTTGAATTGACACATCTATTAAAAAATCAAAAATTGACATAGTGAATTTACCATTTTACTCCTATTAATGATGAAGTGGATGAATTAAAAGTTAATATTTCCAAAAAGTTATTCTTTTTTCAATGTAATTAATTGAAGATATAATAGGTAAACAAAATTTATCCTTTCTTAATTATCATAGATAAATAATTAGGAAAAAAGATGTGGATAAATAAGTAGTTACAAAAGGATTACTCAAAGAGTATTAAGGCAAGAGAGCAATAAATAAGCAAGGAAAGAGCATTGATGAAAAAAAAGAAAAAAAAAGAAGGTGAGGCAAGTGGCCTAAGGGCCCATGTATTAGGTTAGCGAAATTCTAGATATATAGACATATATATTTCATTCATTTCAACTTTGTTTGAATTCGATAAAAAATTTAAGATTTTCTTTTGTTAAATTTTGTGATTTAAAGTTAAAAATATGTCAAATATATCTAATATTCATATGTATTTAAAGTTAAAAATATGTCAAATATATCTAATTCTAAATGTTATATGAAAAATTAAACTTAAGAAATTATAGCGACATTTTTTTTTGAAACTAAAAAAAAGAAAGTAGATTAAATAAATTGAAACGGGAGAATGAATTATATAGAAAAAGAATGTCATGTGCGGGTCATGATAGTTCATTATTTCAACAATTAAAGCAAAATATCCCCTTGTGCAACTAACGTGAATGCATCCCTACAACTATTCCTTTTTATCATACCTTTTTAGCTTAGTGAAATCCAGTTCATATTTCTTCTCACGTGGGGTTCCCTAAAGTTCTCTAAAATCAACTATTTTCTCTAAATCATGACCAATTTTTTATGCTGCTTCTATGTCATGAGTTTTCTCTTCTTTTCCCTTTTAATAGTAATGGCGTATTCCATCAACTTGCTTCATCTTAATTATTTCATTAGATACTTCACTATATCAAAACTAATTATTAGAAATAACTAAGTCTTAATTGTAGATAAATATGTATTTTTAGGAGTAGTTAGTACTCTTTGTATATGTCCGTAAAGTCTTTAGTGATATTAGTTCTATAAACTAATGCCGGTAAAGATTTTAATACTCTTTATTAATGTCAATATTTATTACTGTTAAAAGTTGTTTTTGTTATAGCGCTTGTATTTTCCACCACAATAAACATTTAGTATGAAAAATTCATAAAAAATATTTTTTTCTTGTACAAGTGTCATGCAAAACTAGTTTTTTTGGTAATCATCCCACCAAACATAAGCAAATAAGCAATCACATATTTTTTGTCTATTGGAATTCTAACTATGATCTCTTATGATTCTTACTTCTTGTGGTTTACTACTCTCTTTTGGATCATATTACTCAGCTTGTTACAATTTTTTTTAAACGTTCTTTAAGAGACTACTCGCTCTGTCTCTAATTAATTGTTCATTTTTTGAATTGACAATACTATTAAAAAACCAATGATTGACATAATGAATTTGTCATTTTACTCCTATTAATTATGAAGTGGATGAATTAAAAAGTTAAGATTTTCAACAAGTTCTACTTTTTTCAAAATAATTAATTAATGGTATAATAGGTAAAAAAATTATCATTTCTTGATTTGTTAATATGAACAAGTAATTAGAGACAACTAAAAAAAATGGACAAAAAATTAAAGATAGAGGGAGTATATGTTTTGACTATTATATCCTTGTTTATTATTTTTAATCATTTAAAAATATTAATCTTTCTTTAATTAGTAGTTTCTCTTTAATCTCTCGTTAATAAATAAAAAAGATAATTAATTGAGCTAAACAATCACACTATTGAAATATATGTAAGTGTTTTTCACTTAGATTTTATTTTTGTCCTTATAAATGAAAGAAACACATCGACTAGAATCGAGGCTAAATTCCATTTTATTGGTCAATGAGAACCTAATCATGATTTGTTGTTATATATCGTTTTCAAAATTGAGCTAAAAAACAATAGGTAAATGCCAAGCAAATAAAATGCACACGATCTCTACTTATAAAAATTTAGAAACTCCTAGTCGTATTGATTTGAGAATTAATGACTCATGGACCAATAATTGAAACACAAAGGGTGTGTTTGGTATGGAGGAAAATATTTTCCATGGAAAATGTTTTTTTAGAAAATGTTTTCCTGGAAAATAAGTAGATTTTGGAATTATTTTCTCATGTTTGGTTGGTGAGTAGAAAATATTTTCCAGAAATAATTTTTAGTGTTTAATTTATGAATGAAAAATGTTTTTGAGAGACATCTTTATTTTTAATAGAGTAAAAATAATTTATGAAATTGAAAATACGTTTTTAAAAACAAATTATTATTTTTTTGGGGTGGGGGTGGGGGTGGGGGTGGGGAGGTAGTGGGTGGGGGGAGGAGGTAGGAGTGATTTTTTTTTTTTGAAGTTGATAGTATTTTTAAAAAACAAAATTAATTTTTTGGGGGGTTGGGGGTGGGCGGGGGGCTGCCCGGGGGGGCGGGAGATAGGGGTTTAAAAATAAAAATTTGAAGTTGAAAATATTTTAATAAAGCAAAATTAAATTTTTGGGGAGGGGGGGGGGCTGGCCGGTGGGGGGGTCAGGGATCGGGTAAAAAATAAAATTTTGAAATTGAAAATATTTTTTTTTAAATTGATGTTTTTTCCCCCCAAAAAATGTAATTTGAAATTGGAGGAGAGTTTTGGAAAATGTTATCCTTAATTTTTGAAGGAAAGTAATTTTCCTTAATTTTGAGGAAAATGAGTTGATTTGGAAAACATTTTCCAAAACTTTTATCCCAACCAAACATGGAAAAATTGAAAAACATCCTTCATACCAAACACACTCAAAATGTGTGCTAAATTAATTCTACAAATGTTTTGGAAATAATATTTTTGGGTGAAATTATTAGACTTTTAAGTGTGCTTTAAAAATCAAATTCTTTCTCAATTTTGAATGATAGAAATTGTAAGTTTATTAAATTTTTTATCCATAGATTATCAACATTTTTCTTTCTTTAAAATTATAATATTTATAATTTTAATGTATTTAACAAATTTTCTATGAAAAATATATGTTTTGTTCCATTGAAAATTAATAAAAAGTGAAAAATATTGATTTAGTATATAATCTAAAGTCATGCAATAATGAAAATTCATTTTTATTAATAATAATGAAAATTATAATGTAATAACTGTACATATTTCAATATATTTATGTAATATGAAGTTGTATTTTCAATGGAACGTAACATAAATGAATTTAAAGATATATTTGGAAATGTTGACTTTTTTAGGACAACTAATGAGGCGAAAGAAATATAATAGTGTCTGAAGAAGATATACTTCTAGAAAACAAATTAAATGTTGAACAAAAAAGGGCATATAACATAGTTTTTGAAAGAGTATATTCCAATAAATTAGAAGCTTTTTTCATTGATGGTCCTGGTGGAACTGAAAAAATATTTCTTTATCGAGCTTTGTTGGCTGCTGTAAGAACAAAAGGATTCATAGCTTTGACAAGTGCAAGTTCTGGTGTGGTATCTTCAATACTTTCGGGAGGACGAACGACTCATTCACGTTTCAAAATTCCTGTTGACATCGATGACAATTTCACTTGCAATATTAGTAAACAAAGTTCGTTAGCAACTCTAATTTGAGATTCAAAGTTAATTCTCCGGGATGAGGTCTCAATGGTAAAAAAAAAAAAAAAACGATTGAAGCTCTTGATACACTTTTAAAAGATCTTATGAATACAAAAACACTGTGTTGACACCCCAATTTTGACCTCCCCGAAATAATTAATTAACGAGCTTCTTAATTCTAAGCGATTCGACATAATTAAATCTTATAAAATTTTAAAATGTTTTGCAAGTTATTTAGGATTAACTTTATCGCTTTTATAATTTTTTACATAATATATATGATTTATATAATTATGTACATAATTATTCTATTTCATAGATATTCAAAAAAAAAAAAAAAATCATCTTAAATGATTTTAATTTCAAATCAAATTAATTTAGTGTAATTATACTTATCTTGTCGGGTTTTTAGTTTATAATTAACTTGATTATCTTATGTCGCTAGGATTAAGAAGCTCATGAGTTAATTGCATTAGTTCGCCTATTTTGAATTTGCCAATCTAATTCGGACGGGCCAAGTTATTAATTCATACACCTTAGGCCTCTTAATAATTCTCCGTGGCCTATTCTTCTTTTCATCACTCTGGACCTTGGTTTCCCAGGCCCACGATTCCCTAATCCGTTTAATTTTCCTTCCCCTCAACAATTAAATCAACCCACCTGCAATCCAGACCAAACAATTTTAGCAGCAACCCATCCCAAAATTCTTTGGCCCATTCCGTAGATCCGACCCGTTCCCCTTTTCACCCTCTTCAGCGAGAGCAGTACTCAGAAGCGACAATTCCCAGAAGGCGCGTTTTCGACGATAGTGATTGAGCGAACCTGCGCGTTGCCCCTCTTGCGTGAAGACTGACGCGCCCCAACGTCTTTTTCCCTCTCTTCAGCGTCATACAACTCTTTCACCAGCTGTATCTCTGAGGAATCGTCCTTACAGCAGGGGCTACTCGTCCTTGTGGCCATAGGATTGAGCCACGTTGTATCAAAGGACGAAGGAGTTGATCTCAATCGTCGATCGCAATTTCTAGCCGTTCAAGTTGAGGTAATCGGGTGGGAATATTCTTCTAGGGTTGGAAATTCAGATTTTTGATTTTTGGTGGGCTTGAATTTGTTTAGGGAGCCCAATTCCCCTTCCGTCGATCTTGAACCCTAATTTGGGAGTATATAAATCTCGTGGTTGTCATCAATTTGGGGGGATTTTTTTTTTTGGGAAAAACTTTTTTAGTGACATTCAAAAATTAGCTACAATACTACATAGAAGTATACATAGAAAATACAAAGATTTTGAGGGAGAAAACTGAGAAAATATTGAGAAGGATTCTTTTCGGAGAGCCACTTTGAGAAGTAAGGTTTCAGAGATAGCATCTTAGTTTTGAGAATTTTTTCTGGATAGTGAAATAGGGGTCTTTCCGGAGAGATTTTGAGCGGAATAGTGTCAAGAGAGAAAGAGAAAGGTCGAGTTTCGGTGGTGGAAAGATTTGCTCCTCACTCGTTCCGTCTTAGTCGCTGCATCGCAAAAGGTAATCTCTCCTCGATCCCAGCCTTTTAGTTAAAGTTTTCTTTGTCATATTTTGCGAGTTGGGATGGTTTTGTTGGTTTAGTCTTTTCGTCTTTTGAATATGGCTGCTCTCTTCGGAATATTATTCTTGTGTATGTAGTTAAGTGATTGAGTTCGAGAGAGTGTTTCTTAGTTGCCTATGTGAGCTTATTTGTAGTATTGAGCAAGTTCTATTTTTCCTCGCTTTAGTTTTGTTGCTGTTAAAAAGAAAAAATGATGTCTCTTCTCCTCTTCATTTGATCGCTAAAGCATGCTGATTTTTTTTATTTTTTTTGTATTCTTTCCTTTCTTTTCTTTGCTCCAAGTTTGTTTTGCTGACGATAGATTATGTTTCTGTTACCTTTCCTTTGTTTATTTCTAATAAATAGGTAGCATATCTCTCTGTATTTGTATTATACTACTCGCATTTCCTAAGCGATAGGAAAAATGCCTTTTCTTATTTGTTCGAGTTTATCGTCTATCCCTTTGCGTTACCAGTTTATTAGTTGGTAGTTTCAAGTCTCTTTTATGATCTTGGAGAAGTATCATAGCTTTGCTTAAAATTATGTCCTCTCTGTGTTGTTTTGGTAAGTCTTTCATTTTCTTCCCTATTCCTCATCTTCGAAAATTTTGAAAGCATAGTGCGTTACTGCTTAGCGTTGCCCTGTTTTAATAAATAAGAATATATATATATATATATATATATATATATATATAATAAATGGTAGTAATTATTTTGGTATAGTGGCATAATGTGTTGTCTTGTTATATTTTCGTTACTGTTTCTCATAGATTGCCTCCAAATGCAAGTTGTTTAGCTCCCTAAAACTAATTATTTCAAACTGCACCTTTCTGTCCATTTGCTGTAAGTTGCATATTCTCGAGAGTATCAGTTAGGTAGGCATAAATGATAATCTTGCTTCTTAGTGTTTCTCACTTTTATGTGCTCCTTTGATTTTTTTTTTTTTTTTATCAAATGATATTTCAAGCTACTGCTAACTCTC
The DNA here is from genome assembly GCA_016801875.1 of Solanum sitiens. Lineage (NCBI taxonomy): Eukaryota > Viridiplantae > Streptophyta > Magnoliopsida > Solanales > Solanaceae > Solanum > Solanum sitiens. The sequence goes on along the minus strand of JABWTJ010000158.1, from coordinate 1,212,192 downwards.
TCCGTTGGAATGTAAGACCTTTGCCGTTGGTGTTTAAAAGTGTATTTTGGTTTCACAAGCATGCCTATCTCTTGGAATGACGCATATTTTTATTCATTTCATTTTATTCATTCATTTTATTATATATTTTTCTCTTTTGATTATTTATTTGACCATGTGATTCTCATAATTGTTTCCTGCCAATTGAATTGTCGTGGTATTCATTTTCAATTTGTTTGTTTTGGTTTGGTTGAATATGTTTGAGTGTGTTCCCTAGAGTGCATTATGGTTTCATAATCAGTGAACTCTGTGGTCATTTAGAGTTAAAGTTTGAAAAATCTTGTTATCATCGAAGGTTAATCTTCGTCCTTTTTTTTATTTGCATGTGAAAATCCATCTGAGTTCTTTTGGATGAACTCCTCCTCCCTTGCATTTCAAGAGAGTCATAGAGACTCGGATTCTTTCATCTAAGTCCATCCGCTACAAACCGATGAACAGGCCTTAGATTGAATAAAATCGAAGTGGAAGAGTCGAAGAAATCGGTCCAAAGAGGCCCACTTTTTTTTTTTTTTTTTATTCTCATTGTATTTTGTTGCTTCGGGCCTAAGCCCTTGTTGTCCTTTATTTATTTTGTATTGTTGTATTATTTTACTAGAATTTAGGACAGGCACAAAAATCAAAACGGGTCAAAAACCCAAAACAGGTGGGTCCAAAATCCGGTCAAGGCGGACAGAAAACCCGGAATTGGACCCAAATCTCTCTCCCTATATCTTTATCTGCTTTTAATTATTTATCTGCTTTATTTGTCGTTAATTTTAAAGCTAGAAAATCCAAATCCCCGCAAAACGCCTTAAATGTTTTATCGACTTAAAACTAATAATTTTGCAAATAATTCACTTAGGTAAATTTTCACTTTCAAAAAATCTTAAATGATTTTGGCTTTTGTTTTCTAAACAAACTCTAAAGAATATTTTCATCGCAATTGTAATCCTTAGCGAAATAATTAGTTGTTGGATAACCGTAGGTTAGCGGAACGTCTTAGGTGCTTTCAAAACCTTCCTAAGACGTTAATATGAATCCCCGAACCTTTTAAATGTTTTCAAAACGATTTCTCTGTTTAAGTCTTTTGGAAATAAAAAGTTTTCTTGATTTTTCTTAAAAATTAAGTGGTGACTCTCAAAAAGGTCAAAAACTTATAAATATTATTTTTCGATAAAACAGAAATGGCGACTCTGCTGGGGATTAGGAGGATTCTAACCTTAAAACTAATTTTATTTGGTTATGTGTATAATTGTTTATTTGTTTACTTTATCTCTTTTAAACTGTTGCATTCATGGCATAACATTTTTTTTCGTCAAACGATAATTATTTCATTTTCACTAAAGGACGATTATGCGGGTTCGCAGTCGTTCGTTAACCAAATATTTTCTTGGGACACCCTGACGAGCGTAGTTGACTACTTGATAGTCAACGATCGTTAACTGTTCCAGCCCAAGTAGTCCGCTTGGGTTACCCTTTCCACTCTAAATACAACCCACTCTTAGTTAAACTAAGATAGAGCGTGACCCAATCCCGAAAATAGCGCATCGGTCTAAGACGATCCAACACCCAAGGAGTGTTGGGCCCATTAGAAAGACCACCTTGAGTCCAAAGAGCCCACGGCTCGATAGGACGATCATATCTGTGTGTTCTGAAGGATGTATTGCGTGTTTAAATATTTGTTGTATCATGGGGGGTGGCAATTAACTAGTTGTATGTTTTTGTAGATGTCGAGTCAATTCCTCCATTTCAACATGGTCACCATGACACCCGACATTCTTCGTGTATGGTGGGATAACCTCATAGATTGTCAAAAGAGAGAAATATCGATTCACCTGGGTCACTTACCTTCGATAATGGATTTTAAGGTTTGGCCCACGTTTATCGAGGTTATCACTCGGTTTTGGGATGACAAAAGGATGGTCTTTCGATTTGGATATGTCGAAATAACACTGATATTGGAGGAGATTAAAGATGGTATAGACTCTATTGGGACGTGTGGTAAAAGGAAAAAATGTCCCGATCATCACATCCTTCTACCAGATAGGCCAACTGCCGGAGAATTGAGAGACATATTGTTACTAGTAAGAGCTAATTGGTTGGAAACCCATGATATACCGTTAATGAGATTCTTCGAAAGATGGGGGCATGATAGCTATTTCGATCAATTTCCAGATGAATTTCACGATCACAGTACTTGGAGGCAAACTCAAGTCATTGCATTCTCCGCATGCCTTTTAGGAACTATGGTGTTTCCAAAAGATGAAGGAAAGAATATCGACACCCGGGTCGTGATGGTAGTGGACGCCATTTTCAGAGGGATAGGCAAGAAACAAGAAGAAAAGAAATACTACAGTTTGGCCCCAATCATTTTGGCCGATATTTATCGATCTTTGAGTTTGTGCAAGAACGGATTTCCGTTTTTTCAAGGTTGCAACATTCTACTTCAATGGTGGATGACTGAACATCTCTGCAAAAGGGACGGCGCCCGATCACAAGAGTTGGCCAAGCCAAGCCAGACGAGTCCCCTTGATAATTATGAATTCTACCTAAGCATCCGGAGATTCCCAATTCATACCACCAGAGGAGCGTGGGCAAGGGTATTTTATGATTTGAAAGAAGGAGATATACAATGGATGTTACCGAACTTCAAGTCTGAGAGGATAGCAGCACAAGGGGCCAAACTTCCATTTTTAGTCCTTCCCGGCATCAGAGGATTACGGCCCTACAACCCAGCTAGGGTGATGTGGCAATTTGGTAGAACACAAATCACACCCGTCCAAGGGGATGCTAGCTCTTTTATTGTCGATTACAGCGAGAGCGGAAAAATACCTTTCGCCAAGATCATCCTTCAAGAGTGGGCTGGACGTGTCAACATGAAATGGGATATGGCTGAAAACAGATATGGAGCTGGGTATGTTGACGAATACAAGACATGGTTGCAGAATGATCTGTGTGGTGTAGTGAACCCAACACAACGCGCAGGTCGAGAAATTGAAGATGTACAGACAAGGCTTCAAATCCATGCATATCATTTTTAGCAAGAATGGGATCGAAGGGAGCAAGATTTTCAGCAAAGGGAGCGAGAATTTAAGAAAAGGGAGCAGGAATTTCAGAAAAGAGAGCAAGAATTTCAGCAAAAGGAGCAAGAATACCAGTTCCGAGAGTTAGAAAATCATAGGGTTTTGGCTGGGACGTCACAAGAATTAGCTGATACAAGGACTTGTCTGATGCGTTTGGATACGATCCTGGACGAGCAGATGAACACTCTACAAGTCGTACCAACATCTTCCAAAGCTGCATTCGCTGAGCCGTACGTGTTCACAAGCAAGTGCATTATCCGCGAAGAAGTAAAGAAAGCCAGAAGAGGAGCAGAGCCATCAACATTCTAACTCCCCTGCGTGGGATTATTTTCTATCTGTATTCGCATTATACCCCCTCCCTGAAAATGTACCCCGTTTTGATTGAAGTTATGTAACGAACGTTATAATTTTAATTAAAGTTATTTTGGGGGGTGCAACAATATGTTTCAAATGATGCAATACATCCTTCAGATTCGCTAGGCCTACCCTTGGCACAAAAGGGTCACATGCATGATTAGGACGCGATATATGTGCTATTTAACTGCTTATGTGTTGTGTTGCTGTGAATGAAGATATCGAAAACCCACTCTTTTTCAGAAATTTCCAAAAAATACAAATAAGTCACTGTTACAAAAATTGTCCGACCAAAATTTTCCGAGTCTTAAGTTTCTCACTCAAAAGACATCTCTCATACGACAAAATCTCAAATATTACTCTATTATCTCAGGAAAATCAAATCACTGTTATGGATAAGGGTAAGAATATCCAGATAAGGCTCACTGGAGAGGAGTTACGAAGAAAGATAGAAAAAATCACACGAAAGATTCAAGAGGTCAGAGAGGAGGGGCTCAGGGTCGAAGTTGCCACGTCAGTCTACAAAGCTGCGACTGCGACACTGGACGAAGAATTGATGTCAAAAGAAAAGAGGAAGAAAAGTATTGAGGAAGAAAAAGAGGATCTAAGTCAAAAATTGGACATGCTTCGATTACAGATTCAAGAAAGAGAGGCAAGAGAAGCAGAGATAGATTCGGAAACCGCGAGTCTGTTGGCCAAAAATGTGTCACTAGATGAAGAACTGAAAGCGGAAATGACGGAATTCATCGCTATGAAAGAAAGGATGTCGGCATTAAGGAAGAAGAACAAGGCGTTCCACCATGACATGATAGACAAACTTCAGAACATCAGCGGAAAATACTCTATCTTTGAGCAAGGGGCCAATAGTGGTCCCAATAACGCTCACCCCGAATTGACTGAGGAGGACGACGGTGAGGAAATCGTCTACAAGCCTCCATTTCTGGGTCGTCTGAAAGGAAGAGAGTGACGCTGCAACAAGAAGAGAAATGACTAACGTGTCATCATCATGTTATCTTTTAAGAATTCCAATGTTATCTCTCAATTTCCTTGTAACCGTAATGAAAGAATGAATGAAAATATTTTATCCTGAACTCGAACTACGTTGGGCCTGAATTCTCCTTGTGAGATACGTAGGCAGCCTCTCTCGGCCCGGCCCCTATCTTTTAAAAATTTTCATTCGTTCTTTTCATATTACAAGAGGATACAAAGATCAGATCAACGGACGTCAGAAAACAACTGCAAGAAGACCTTAGCTCAACGCGATTTGGCCTTTATGAGACAGTGTCAAACTAAAAGAGCAAGCAAATTCCTGCTTGTAAAAAAAATCTGTTTTCGTCCTTACTCGTGGGTTGAAGATGTTCCTCAAACATAGCAACTTGTGTGTTTACCTGCTCTATGTGTGATACCATGTGTTTTGTATTTTGAGTCCGAACTGACAAATGTGCCTTTGAGTTGTTTTCCTCCTCAGGTATTTTGAACTGATCTGTGTTGATTAAGCTGGCAGATCATCCTTACTTCACCAGATCAAAAGGTCCCGCAGATTCCTTCCCAGGGCAAAGTTCTGACAGAGGAAAGGCAGTTATGGGGGATAATAATGAAGAAGTGAGTCTTACTGATGTTGTGGTGGCTCAACCCACCGTAGCAGAACAGAACGAACTGATCATGCAGCTGATGCAACAGATCGCTGAAATGAGAGTTGAAATGCAACGAAGACAAGATATGCCTCCACCAGGATTTGGTCCTAATATTGCTGATGGAAGACCTCCGATCTACTTCCCTTCATCAAATACGGATCCAACTTAGAATCAGCCTTCTACACCTGTGCACAATCCGTCTGTGATAGATCTAACAACCCAAAACCCCCAATACGCTTCTGTATCTTACCAAACTCCATCGCCTCTTCCAAATAACCACCCTCAAATGCCACCCCATCCTCAGAATACTCAAACCGCCCCACCGCCACAGAATCAAAACCAAAAGCAAAATCAAACTGCCTTCAATCCCCAAACACCTCATCACCATTTAAATCAGAACACCAATCCTCAGGCTTACCCACAGAACTACCAGACCGCCCAAAATGTTCCAAGTCCCTCTATAGCCCCACCCCTCCCAAAAAGAGCCACCTTCCAAGTTCCCGTTCCTGCCGAGCACGAGGTGCACGGTTCTGAGTTGGATCACTATGAAGAACAGGAAAGAGAATGGAAGGCAAAGGAGGATGCGAAGATTGATATAAAAGAGGAAATCAAAAGGGCTATGAAAGAGCTACAATGCATCCCAGACGTCGTTGGACTCAGTTACGAAGAGTTGTGCATCCACCCAGATTTGAACCTTCCCGAAGGATTCAAAATTCCGAAGTTTGACACCTTCGGGGGAGTAGGCAACCCCATGGCTCATCTGAGAGCATATTGTGACCAGCTCGTGGGAGTTGGCAGGGATGAGGCCTTGTTGATGCGGCTTTTCAGCCGAAGTCTATGTGGGGAGGCCCTCGAGTGGTTTACGTCACACGAAACCAGGCAGTGGCCCAGTTGGAATGCGCTGGCCAAAGACTTCATTGACCGATTTGCATACAATATTGAGATAGTTCCCGATAGGTATTCTCTAGAGAAGATGAAGCAGAAACCAACTGAAAGCTATAGGGAGTTTGCCTATAGATGGAGGAAGGAAGCAGCAAGAGTAAGGCCGCCCATGACAGAGAAAGAGATTGTGGAAGTGTTTGTGAGGGTGCAGGAGCCAGAATACTACGACAGAATCATGTTGCTAGTCGGAGCTAAATTCGCCGAGATAGTCAAAGTTGGTGAGACTATCGAAGACGGTTTGAAATCGGGAAAGATAGCCAGTGTATCCGCGTCACCTGGATCTTCAGGATTGATGAAGAAGAAAAGAGAGGAAGTTGCCGCTGTCTCGTATGGGGGAAGAAAAACCCCCAGAAACTCGTCACATTCCCAAGATCGTTCCAGGCCTTCCCCAAAGTCTCACCAAGCCTACTACCCGCAATCCAATCATCCCAATAACCATAATACTACCCCCACCTATCCAAACGCTCAAGTTCCATTGTATCAGAGTTCACCCCTTAATCTCCAAAATCTTTCCCCCTTATACCTAAATTACCCTCAACCTTACCAGATTCCATCCCCTTATCAGAATATTGCTCCCAACTGTGCCAATATACAGTCGAGCTACCGAGCACCATCACCCGTTTATCAAGTCCAAGCTCCATTATATCAAAACCCCCTCCCGAATTACCAAGCTCCATCGCCAAATTATCAAACAAACCCTTATCCTAGAAGCCAAGCTCCTCGTCCGAATACCCGAAATTATCAGCAGGTGCCTCCCCCTCACCAAAGTGGTTATGACCCTTCCCGACCCAGATTTGAAAAAAGGCCCCCAAGGAATTTCACTGCACTTGCTGAAAGCCGGACCAAACTATTTGAGAGACTAGCCGCGGCTGGATACATCCACCCTGTGGGGCCCAAGCCCGTGGATGTCAATTCAAAGTTTTACAAACCAGATCAAAGATGTGCTTATCATTCCAACAGTGTTGGACATGACACAGAAGATTGTATCAACCTTAAGCACAAAATCCAGGATCTGATCGATCAGGAGGTAGTTTCTCTCCAACCGGCGGCGCCAAATGTCAATACAAACCCGTTGCCGAATCATGGAGGTGGAAATGTTAATATGATTGAAACAGATGAAGACGGGTGTGGAACAAAGATGATTACTCCCATTGTGCATGAGGACTTGGAAAGGGCTGTCGCTTCTTTAAGCGTCAAAGAAAAGAGGGAGTTTGTCATTTTGACACCTACAAAGGTTGTTGCCTTGGTGCCATCAGAAACTCTCGTCAAGCCTAAGTTTGTTATTGAAACCGCTGCTGCTCAAGGCATGACCAGGTCTGGAAGGTGTTACACTCCTGATGAGCTTGCTCTCGGAGGACAGAAGAAGAACCAGGCTAAGAGGCCGATAAGCGAAGGAGAAGCGGAAGAATTCTGGAGAAGGATGCAACCAAAGGATTATTCCATCGTCAAACATCTAGAGAAGACTCCGGCTCAGATCTCCGTATGGGCCCTGCTGATGAGCTCTCAATCATATAGGCGGGCCTTAATGAAAGCTCTCGATGACACATACGTACCCTCAGGTACAAGTAGTGATAACGTGGCTGCCATGATTCATCAAGTTATTCGAGGGCACCGAATCAGCTTTTGTGATGATGATCTGCCTATTGAAGGGAGGTCACATAACAAGGCGCTACACATCACTGTGATATGTCGTGAGAAGGTCATAAATCGTGTCTTGGTAGATGACGGATCCGGCTTAAATATTTGTCCCTTGTCGACACTGAAGCAGTTACGTTTTGACTTGGGAAAGTTGGAGCAAAACCAAGTCAACGTAAGGGCTTTTGATGGGGTCCAAAGAGATACCTTGGGAGCGGTAAATCTGGTCATCCAAGTGGGTCCGGCAGAGTTCAGCACACAGTTCCAAGTCCTAGATATTGATACAAGTTACAACCTTCTTCTGGGAAGGCCTTTCATTCACATGGCTGGAGCTGTGCCTTCTACTTTGCATCAGATGATGAAGCTCGTTTGGAGAAATGAAGAGTTGGATATTCATGGTGAAGGGAATCGCTCTGGTAGACAGGCGCCGATTATTGATGAAGTGTCTCGGGGTACCGATTTCTATACAGTGGAGTTGGTAAATGCCACTGGTGAGGATTTGGCCCCACAGCCTCATATGTCTGTCGTGTATAAGATGATAGCCACTGTGATGCTGCAGAATGGTTTCGAACCAGGTGTTGGATTGGGAAGAAAATCCCAAGGAATTATTGAGCCTGTTCCGGTCCCAGTCAAAAGAGCTAGATATGGTTTGGGGTACGTCCCCACAGATGATGATTTGAAGCTGAAAAAGAAGAATGATCAAGCATTAGCTAAACCAATCCCTCATCTATATCAATCATTCCCAGTTCATGAGCATGCAGAGGAGGAGAACCTGGGGGAAGGAATCTGTGGCCTTTTTGAAGAGATAGATGCCATTATTGAAGAAGAGGTCGAGCTGACAGGATTCCGTGATGCTGAGCCCGGAGAGACGTTGCAGAACTGGACCTCCACGCCCATCCTGGTCTCCCGAACTCCTTGGTAGAAGGGCATCATTTTATGCATGTTTTAATCGGTGGTAGTCCGGAAGAGGCCCGAGACCCACCATTTTGCATTTTAACTATTTGAACTTTAAATTCCCGTCGTGATATTCAAAAAGGCAATATGGCTCTGCCATGGCCAAAGTTTGCATTGTTTTTCAATTTTTATGAAAGCCTCTTTTATTTTTAATTTGGTTTATTTAATTATCTGTCATGCTTTGATTTTCTAACTTTGTTTATTTATGGTTTCAGTAAGGTAAATTTTAAACCTGCCAATGTCATGTCATGTCACGAGCTGAATGAACAAAATGAGGCAGGTGATGATGAGGTTGATGATTACGGAGAGGAAAGTGAGGAACCAGAGTATGTTGCCAAGGAATTTCGTCAGTTTGAAAATCAGTATAAACCAAATTTAGAAGAAACTGAAACGGTAAACCTAGGCAACCAAGAGTGCGTCAAAGAGGTTAAAATCAGTATTCACTTGAGTGAGGATCAAAGGAAAGGACTGATTCACTTGCTTGATGAGTACATTGATGTGTTCGTTTGGGAAGTCAGTGACATACAAGGGTTGAGTACCGATGTGGTGTCTCACAAATTACCGATTAATCCAGGGTTTGAGCCGGTGAAGCAAAAAACTCGGAAGTTCAAGCCTGAGTTGAGTTTAAAGATTAAAGAAGAGATCACCAAGCAGATTGAGTCTCGGCTGGTAGAAGTGACTCAATACCCAACATGGTTGGCCAACGTTGTTCCGATCGCTAAAAAAGACGGGAAAATCAAAATTTGTGTCGATTACAGGGATCTCAACAAAGCTAGTCCTAAAGATAATTTTCCGTTGCCGAATATTCATATTTTGATTGACAACTGTGCCAAACATGAGATGCAGTCATTTGTGGACTGTTATGCAGGTTATCACCAAATTTTGATGGATGAAGAAGACGCGGAAAAGACAGCTTTTATTACACCGTGGGGTGTATATCACTACAGAGTGATGCCATTTGGCCTCAAGAATGCTGGTGCTACCTATACGAGGGCTATGACTACCATATTTCATGACATGATTCATAAGGAGATTGAGGTATATGTGGATGACGTCATAATCAAGTCCCGCGAGAGTTCGGACCACTTGATGCATTTGAAGAAGTTCTTTGATCGTTTGCGTCGTTACAACTTGAAGTTAAATCCCGCCAAATGTGCTTTTGGGGTGCCAGCCGGCAAGTTGTTGGGGTTTATAGTCAGCAGAAGGGGTATCGAGCTCGATCCTTCTAAGATTAAAGCAATTCAAGAGTTACCTCCGCCGAAGACGAGAAAAGAGGTGATGAGTTTCTTAGGTAGGTTGAACTACATTAGTCGATTCATAGCTCAATCAACCGTGGTGTGTGAGCCTATCTTCAAGCTGTTAAAGAAAGACGCTCCGACGAAGTGGACTAAAGAGTGTCAGACTGCTTTTGATGCAATCAAGAATTATTTGTCAAATCCGCCAGTATTGGTTCCTCCGCGAGAAGGGAGTCCTTTGTTGCTATATTTGTCCGTATCAGATAGTGCATTCGGATGCGTGCTCGGTCAACACGACGAGACAGGGAAGAAGGAAAGAGCTATCTATTACATAAGCAAGAAGTTTACTCCATATGAGTCTCGATACACTCTGTTGGAGAGAACATGTTGCGCTTTGACTTGGCTTGCTCAGAAATTGAGGCATTACTTGTCTTCTTACACTACATATCTCATTTCCAGAATGGACCCGTTGAAGTATATTTTCCAGAAGGCGATGCCAACTGGAAAATTAGCTAAATGGCAAATGTTGTTGAGTGAATTTGATATTGTGTATGTGACTCAAAAGGCGATAAAGGCACAGGCCTTGGCTGATCATCTTGCAGAGAATCCTGTTGACGAAGAATATGAGCCGCTTAAGACTTATTTTCACGATGAAGAAGTGTCATTTGTGGGTGAAGATATTTCTGAAGCATATCCTGGGTGGAGATTATTTTTTGATGGAGCGGCAAATCATCAAGGGAAAGGCATCGGAGCAGTCTTAGTGTCAGAATCTGGTCAGCACTACCCTATGGCAGCTAAGCTCCGATTTAATAGCACGAACAACATGGCCAAATACGAAGCTTGTATTCTTGGTTTGAAAATGGCCATCGACATGAATGTCTACGAGTTGCTCGTCATTGGAGATTCAGACTTGTTGATTCATCAAGTTCAAGGAGAGTGGGCCGTGAAGAACCCGAAGATCATACCTTACGTACAGTATGTACAGAAGTTATGCAAGAGATTTCGTAAGATCGAGTTCAGACATACTCCCAGGATACAAAATGAGTTGGCCGATGCTCTTGCCACCATCGCTTCAATGATTAAACATCCGGATACTGACTATATTGATCCACTGGATATTGAGTTGAAAGAACATCCAGTTCATTGTTCCCATGTTGAAGCGGAACCAGACGATTTACCTTGGTATTTTGATATAAAGAAGTATTTGGAGTCCGGAAATTATCCTGAAGATGCGACCTCCAACCAGAGGAAGTCGATACGTCGTATGGCTCTCAATTTCTTTCTAAGTGGAAAGGTCCTTTATAGGAGAACTCCAGATTTGGGTCTCCTCAGATGTGTCGATGCAGTTGAAGCTGCAAAGCTTATTGAACAGATACATGCTGGAGTGTGTGGAACGCATATGAATGGGCTCACTTTAGCACGAAAAATCCTTCGAGCCGGTTATTTCTGGATGACTATGGAGAATGATTGTTGCAAGTTTGTGCAGAAGTGTCATAAATGTCAAGTGCACGGTGATTTGATACGAGTGCCGCCTCACGAACTTAATGCTATGAGTTCACCTTGGCCGTTTGTAGCTTGGGGCATGGATGTCATCGGTCCAATAGAGCCAGCCGCTTCCAATGGACATAGATTTATCTTGGTTGCTATTGATTACTTCACCAAGTGGGTGGAAGCAGCTTCGTACAAGTCGGTCACCAAGAAAGTTGTAGCTGATTTTGTTCGCAACAATCTGATATGCAGATTTGGAGTACCAGAATCCATCATTACTGACAACGGTGCAAATCTCAACAGTCACTTGATGAGAGAGATATGTGAGCAGTTTAAGATTACTCACCGGAACTCAACCGCTTATCGTCCTCAAATGAATGGAGCTGTAGAGGCTGCCAATAAGAATATCAAGAAGATTCTGAGGAAAATGATTGATAATCACCGAGGTTGGCATGAGATGCTGCCATATGCTTTGTTGGGTTATCGGTCGACTGTCCGAACGTCGACTGGAGCTACTCCATACTTGCTAGTGTATGGAACAGAAGCAGTCATACCTGCCGAAGTTGAGATACCCTCCATGAGAATTATCCAAGAAGCTGAGCTGAGTAATGCTGAATGGGTTAGCAAGAGAATTGATCAGTTAACTTTGATCGATGAAAAGAGAATGGTTGCCGTTTGTCATGGTCAACTATATCGACAGAGAATGATTCGAGCTTTCCACAAGAGAGTCAGAGCTAGAATTTTTGAAATTGGGCAGTTAGTACTTAAGCGCATTTTTCCTCATCAGTATGAGTACAAAGGAAAATTTGCACCAAATTGGCAAGGTCCTTACATGGTTCGCAAAGTATT